>JAGFNQ010006409.1:0-18721 GCA_024364735.1 Boesenbergia rotunda
TAATATCTATTTATACTTATGGGGGCGAATTGATCTAATTACACCTTATCTATAGTTTCGCTTGATCTATCAACAAAAATGAACAGCCCACTTGGTCGCCTCCTCTTCACAGCGTAGGTTAGGGATCAATCCTACTACGCGTTTTCTTTTTCACCCCTTTTTGCCACTTTCGTTTACGGAAAAATTCTATAAAAATCCATAAATTCGGAATAAATTCTAAGATATTTCTAAATTAGTTTCGAGAATTTTCGGGCGTTACAATCCCCCATACCTTATGAAAAGTTCGTCCTCGAACTTAGAATAATTCTGGATATCTTTCTCTCATGCTGTCTTCACGTTCCAAGTAGCCTCCTCATGCTTTTGACTTTGCCAGATGACCTTCACTAGTGGCACCTCTTTATTTCTTAATCTCTTAACTGCTTTGTCCACTATCTGTGTCGGTCTGCTCTCATAGCTAAGATCTTCTTGGATCTGTACTGACTGAGGCTGAATCACTTGGCTAGGATCGTGAATACACTTCTTTAGCATAGAGACATGAAATGTACTGTGATAGCTGACATATCCTCTGGCAAGTCCAGCTCATAGGCTACTTCCCACTCTCTTTATAATCTTGTAGGGTCCTATGTAGCGAGGACTCAGCTTGCCCTTTTTGCCAAATCTCATCACTCCCTTCATAGGGGCGACCTTGAGAAATACTGAATCTCCAACTTGGAATTCCAAGTGGCCTACGGCGTGTGTCAGCATAACTTTTCTGTCTACTCTGGGCAGTCTCAATCCTCTGGCGGATCGTCTGGATAGCCTGAGTGGTCTCATCTATAAGCTCAGTCTGGCTGCCTTAGTCCTGACTCCATCTCTTTCTTCTCACCAGCTTCTTGCCAACATATGGGTGATCTGCATTTCCTGCCATACAATGCCTCATAAGGTGCCATCCTGATGGTGGCCTGATAGCTATTGTTGTAGGCAAACTCAGCTAAGCACAGAAATTTGCACCAACTACCTTTAAAGTCCAACGCACAAGCCCTGAGCATGTCTTCTAAAATCTGATTTACTCTCTCTGTTTGTCCATCTGTCTGGGGATGGAAAGCTGTGCTGAACTGAAGTCTGGTGCCTAGGGCGTCGTGAACACACCTCCAAAAATGGGAGATGAACCGCCCATCTCTGTCAGAAACGATCGACTTCGGAACTCCGTGAAGCCTGATTACTTCTTTCACGTACAGCTGTGCTAACTGCTCTACCGAATGCGATAACTTGATGGCTAGGAAGTGGGCAGACTTGGTCAATCTGTCCACTATCACCCATATTGCATCGTGTCCATGGGTGGTTCTTGGAAGACCTGTGATAAAGTCCATGGATATTTCTTCCCACTTCCACTCTGGAATGGGAAGTGGCTGTAGAACTCCTCCTGGTCTCTGGTGTTCTGCTTTGACCCTCTGGCAGGTCAAGCAGGTACTGATATATCTGGCCACGTCTCGCTTGAGTCCAGACCACCAGAATCTTTTCTTTAAATCTTGGTACATCTTGGTAGAACCAGGATGCATAGAGTATGGGGTACTGTGGGCCTCTTCTAGAATATTCTTTCTTAGTTCCTCATCATTGGGGACGCAAAGGCGGTCTCCAAGATAGAGTATGCCACTATCTGATATTCGAAACTCTGAATTTTCTGCCTCTTGGATCTCCTGCTTGATCTTCTGGATCTCTGGGTCTTGACTTTGCTTTCTTTGTATATCCACAAGCAGGGTTGACTCTAGAGTCAATGCAGAAAGTTGCCCAATTATTACCTCGACTCCAAAATCCTTTATTTCTTTCTGAAGCGGTAGAGACAGTGATGATAGGGACATCAGTGCTGCACAGGATTTTCTGCTCAGTGCATCTGCCACTTTATTAGCTTTACCTGGGTGGTAGAGGATTTCACAGTCATAATCTTTGACCAACTCTAGCCACCTGCGCTGCCTCATATTCAGGTCCTTCTGAGTGAAGAAGTACTTCAAACTTTGATGGTCTGTGAAGATTCTGCACTGCACTCCATACAGGTAGTGTCTCCAGAGCTTCAGTGCGAAAACCACAGCTGCTAGCTCAAGGTCATGCGTAGGATAATTCTTCTCGTAGTCCTTGAGCTGTCTGGAGGCATATGCTATTACTTTACCGTCTTGCATGAGGACAGCTCCAAGGCCCATCTTGGATGCATCACTGTAGATGTCAAAGGCCTTGTCACTTTCTGGAACAGTCAGGATGGGAGCACTAGTCAATCTTTTCTTCAGTTCTAGGAAACTGTGCTCGCATTTATCTGACCACTCAAACTTCTGGTTCTTTCTGGTCAGGGCTGTGAGTGGAGAGGCTATTCTGGAAAAGTCCTCCACAAATTTTCTGTAATATCCTGCCAGGCCTAAGAAGCTTCTGATTTCACTGGCATTCTTGGGTCTACACCAGTTGCTGACTGCTTCTATCTTGGCTGGATCAACTTGAATGCCTTCTTTGGATACAATGTGACCTAGGAAGGTCACCTATCTAGCCAAAACTCACACTTTGAGAATTTTGCATAGAGCTTCTCCTGCTGAAGGATCTGCAGCACTATCCTCAAGTGTGTAGCATGGTCCTCTGGAGTCTGTGAGTATATGAGAATATCATCAATAAATACAATGACGAATTTATCGAGATACTCCCTGAAGATGTGGTTCATCAGCTCCATGAAGACTGCTGGAGCATTGGTTACTCCAAAAGGCATTACTACAAATTCGTAGTGGCCGTATCTTGTCCTGAAGGCCGTCCTGGGGATGTCACTTTCTTTAACCTTTAGCTGATGATACCCAGAACGCAGGTCTATCTTCGAGAACACTGTAGCCCCTTTGAGTTGATCAAATAAATCATCTATTCTAGGAAGGGGGTACTTGTTCTTGATGGTTACCTTGTTCAGAGCTCTGTAGTCTATGCACAGACGCATAGACCCGTCCTTCTTCTTGACGAAAAGTACAGGAGCTCCCCAGGGTGAATGACTCGGGCGAATGAAGCCCTTGTCTAGTAGCTCCTGGAGTTGCTCTTGTAATTCCTTCAACTCTGCTGGAGACATACGATATGGGGCCTTCGAGACCGGACCGGTACCGGGCACTAGCTCGATCTCGAATTCCACTTCTCTGTTGGGAGGTAGTCCGGGTAGTTCTTCTGGAAATACTTCTGGATATTCGCAGACTACCCGTACATCCTCCTGCTTGAGTTCTTTCTTTGCTTCTGAGTCCACTACGTGTGCAAGAAAACCAGCACACCCTTGCTCTAGCATCTGGTGGGCTGCCAAGGCTGAGAGAAATTTCTGAGTCTTCCTCCTTGGGGCTCCTTGAAACTCGAATGGTGGTTCTCCTTCTGGGCTGAAAGCCACTTTCCTTCTACGGCAGTCCACTGAAGCGCTGTACTTACTGAGGAAATCCATGCCCAGTATGATGTCGAAGTCCTGCATCGCAAGGACTATCAGATCGACATATAGCTCTCGGTCTGAAATCTTGATTGGCACAGCCCGGAGCCTCTGGGTGGACTCCATGATTTCCCCTGAAGGGAGAGTTGTCAGGAATCTGGACTCCCAACTCTCTGCAGGCACCTGTAACTTACTAGCAAAAGGTACTGATACGAAAGAATGGGTCGCCCCAGTGTCAAACAGTGTAGTAGCTAAATGCTGAAAAATAACTATTTGACCTGTTACGACCGTGGAGGCGCTGGCAGCTTCTTCCTTCGTGAGGGAAAAGACTCTGGCATTGGTTGGAACTGGTGCTGTTTCCAACCCTCCCTGACTGATCTGAGGTCCCTCCAGTATAGTAGGCATATAATGTAACTGAGGCTTGCCTCCATACTGTACGGACTGCTGAGGAAGTACCTTAAACTTGTTTGGGCAGTCTTTGGATCTGTGTCCCTCCTGTCCACATGAGTAGCATCCAGTTACACCCAAAAGGCATGCTCCTGGATGGGTCCTCCCACACTTAGGACAAGGTGGATACCTAGCTTGCTTGTTCTCTGGGTTTCCTTTTTGGCTGCCAGGCCACTGCTTCCTTTTGTGGTTTTTGCTCTTCCAGTTCTGGCTATTTGGCTGAGGCTTCTGGCCTCCAGTTGTCTTGTTCTCAGTCAGGACTGGCTTCTGCTGTGCTTGCTGTGCCTTGATGCTATTCAGGTAGTGCTCTGAGATTAGAGCACTACTGACCAACTCCTCGCTGGTCTGGGGTCGGTGCGTCCCGCTGTTCACGTTGAGTGCTATTTCAGGGTTCAGCATGCGGAGCATCAGTCTGACTCGCTCCTTCTCTGTGCTGACTAGCTCTGGGCAGAGGCGAGCTAGTCTGTTGAACTTCGCGACTGCTTCTCCCACTGGTAGGCTACCTTGTCTGAACTCCATGAAGTCCTCGTAGTGCTTGTTGGTAACCCGCATGTGGAAGAACTCCTCATAGAACTCTTGCTCGAAATCTGCCCAGCTCATCTGGTTGACTATCCTCTTACTCTTGACTCGCTCCCACCACATACGAGCGTCTCCAGTTAGGCAGAAGGAGGCACATTTGACCTTCTCGACTTCTGGCCAGTCAAGAAGCTCCATTGTGCTCTCTAAAGTCTTGAACCAAGCCTGAGCATCCCAGGGCTCAGTTGCGCCTGAGAAACTTTCGGGTTTCAGCCTCTGCCACTGGACGAGGTATGCTTCTTGTCTTCGGTTCACGGCAGGGGTCTCCTGTGGGACTGGTGGAACTTCAGCCACCACTGGAGTTCCCACTCCTGCTGTGGGTGGTGTAGGGGGCACTGGGTGCTGATTTGCCATAAGTGTGGCGATGGTCTTCTGTTGTTCTGTAATCTGAGCTTGCATTTGAGCAATGACTGCCATCAGGTTTGGCTGTTCTGTGCCAGGCTCATTGTTATCTTGAATTGGAGTGCTATTCCTTGCATTAGGAGCTCGGCCTCTTCTTGCCATCTAATAATGCATAAAGGAACAAGAAAATCACTACTATATCTCTAGGTATAAACTTGTCTTCTTACTTAGTAACCTAATATCCATTCTAGGGATTAAACATGATTCCGTGCTACTAAGGTATTAAACATGCTTCCTTGTTCTATGCACATATGAGTAAGTACTTAAGCATTTCTCTATACTGTAATTAAGTAAAGGAGCAATAGAAAAACTGAAACTTAAAGCTTTCTTACTTGAAGACGGCAAGGTTGATGCTGATGTGTGTGTGATGCTGGAGAATGGGAACTGCTCTGATACCACCTGTAGCGACCCGCCTTCTCTGCCTTAGACGGATCGTTACTTTTATCTACTTCTCGACTCTAATGCACGACTAAAAATGCGGAACTTTCTTTTTTTTCTTTTTTTTTTCTTCCTTCTCCTTTTTTTTTCAAAAAAAAACAAAACAACTTTCATTTTATTTGCTTTGCCAGGATTTGACCCCTAGACCTCTTAGTTGTAACACTAAAGCACTAACCAGCTGCTCTACACAACTTCTCTTTAATGGTACCAGTCGACTGCTATATAGCAGTCGACTGATACCAGGCGACTGACCTTTTGCAGTTACCTGGTGCATCGAACAGAAGCTACTGTTCGATAGGGCAGGTGACTGGTACTGTACCAGTCGACTGATACGTCTGAAAACCTGAATTTCAGATTCGAAGCCTTGTTTCAAAACTCCACCAAACATATAGTTTCACACCATACAAAGCCACAACACCATTTCTATACTCTATACTAGTTTCCTAAACATTTTAGCCAATCAAAACAACTTCATAAACTCGAAATTAGGACTTTTACGAGATTTAGCAAGTCATGAAAATCTATTTAAACTTTTATGCTAGAGTTTGTACCAAACTTAACTTCTAACCATTTAAATTCATTCCCCAAGGTTCTATAACATCACTAAAGCATTATGGAATATGAATGCAACTTTTCTAAGCATAATTGAGCAATAAAACTTAATTCAAAAGGGAAACTAGCACTATCTTGGCACATGCATCAATAACTCCAACAAAGTATCAATATTCTAAACTACTCACACTTCTACTCATCCAATGCAATCATAATGATATGTATGCTAAATGAAATGACATGGAATCTTTACTCGTGGTTTTAAGACATGCAAAATATCTCAAACGCAATTACTTGGATAAACTCCATGTGGTTTAACTTAAACTAATCATCTATAGCAAATGCCCTTTTAGCTCTTTATTCATCTTGTCCCAAGGACCTCTCCAAGGTCAGCCACCACACACACGTCACTCAGCACCGCCTTGTCGCCTTCCTTCAGAATTGCTTGCCTTTACCTTTACCTGCAGCAAGAGGAAATGCAACTAATAAGCAAAAAGCTTAGTAAGTACTATCTAGCTCACAAAATCTCGAAAAGTGCAAACATGCTTTTTAAACAATGTGAAATCACATGAGATACTTCTTATGCTTGAAAGAAACACTAAGAAACATGTATAACTCAAAACATGCATACTCAAGCATTAATAAATCTCAACTTACTTGTTCTTGGCTTAACTTGAAACTTTAGAAATTCTCTAACTTTAAATCTTCCTTTAACTTTTAGAAAACTTCTTTAAACTTTAGAAAACTTTGCTAAAGCATATACTTGAAAATAATAGCTCACTTGGATCCACTTAAGACGTAAGTACCATCTTATGCGCGTTCCCTAAAAGGTTGGGGTAGCGAGCCACCAATCCTAATAGAGCAGACCTTGGTCTACCAGGGCCAAGACCTTGGAATTGGATACCTGGATTTCTTTAACGACGCCCTTGGACGCCGGGTACTGGCCTTGGAAAATAAAATACTTACTTTACTTATTTTGAATGCCTTAGCATTTTTACGAGCACCTTGTGTGCTCAAATCCCTATGTCTTGACTTTTGGGGATTTCTCAAGGCCTTGACCTTCTCTTTTCTTATCTTTATCTTCTTTTCTTTTCTCATCGCTTTCTTAGACCCTAAACTCATATAGGGTAATTAATTAACTCATACAAGCATGAATTAAACTAGGGTTACATGCATAAATCACAATCTAATGGAAAAATCACATTTTTAACTTTCTAACGGGAAAAACTTACGGAAAAACCGCATCTTACCGTAGGTGAGCAGTACTTACTTTGATATCTTGGACTTACAACCAAGAACGAACGTCGGAGGTTCCGGAGAAACTCGGAGTCTCGGAGATTTCTTCGCGCTCACGCGTTCCTCTCGTCGTGGGGATTCCGAATATAGGAAAATCTCTCGGAGAAGAGCCTGGCGGCCACCGGAGGAGAGCCCTAGGCTCGGCTTGGTGTGGCGTGCGCACAAGAGGGGGAAGAAGGGTCGGCGTGCGGCTGGTTTTCGCGAGGAAGGGTTTAGTTGAGGGAAATAAAATTTCTCTCTTTAATCATCTATTTATACTTATGGGGGCGAATTGATCTAATTACACCTTATCTATAGTTTCGCTTAATCCATATCAACAAAAATGAACCAGCCCACTTTGTCCGCCCCTCCTCCTCTCACTGCGTAGGTCTAGGGATCAAATCCCACCTACGCATTTTTCTCTTTTCACCCCTTTTTGCCACTTTCGTTTACGAAAAAATTCTATAAAAATATCCATAAATTCGGAATAAATTCTAAGATATTTCTAAAATTAGTTTCGAGAATTTTCGGGCGTTACAGACCTGGTGAGTGAAGCTGGGCAAAAGTCCAACCGGAGGAGCCGATTGGCAAAAAAGGTAAATTCTCTCGAGAGGAGTAGGTGAGAACACGCTCCCCGTAGGAGGGAACATTAGGCGCCGGTTCGACTTAGGGTTCCATTTGGGAGACCCAAAGTCAGAACCAAGACAGCTTAGGCTGTAAATAATGTCTAACATATATTGCATATTTGCTTCTTGTGTTTTGGAACTAACTCTGGTTGCAGGAAACGAAGGGGTTGTGTTTCTGCAACTCAGGCACCTCATTAGAAGGAGGCGCCTCACTAGGCAAGGCGCCTGTAAGGATATAGGCGCCCCAGTTCAAGGCCAAACCGAGACCATCAAAGAAAACTATCACGAAAGCCTTTGGACCAAGTCAAGCTCGGCGCCTGTGTTAACACAGGTGCCCCAGTCAGCTCAGGCGCCCCAGTTGAAGGGATATGCGCTGGCCGAGTCTGCGGATTGGGTTTCTCGCAGGATAGGCCACGTGTCAGGCGACCCCTTCAACACAGGCGCCCCAACGACCACTATAAAAGAGGGTTCACGCCCAAGGCTTCAGAACAACTTGCAAATGTCGCTCTCAACACTTTCACTCAAGTGCTATGCTCCGACACGCTCCACACTCATGATTCAAGCACCGACGATGACCCACTGCTCCGAAATTCCATCTACTCCGGTCGTCGATAAAAGCATAAATTTCTTAAGTATTGTAACTCCTTTTTTTAATTCTATATCTGTACTCCAAATTGTAAACATTCTTCGAATATAGAATTGCCCATCGTAAATGGTCAAGGATTGTGGGCTTTAGAGTAGGAGCCGACCGTGACTCCAAACCAAGTAAAACAAACTGTGTTAGCGACTTTGTTTTACTCATTTCGCTGTGTAATTTCTCTTAATTGTCTAAAAATTTTCTGATCGATACTCACCCCCCTCTATCGATTTACTCCGATCCAACATTGAGCTCCTGCACCTTGACCTATTTGATTAACATGGAGCCAAGTCACTAAGCGGGAATCAGTACTGCTTAGTAATTATCGATGATTACTCTAGGTTTACCTGGGTTAGGTTCCTAAAAACTAAGGATGAAACCTTGAACTTATTTATTGACTTATGTAAAATGATTGAAAACCAAAATGATACTAAAATCAATAAGCTTAGGAGTGATTACGGGGGAGAATTTGAAAATCAAATAATTGAGAAATTCTGCAAAATAAATGGGTATATTCATGAGTTTTCCTGTGCTAGAACCCACAACAAAATGGGATAGTGGAGAGAAAAAAATAGAACCCTTCAGGAAGCCGCTAGAACCATGTTGAATGAATTTAATCTAGCTAACCAATTTTGGGCAGAAGCGGTAAGTACGACATGCTACATCCAAAACAGGGTTGTAATTAACAAAAGACATAATAAAACCTCTTATGAACTATGTTATCATAGACTGCCTAACCTACACTACCTAAGAATCTTTGGGTGCAAAGCCCATATCTTGAACACTAAGGACAACCTAGGTAAGTTTCAATCCAAGTCATCCCCAGGGATCTACTTAGGATATTCAACAATTAGTAGGGCCTATAGGGTTTATAATAAACAAACTCACAAAATTGAAGAAACTACTAACTTAATTTTTGATGAGGAAATCGAACCAAAAACTAATAATCAAAAATTGAAATCAAATATTGATCAGGAAGACAGTGAACCATCAATTGAACCACTGATTGAACCTCTAAATGAACTAACTCTTGAACCAACTACTGAGGTCATAACTGAATCGACCGAAGTAGTTGAACCAAACACTAAACCAAACCATCCAGCCGGACCTGAGGCTGAACCTAGTACTAGATGAACCATGAAACCCAGACTCAGTCACCCTTCTGATCAAATTATGGGTGATCCAATCTTAGGAGTCAAAACTAGGTCTTCCTATAGAAATCTTAGTCAGATCGCATTAATTTCAAAAATTGAACCTAAGACTATAGAGGAAGCCCTACCTGACCCTGATTGGATCATAGCTATGCAAGAAGAGTTAACCCAATTTGAATGAAACCAAGTCTGGAAACTAATACCCAAACCTGAGGGGAAATCTGTTATAGATACTAAGTGGGTGTTCTGAAACAAATTAAATAATCAAGGGGAAATAGTTAGAAACAAAGCCAGCATAGTAGCTAAAGGGTTTAGTCAGGTCGAAGGGTTAGACTATGATGAAACCTATGCCCCAGTAGCCAGACATGAGTCAATTAGAATGTTGTTAGCCTTTGCAGCCCATAGAGGGTTCAAGATATACCAAATGAATGTTAAGTCTACCTTTTTAAATGAGTTTATCAAAGAAGAAGTTTATGTAGAACAACCCCCAAGATTTTGTTGAGGCAATCAACCCTTAAATGATTGAAAGATCATGGTTTTGATGTGTGTGGTTGAATATGTTTAAAGTTAGAGTGTTATGTTATATTTGATGAGTGTGATTGAGTTTGCAAGACTTGGAGAATCACACTTGGTGGACATATCCGAGGGACGAGAGCCGAGGGAGGAGAGCTCCAAGGGCAAGCTGGGAAGTGGACTTCAAGGGCACACGTGAAGGGTGGCATGGAGGCAAGCCAAGGGAAGGCTTGCGTGCGCATCCGAGGGACGATAGCCAGAGGAAGAGGACTTCAAGGGGCGAGCCAAGGGAGCAGACCTGAAGGCACACGCGAAGGTGAAGGTCCGGAGTGGATGGAGCTGAGCTGTGAGGCAGGGCAATCGACTGGCCTTGGGGCAGTCAACTGCCAAACCCCACAGAAAGTTCGCAGCATCGGACCAGTCGACTGCCCCAGGGGCAGTCGACTGCCCCAGGGGCAGTCGACTGGTATATAAAGAATTTTCCAGACTCCTCTTCACCTCTAAGATGCAGGAAGGCACTTCTGCCTCACAGTTTGTGTTAAAGATGTTGGGGTACATTGAGCGACTGAGCACACTCAGTTTTGTAATGGATCATGAACTAAGTATTGACTTAATTTTGAATTGTTTGCCCAAAAGTTATTCACAATTTGTGATGAACTATCGGATGAACAAACTAGAGTGTGCTCAGTCGCTCAATGTACACCAACATCTTTAACACAAACTGCGAGGTAGAAGTGCCTTCCTGCATCTTAGAGGTGAAGAGGAGTCTGGAGACTTCGAACCTTTCGGATCTCGCCTGCTCTTCAAACAACTCATGAAGATGGAAGATGATAGTATAAGCATCCATATGCTCATGCTGCTTTTGCAGCTCAGGTATCATAGAGGCTAGCATGATGCAACTTGCAAGTTTAGAATCGGTCACATGTTTCTGATAGGCCAATAACTGGTCTGGAGTTGCATTTTCTGGAGGACGGCTAGGAAGTTGATCTTCAAGGACATAAGCAATCTTCTCTGCCTTGAGGACTATCCTCAGGTTTCGAAGCCAGTCCATGAAGTTCGGCCTGGTCAGTTTATTGGTGTCCAAAATGAAACGCAAATTCAGAGAAGACATGATCGAGTGATTAACCTAGAAATACAAATTGAGCTTATGTGAGAAGAATGATTAAAGAATGTATCAATATACATAAATAATATCCTATTTATTTTTCAAATTGAATAACCCTTTTTATCTATTCGGGAGATCGTAGGAACATCTCTAAATAGGTTGATATCCAACCATAGATAAGAACAACCATGACTGTGGCCATCAAGTCATTCTTAGCTATGAAGGTAGGTAATTATACCGATTACACATCACATATATGTAACTATCACTTTATGCTATCAACTAATTGAATGTTTGCATAAATCATTGGGTTGTTAACTCATTAACAAGTATGCAACATTATACATAGCACCCAACTACACCTCTCTTTACATCGACCTTGGCTGTGGCACAACAAATCGATGCTCCAAGCTTAAGGCTGACCCATTAATCAAGAAATAGTTTTAATATGGTTGGAGCTCATTCAACCGTTTAGTCAGGCTTGGATGTGTCCAACAACCAAAACTAAGGATTGACCTCTGACTCCAACTATATTATTCATAAACTAATTCCATGGTTTGAACATGTTGAGGTTCAAGCAGGGCATGGATGTGTCCATCAACCCAAACGAGAAACAAAACTCTGATTCTAACCATATTAAAGGAAGGTGTTGGCCTTAATATTTTGTAAGGGGTTTTGGGTCTCATCCTTTCTTTTCTAAGCACATTCATGACATAGAATTATGTCATGACTAACGATATCCTTAATAAAGTATGTATGTGACTTAATTTATCAAGTCTCATTATTTGAATTAGGAACCGGATTTTCTAATTCTAATTTCATACTTTATTTAAGGAATTATTTTGGGAAATAATTTCCTAAATTGTCATAATCAATTTCGGAAATAATAGGTTTTAAGACTTTGATTTCTCTAAATCAAATCTTATTAAATTAAGAGACAAATCCCTTAATTCTACCACATATTATTTTCATGAAAATCTCATTTAAGAAAACTCTATAGGAAACCATTTTCCTAATTAATTTTGGAGACAACAATATGTTAGAGCATCACCTCTTAAATCAAATTTCCAAAATTTGATCACATATTTTTATTCATGGATTAAATTAATTACAACAAATTGTTTTCTAAGGGTGGCTCCCCGAGGCTCAGATACCCAAAGAAAAGAAATTTGTCGTAAATCCAATTTGGACGGCTCCCCGAGGCTCAATCCAAATCAAACATGACAATTTTATTCAAAATTGGGAAATTAAATTACAACAACTAACTTTAAATTGGATGACTCCCCGAGGCTCAATCCAAAATAAAAAATTTTGTTGATAATTAAAAACCAATTCGAATTTAATTGTCAATTAATTGTCCATAAATTGATCATGACAAAGTTTTCCGCAAAACAATTATATGATTATGTCGAACACTAACCGGCTCTGATACCACTATTGGGACCGGGTGCATGTTGATTGAGCCTCGAGGAGCCGTCCAATTTAAAGTTAGTTGTTGTAATTTAATTTCCCAATTTTGAATAAAATTGTCATGTTTGATTTGGATTGAGCCTCGGGGAGCCGTCCAAATTGGATTTACGACAAATTTCTTTTCTTTGGGTATCTGAGCCTCGGGGAGCCACCCTTAGAAAATAATTTATTGTAATTAATTTAATCCATGAATAAAAATATGCGATCAAATTTTGGAAATTTGATTTAAGTGGTGATGCTCTAACATATTGTTGTCTCCAAAATTAATTAGGAAAATGGTTTCCTATAGAATTTTCTTAAATGAGGTTTTCATGAAAATAATATGTGGTTGAATTAAGGGATTTGTGTCTTAATTTAATAAGATTTGATTTAGAAAAATCAAAGTCTTAAAACATATTATTTAGGAAATTGTTTCCCAAAACAATTCCTTAAATAAAGTATGAAATTAGAATTAGAAAATCCGGTTCCTAATTCAAATAATGAGACTTGATAAATTAAGTCACATACATACTTTATTAAGGAAATCGTTAGTCATGACATAATTCTATGTCATGAATGTGCTTAGAAAAGAAAGGATGAGACCCAAAACCCCTCATAAAATATTAAGGCCAACACCTTCCTTTAATATGGTTAGAATCGGAGTTTTGTTTCTCGTTTGGGTTGATGGACACATCCATCCCCGGCTTGAACCTCAACATGTTCAAACCATAGAATTAGTTTATGAATAATATAGTTGGAGTCAGAGGTCAATCGGAGTTTATTTCTTGATTAATGGGTGAGCCTTAAGCTTGGAGCATCGATTTGTTGTGCCACAACCAAGGTCGATGTAAAGAGAGGGGCAGTTGGGTGCTATGTATAATGTTGCATACTTGTTAATGAGTTAACAACCCAATGATTTATGCAAACATTCAATTAGTTGATAGCATAAAGTGATAGTTACATATATGTGATGTGTAATCGGTATAATTACCTACCTTCATAGCTAAGAATGACTTGATGGCCACATCCATGGTTGTTCTTATCTATGGTTGGATATCAACCTATTTGGAGATGTTCCTACGATCTCCCGAATTGATAAAAAGGGTTATTCAATTTGAAAAATAAATAGGATATTATTTATGTATATTGATACATTCTTTAATCATTCTTCTCACATAAGCTCAATTTGTATTTCTAGGTTAATCACTCGATCATGTCTTCTCTGAACTTGCGTTCCATTTTGGACACCAATAAACTGACCGGGCCGAACTTCATAGACTGGCTTCGAAACCTGAGGATAGTCCTCAAGGCAAAGAAGATTTCTTATGTCCTTGAAGATCAACTTCCTAGCCGTCCTCCAGAAAATGCAACTCCAGACCAGTTAGTGGCCTATCAGAAACATGTGACCGATTCTGAACTTGCAAGTTGCATCATGCTAGCCTCTATGATACCTGAGCTACAAAAGCAGCATGAGCATATGGATGCTTATACTATCATCTTCCATCTTCATGAGTTGTTTGAAGAGCAGGCGAGATCTGAAAGGTTCGAAGTCTCCAGACTCCTCTTCACCTCTAAGATGCAGGAAGGCACTTCTGCCTCGCAGTTTGTGTTAAAGATGTTGGGGTACATTGAGCGACTGAGCACACTCGATTTTGCAATGGATCATGAACTAAGTATTGACTTAATTCTGAATTGTTTGCCCAAAAGTTATTCACAATTTGTGATGAACTATCGGATGAACAAACTAGAGACCACCATTCCCGAGTTGCTCAACCTGCTGAAGACTGTAGAACCTTCTGTAAAGCCAGATCAAAAGATGGTACTGTTAGTTGGTTCCTCGAAGAAAGGTTCTAAGAGGAAGGCCAAAGAACTGAATAAAGGAAAGAAGAAAAAGGCTAAAAAGACTGAAAAGAAACCAAAAGGAACTTGCCATCATTGTGGCAAGGAGGGTTACTGGCGAAGAAACTGCAAGGTTTATCTTGAGTCCTTGAAGAATAAGGCATCCGATGCCCCATCCTCTTCAGGTATCTTTGTTATTGAATGCCACTCTATTTCCTCTAATACCTGGGTACTTGATATTGGGAGTAGCTCACATATATGTAATGACATACAGGGGCTAAGGAATAGAAGAAGACTCGTCAAAGGAGAAGCAAATTTGCGAGTTGGAAATGGAGCAAAGATTGCTGCTGTTGCCATCGGAACATATTTGCTAAAGCTCCCACTGGACATATCTTAGAATTGGATAATTGTTATTTTGTTCCTTCGTTAATAAAGAACATTGTATCTATTTCATGTTTGAATGAAAAGGGTTATCATTTAACTTTTAGTAACAATTATTGTTACATAACTTTAAATGGCGTTCTTTATGGGAATGGAACTTTGTGCAATGGTATCTACACGTTAGATTTATCCGGTGACATTTTCAATATCGAAGTTAGCAACAAACGTGCTCGAATAGATAATCGAATAGACTCCTACACGTGGTATTGTCGTCTTGGCCATGTAAGTAAGAAACGCATGACCAAATTACACCGATGTGGAATTTTGGAATCATTTGAACCCGGTTCATTTGATACATGCGAATCATGCTTAAAAGGAAAGATAACCAAATTACCCTTTTCCGGAAAAGGTAATCCAGTGGGAGAATTGCTTGGTCTAATACATACTGATGTATGTGGACCAATGTCAACTCTTGCACAAGGAGGCTATAGCTACTTCATCGCCTTTATCGATGATCACTCACGATTCGGGTACGTGTTCTTGATGAAACACAAATCTGAAGCTTTTGAGAAATTCAAAGAGTTCAGAAATGAAGTAGAGAAACAGCTTGGCAAAAGTATTAAAATACTTCGATCCGATCGGGGTGGTGAATACTTAAGTCAAGAGTTTCAAGATTATCTTAGGGACAATGGGATATTATCCCAATGGACTCCGCCATATACACCACAGCATAATGGTGTATCTGAGAGGCGCAACCGAACCTTGATGGACATGGTTAGGTCAATGATGAATCATGCAACTCTTCCAAAATCCTTTTGGGGTTATGCACTTAAGACAACTGTTTACTTGCTAAACAGAGTCCCGACCAAGGTAGTCTCTACTACTCCATATGAGACATGGAATAGTAAGAAACCTCACTTAACTCACCTTAAGATATGGGGTTGTCCTGCTTATGTGAAGCGGACTGTATCAGACAAATTGGATGCTAAGTCTGATAAATGTCTATTTATTGGATACCCTAAGGAAACGAAGGGTTACCAATTCTATCATCCCTTGGAACAAAAGGTGTTTGTTTCAAGGCATGCTGTATTTCTGGAAAAAGAATTTCTTTTACAAGAAAACAGTGGGAGTGGCATTGAACTTGATGAAGTTCAAGAAACTCAATAGACATTACAGAGACACCTAGTCTAGACCCACAACCAATAACTCATAATGATGAGCTATCAGTTGAACCTAAAACAACACCACCTCTTCGTAGGTCTGATAGGACACGCAATATTCCAGAGAGATACGGATTTCTCATAAGTGAATCGAACGACGTGTTACTCATAAGCGATGACGAACCTATCAGTTATGAAGATGTTCTGAAAAATTCAGAAAGGGACAAATGGCTTGAAGCCATGAAGTCGGAAATGGATTCCATGTACGAAAATCAAGTATGGGACTTGGTTAACCCACCTGAAGGGATTAAACCCATAGGGTGCAAGTGGGTTTTCAAGAAGAAAACCGACATGGAAGGTAATGTTGTTACCTTTAAGGCTAGATTAGTGGCAAAAGGATATCGTCAAAATAAGGAATTGATTATAACGAAACCTATTCGCCAGTAGCTATGCTTAAATCCATTCGGATGCTCCTAGCCATAGCAGCTCATTATGATTATGAGATATGACAAATGGATGTGAAAATAGCTTTCCTTACTAGAAACCTGCTTGAGGATGTATACATGATACAACCTGAAGGTTTCACATCAGTTGATAAAACCAAAGTATGCAAGCTTCGACGATCCATATATGGACTGAAGCAAGCATCCAGGAGCTGGAACATCTGTTTTGATGAGACAATCAAAGAGTTTGATTTCTCACAAAATCCTGACGAACCTTATGTGTATAAGAAGGTTAGTGGGAGTGCAGTCGTATTCCTAGTATTATATGTCGATGACATATTACTTATAGGAAACGATATATCAGTCTTACAGTCGGTTAAAATTTGGTTGTCCAAAACTTTCTCTATGAAAGACCTGGGAGAAGCAACCTATATCCTTGGGATTAGAATCTATAGAGATAGATCAAAACGGTTGCTTGGTCTTTCGCAGTCTACATATATAGACCGAATACTAAAAAGGTTTAGCATGTCGGAATCCAAGAAAGGTTACCTTCCCATCAGGCATGGGATCAACCTTTCAAAGTCTATGTGTCCGTGCACAGAAGACGAGAGGATTTGCATGAATAAGATTCCTTATGCATCCGCGATAGGATCTATCATGTATGCTATGTTATGTACTAGGCCCGATGTATCGTATGCTCTGAGTGTCACGAGCAGATACCAGTCAGATCCAGGAATGGATCATTGGGCGGCTGTTAAGACAATTCTTAAGTACTTAAGAAGAACTAAGGATGTGTTCCTAATATATGGAGAAGGAGATATGGTAATACGTGGGTATACAGATGCCAGTTTCCAGACAGATAAGGATGACTCCAAATCTCAGTCTGGATACGTATTTACTTTGAATGGAGGCGCAATAAGTTGGAAGAGTTCCAAACAAGACACCGTAGCGGATTCTACCATGGAAGCGGAATATATCGCAGCTTCGGAAGCAGCAAAGGAAGCAGTCTGGATCAAGAAGTTTATCTCCGAACTTGGAGTGGTTCCAACCATTGATGAAGCAGTGCCGGTTTACTGCGACAACAATGGAGCTATTGCACAAGCAAAGGAACCAAGGTCTCATCAGCGATCCAAACACGTGCTTCGCCGCTATCATCTGATCAGAGAGATTATAAGTAGGAATGATATACAAATTGAGAAAATTCCCACTGAAAGGAATTTAGCGGATCCTTTAACTAAGGCCTTGCCTCAGAACAAGTTTGAGGGTCATGTTAGAGCCTGTGGTATTGGATACCGTAGCGATTGACATTAGGCCAAGTGGGAGTTTGTTAGTGATATGAGAGAAGTGTCCTAAGGCAATCGCCTTATGATTGTAAACATTTATTTTAATAAATGAAAATTCACTATTTGAGTATACATATTTGTGTATTTGATTGGGATCTTAAACTCATCTACTGAATGCCCACAATACAATTCACAGCATAAGAGAATTTATGATGGGATCACAACTAGTGATTATCTCTACATGTGCAATTGTGAAGTATTGAAAATATCCCTAGTCGTTGAATTGATAAAAATGGACACTATCAATTCTGTTGAGACTAGCATGGGTTATTCTCTAATCAGCTGATTCTCACTGGCTGGTGACATTGGGATGTTCGGAGATAAACATGGATGCTAGTTAAGGGAACTAGTTCATTGGAGTGACTGACTGTAAAACTTCACATGGTAGTCTATACATAGACAGGTCAGTGAACTTTTTACCGCAGCTTAAGTGCGATGTTCCTTTGACTTGCGGTGTTCAAGTCATCTTGGTCATGGAGACTTATACTTTAACACCTTAAGAAAGCATCTCCAAGGAGGTGTGGACCCAGGATGGTTGGGTACAAGCCGAAGTGCCCGAAGATGTTTGAAGAGCCTACAAAGGATTCACCACTCCTTGCGAGGAGATGTATACCCAGGGCCTATCGTGGATTGTTACTCAAAGCCTCTGGCCAGAGCATATCATGTTTAGAGTATGAGTCTCTTAAATACATGAGAGTAATTAGAAATCCAAAGGACGAGAAAGACACTACTTGGGCTAGGTGTGACGTAGTCAGCCTAGTGGGGACTGACACATAGACCGTGTCCTGAACCAAGTGGGTATAAGATGGTGAAGGGAATGGGCACGATTCATTAGAGCTGCTGAAGGGTTTCAGAATTACTTCTGAGGTCAACCGTTGATCTTTCGATTAATTGGGGTCATGATGTACTACTAGGTGCCACTCATGATCGTTCTATAATTAGTTGATTATAGACGGCCAACATAAATCGAAAAAAAGCCTATTT
>JAGFNQ010006409.1:21260-77060 GCA_024364735.1 Boesenbergia rotunda
CCGGCCCTAGGGTGTGAGAGGGAGGCACCGACCCTAAGCAAGAGGAAGGGCGCCGGCCCTAATGGGAGGGAGAAGAGGAGGAGGAGAGAGAGAGAGGGAGAGAATAATTAATCTCTTAATTGTATTGATTGGAATTAAGGGCTAGCCTTTGGTTCCTTTATATAGTAGCAACTCCTTTGCTAAGTCTCCCTCTAAACCGAATTATGGAATTAGTTATAAGAAATTTATCTTATAAATTTTCTTATTGCTTATTCCTTTTAAGCCTAGTCTTATTATAAACAATTTATAATAAAACAAATTAGTTATCATAAGAGATTTATCCTATAAATTCTCTTATGAATTTTATTATAACTAACTTTATAATAAAACAATTATTTATCATAAGAATTTATCCTATAAATTCTTATGAATTAATTCCGTTTAAACCAAGTCTTTACTATAAACTAATTTATAATAAAAACTAATTCTTCTTCTCTTTAAATTATGGAATAAATTTTATAAGAAATTTATAAACTTTCTTATTATGGATAAATCAATTCATAATTGATTTTATAAAATTAAAATAAACCCAATTCATGGATTATTTTAATCTTCCATAAAAGAATAAATTTCTATAAATTTATTTATATAAATTTCTTTATACAAATTTATTTATCCATAATTTATAAAATAAATCGCGCTGGATTTATCTTATTAATTAAACCAATTAAATTGGTTTATTCTCCTCTATTTGGCCGGCCGGCCAAAACCAACCCGAACCGCCGCGAATTAAACTCATTTAATTCGCCCAAAAAGCCTTCAAAAGACTTAGCCATTTTTTAGCTTCCATTGCGCCT
The DNA here is from genome assembly GCA_024364735.1 of Boesenbergia rotunda. Lineage (NCBI taxonomy): Eukaryota > Viridiplantae > Streptophyta > Magnoliopsida > Zingiberales > Zingiberaceae > Boesenbergia > Boesenbergia rotunda. The sequence continues at coordinate 22,097 of JAGFNQ010006409.1, forward strand.
CTGACTAACTCAGATTCGACTTATTTCTCTTGATCGGAAAATCTAATTTTCAACTCGTTTTAAATCCCTCGGATTACTCGTAGTGCGTGTGACTAAATAGGCTTTCGATTTATGTTGGCCGTCTATAATCAACAAATTATAGAACGATCATGAGTGGCACCTAGTAGTACATCATGATCCCCAATTAATCGAAAGATCAACGGTTTGACCTCAGAAGAAATTATTCTGAAACCCTTCAGCAGCTCTAATGAATCGTGCCCCATTCCCTTCACCACCTTATACCCACTTGGTTCAGGACACGGTCTATGGTGTCAGTCCCCACTAGGCTGACTACGTCACACCTAGCCCAAGTAATGTCTTACTCGTCCTTTGGATTTCTAATTACTCTCATGTATTTTAGAGACTCTCACTCTAAACATGATATGCTCTGGCCAGAGGCTTTGAGTAATAATCCGACGATAGGCCTGGGTATACATCTCCTCGCAAGGAGTGGTGAATCCTTTGTAGGCTGTTCAAACATCTTCGGGCACTTCGGCTTATACCCGATCATCCTGGGTCCACACCTCCTTGGAGATGCTTGCTTAAGATGTCAAAGTATAAGTCTCCATGACCAAGATGACTTGAACACCGCAAGTCAAAGGAACATCGCACTTAAGCCGCAGTAAGATCTTCATTGACATATCTACATGTAGATTCCCATATGAAGTCTTACAGCTAGTCACTCCAATGAACTAGTTCCCTTAACTAGCATCCATGTTTATCTCCGGACATCCCAATGTCACCAGCCAGTGAGAATCAGCTGATTAGAGAATAACCCATGCTAGTCTCAACAGAATTGATGGTGTCCGTTTTTATCAATTCATCGACTAGGGATAGTTTCAATACTTCACATTTGCGCATTTAGAGATAATCACTAGTTGTGATCTCATCACAAATTCTCTTATGCTGTGAGTTGTATTGCGGACATTCAGTAGATGAGTTTAAGATCCCAATCAAATACACAAGCATGTATACTCAAATAGTGAATTATCATTTATTAATATAAATGTTTTACAATCATAAGGCGATTGCCTTAGGACACTTCTCTCATATCACTAACAGCTCTTGTAATTCCTTCAACTCTGCTGGAGACATACGATATGGGGCCTTCGAGACCGGACCGGTACCGGGCACTAGCTTGATCTCGAATTCCACTTCTCTGTTGGGAGGTAGTCCGGGTAGTTCTTCTGGAAATACTTCTGGATATTCGCAGACTACCCGTACATCCTCCTGCTTGAGTTCTTTCTTTGCTTCTGAGTCCACTACGTGTGCAAGAAAACCAACACACCCTTGCTCTAGCATCTGGTGGGCTGCCAAGGCTGAGAGAAATTTCTGAGTCTTCCTCCTTGGGGCTCCTTGAAACTCGAATGGTGGTTCTCCTTCTGGGCTGAAAGCCACTTTCCTTCTACGGCAGTCCACTGAAGCGCTGTACTTACTGAGGAAATCCATGCCCAGTATGATGTCGAAGTCCTGCATCGCAAGGACTATCAGATCGACATATAGCTCTCGGTCTGAAATCTTGATTGGCACAGCCCAGAGCCTCTGGGTGGACTCCATGATTTCCCCTGAAGGGAGAGTTGTCAGGAATCTGGACTCCCAACTCTCTGCAGGCACCTGTAACTTACTAGCAAAAGGTACTGATACGAAAGAATGGGTCGCCCCAGTGTCAAACAGTGTAGTAGCTAAATGCTGAAAAATAACTATTTGACCTGTTACGACCGTGGAGGCGCTGGCAGCTTCTTCCTTCGTGAGGGAAAAGACTCTGGCATTGGTTGGAACTGGTGCTGTTTCCAACCCTCCCTGACTGATCTGAGGTCCCTCCAGTATAGTAGGCATATAATGTAACTGAGGCTTGCCTACATACTGTACGGACTGCTGAGGAAGTACCTTAAACTTGTTTGGGCAGTCTTTGGATCTGTGTCCCTCCTGTCCACATGAGTAGCATCCAGTTACACCCAAAAGGCATGCTCCTGGATGGGTCCTCCCACACTTAGGACAAGGTGGATACCTAGCTTGCTTGTTCTCTGGGTTTCCTTTTTGGCTGCCAGGCCACTACTTCCTTTTGTGGTTTTTGCTCTTCCAGTTCTGGCTATTTGGCTGAGGCTTCTGGCCTCCAGTTGTCTTGTTCTCAGTCAGGACTGGCTTCTGCTGTGCTTGCTGTGCCTTGATGCTATTCAGGTAGTGCTCTGAGATTAGAGCACTACTGACCAACTCCTCGCTGGTCTGGGGTCGGTGCGTCCCGCTGTTCACGTTGAGTGCTATTTCAGGGTTCAGCATGCGGAGCATCAGTCTGACTCGCTCCTTCTCTGTGCTGACTAGCTCTGGGCAGAGGCGAGCTAGTCTGTTGAACTTCGCGACTGCTTCTCCCACTGGTAGGCTACCTTGTCTGAACTCCATGAAGTCCTCGTAGTGCTTGTTGGTAACCCGCATGTGGAAGAACTCCTCATAGAACTCTTGCTCGAAATCTTCCCAGCTCATTTGGTTGACTATCCTCTTACTCTTGACTCGCTCCCACCACATACGAGCGTCTCCAGTTAGGCAGAAGGAGGCACATTTGACCTTCTCGACTTTTGGCCAGTCAAGAAGCTCCATTGTGCTCTCTAAAGTCTTGAACCAAGCCTGAGCATCCCAGGGCTCAGTTGCGCCTGAGAAACTTTCGGGTTTCAGCCTCTGCCACTGGACGAGGTATGCTTCTTGTCTTCGGTTCACGGCAGGGGTCTCCTATGGGACTGGTGGAACTTCAGCCACCACTGGAGTTCCCACTCCTGCTGTGGGTGGTGTAGGGGGCACTGGGTGCTGATTTGCCATAAGTGTGGCGATGGTCTTCTGTTGTTCTGTAATCTGAGCTTGCATTTGAGCAATGACTGCCATCAGGTTTGGCTGTTCTGTGCCAGGCTCATTGTTATCTTGAATTGGAGTGCTGTTCCTTGCATTAGGAGCTCGGCCTCTTCTTGCCATCTAATAATGCATAAAGGAACAAGAAAATCACTACTATATCTCTATGTATAAACTGGTCTTCTTACTTAGTAACCTAATATCCATTCTAGGGATTAAACATGATTCCGTGCTACTAAGGTATTAAACATGCTTCCTTGTTCTATGCACATATGAGTAAGTACTTAAGCATTTCTCTATACTGTAATTAAGTAAAGGAGCAATAGAAAAACTGAAACTTAAAGCTTTCTTACTTGAAGACGGCAAGGTTGATGCTGATGTGTGTGTGATGCTGGAGAATGGGAACCTCGCTCTGATACCACCTGTAGCGACCCGCCTTCTCTGCCTTAGACGGATCGTTACTTTTATCTACTTCTCGACTCTAATGCACGACTAAAAATGCGGAACTTTCTTTTTTTCTCTTTTTTTTTCTTCCTTCTCCTTTTTTTTCAAAAAAAAACAAAACAACTTTCATTTTATTTGCTTTGCCAAGATTTGACCCCTAGAGCTCTTAGTTGTAACACTAAAGCACTAACCAGCTGCTCTACAGAACTTCTCTTTAATGGTACCAGTCGACTGCTATATAGCAGTCGACTGATACCAGGCGACTGACCTTTTGCAGTTACCTGGTGCATCGAACAGAAGCTACTGTTCGATAGGGCAGGTGACTGGTACTGTACCAGTCGACTGATACGTCTGAAAACCTGAATTTCAGATTCGAAGCCTTGTTTCAAAACTCCACCAAACATATAGTTTCACACTATACAAAGCCACAACACCATTTCTATACTCTATACTAGTTTCCTAAACATTTTAGCCAATCAAAACAACTTCATAAACTCGAAATTAGGACTTTTACGAGATTTAGCAAGTCATGAAAATCTATTTAAACTTTTATGCTAGAGTTTGTACCAAACTTAACTTCTAACCATTTAAATTCATTCCCCAAGGTTCTATAACATCACTAAAGCATTATGGAATATGAATGCAACTTTTCTAAGCATAATTGAGCAATAAAACTTAATTCAAAAAGGAAACTAGCACTATCTTGGCACATGCATCAATAACTCCAACAAAGTATCAATATTCTAAACTACTCACACTTCTACTCATCCAATGCAATCATAATGATATGTATGCTAAATGAAATGACATGGAATCTTTACTCGTGGTTTTAAGACATGCAAAATATCTCAAACGCAATTACTTGGATAAACTCCATGTGGTTTAACTTAAACTAATCATCTATAGCAAATGCCCTTTTAGCTCTTTATTCATCTTGTCCCAAGGACCTCTCCAAGGTCAGCCACCACACACACGTCACTCAGCACCGCCTTGTCGCCTTCCTTCAGAATTGCTTGCCTTTATCTTTACCTGCAGCAAGAGGAAATGCAACTAATAAGCAAAAAGCTTAGTAAGTACTATCTAGCTCACAAAATCTCGAAAAGTGCAAACATGCTTTTTAAACAATGTGAAATCACATGAGATACTTCTTATGCTTGAAAGAAACACTAAGAAACATGTATAACTCAAAACATGCATACTCAAGCATTAATAAATCTCAACTTACTTGTTCTTGGCATAACTTGAAACTTTAGAAATTCTCTAACTTTAAATCTTCCTTTAACTTTTAGAAAACTTCTTTAAACTTTAGAAAACTTTGCTAAAGCATATACTTGAAAATAATAGCTCACTTGGATCTACTTAAGACGTAAGTACCATCTTATGCGCGTTCCCTAAAAGGTTGGGGTAGCGAGCCACCAATAGAGCAGACCTTGGTCTACCAGGGCCAAGACCTTGGAATTGGACACCTGGATTTCTTTAACGACGCCCTTGGACGCTGGGTACTGGCCTTGGAAAATAAAATACTTACTTTACTTATTTTGAATGCCTTGGCATTTTTACGAGCACCTTGTGTGCTCAAATCCCTAAGTCTTGACTTTTGGGGATTTCTTAAGGCCTTGGCCTTCTCTTTTCTTATCTTTATCTTCTTTTCTTTTCTTATCGCTTTCTTAGACCCTAAACTCATATAGGGTAATTAATTAACTCATACAAGCATGAATTAAACTAGGGTTACATGCATAAATCACAATCTAATGGAAAAATCGCATTTTTAACTTTCTAACGGGAAAAAAACTTGCGGAAAAACCATCTCTTACCGCAGGTGAGCAGTACTTACTTTGATATCTTGGACTTACAACCAAGAACGGCGTCGGAGGTTCCGGAGAAACTCGGAGTCTCGGAGATTTCTTCGCGCTCACGCGTTCCTCTCGTCGTGGGGATTCCGAATATAGGAAAATCTCTCGGAGAAGAGCCTTGGCCGGACACCGGAGGAGAGCCCTAGGCTCGGCTTGGTGTGGGCGTGCGCACAAGAGGGGGAAGAAGGGTCGGCGTGCGGCTGGTTTTCGCGAGGAAGGGTTTAGTTGTGGGAAATAAAATTTCTCTCTTTAATCATCTATTTATACTTATGGGGGCGAATTGATCTAATTACACTTTATCTATAGTTTCGCTTAATCCATATCAACAAAAACGAACCAGCCCACTTGGTCCGCCCCTCCTCCTCTCACAGCCTAGGTCTAGGGATCAAATCCCACCTATGTGTTTTTCTCTTTTCACCCCTTTTTGCCACTTTCGTTTACGGAAAAATTCTATAAAAATATCCATAAATTCGGAATAAATTCTAAGATATTTCTAAAATTAGTTTCGAGAATTTTCGGGCGTTTTCGGGCGTTACACGGCTTCACTCATCGGGATTTTCAACACCTGGCTTCACTCACCAGGACCCGGCTTCACTCACCGTGATTTCCATCACCTGTCTTCACTCACCAGGACCCGGCTTCACTCACCGAGATTTTCACTGCCAGCATGTGATCTCCCGATCCACCTGGACTTAATACGAATTCAACCAAACTCAAATCATAACTTAAATCGGTGTCAACACCAAAACAACCATTAGGGTCAGACTGCATCAACAGGTCCAACAGCAAGAGTTACTAGACAGAGGATTCATCAGACTGAGCGTATCTCCTTGGGGTTCGCCGATTCTATTCGTCAAGAAGAAGGATAGTTCTTCGAGGTTATGCATTGACCACAAACAGTTGAATGCAGTAATCATCAAGAACAAGTGCCCTTTGTCATGGATAGAGGATTCGTTTGATTAGGTCAAAGGCACCTTAGTGTATTCTAAGATTGATCTGGGGTTCGAATATCAACAGCTAAGAGTCAAAGACTCTGACATCCAGAAGATAGCTTTTCGCAGTAGATATGGGCACTACGAGTTTTTGGTAATGCCATTTGGGCTTACCAACACTCTAGTGGCATTCATGGATTTGATGGACTGCATATTCCTGGAGTATCTAGATCAGTTTGTGATTGTATTCATTGATGACATCTTGATCCATTCACGTTCCGAGGAGGAGCACGCACAACACTTTAGCATTGTTCTGGAGACTCTCCGACGGGAGCACTAATTTGCGAAGTTCAGCAAGTGCGCGTTCTGGCTACCCTTAGTCGGTTTTCTGGGACACGTAGTTTCCAGCTGAGGTATTTTAGTAGACCCCCAGAAGATTGTGATTATCACCAGTTGGGAGCAGCTGAAGTCAGTTCAGGAGGCTCGCAACTTCTTGGGATTGGTCGGCTACTACAGACAATTCGTAGAGGGTTTCTCGATCGTCGCTTTACTGTTGACATGCCTTACTAGGAAAGGCATGAAGTTCACTTGGTCAGAGGCTTGTGAGGCCAGTTTTCAGGAGATGAAGCAGAGGTAAGTGTCGGCACCCATCCTCGTTCTTCCATCATGAGAGGACGGATTTGTGCTTTAAACAGATGCGTCTTATCAGGGATTGCGACCATTCTGATGCAGCATGGGTGGGTAATGTCTTATTCTTCTCAACAGCTGAAGGAGCATGAGATGAACTATCCTGTACATGATTTAGAGTTGGCAGCCATCATTTTTCCGATGAAGATCTGAAGGCATCACTTATATGGGATCACTTTTGAGATATTTACGGACCATAAAAGTCTCAAGTACCTATTCACACAGAAGGAGCTCAACCACTGACAAAGGAGGTGGATGGAGTTTCTGAAGGATTACCATTGTACCATTAGCTTGTTAGTAATATGAGAGAAGTGTCATAAAGCAATCGCCTTATGATTGTAAATATTTATTTTAATAAATGAATATTCACTATTTGAGTATACATGTCTGTGTATTTGATTGGGATCTTAAACTCATTTACTGAATGTCCACAATACAATTCACAGCATGAGAGAATTTGTGATGAATTCACAACTAGTGATTATCTCTACATGTGCAATAGTGAAGTATTGAAATTATCCCTAGTCGATGAATTGATAAATAAGGACACTATCAATTCTGTTGAGACTAGCATGGGTTATTCTCTAATCGGCTGATTCTCACTGGCTGGTGACATTGGGATGTCCGGAGATAAACATGAATGCTAGTTAAGGGAACTAGTTCATTGGAGTGTCTGTCTGTAAAACTTCATATGGTAATCTACATATAGAGATGTCAATGAAGTTCTTACTGCAGCTTAAGTGTGATGTTCCTTTGACTTGCGGTGTTCAAGTCATCTTGGTCATGGAGACTTATACTTTAACATCTTAAGCAAGCATCTCCAAGGAGGTGTGGACCCAGGATGGTTGGGTATAAGCCGAAATGCCCAAAGATGTTTGAACAGCCTATAAAGGATTCACCACTCCTTACGAGGAGATGTATACCCAAGGCCTATCGTCGGATTGTTACTCAAAGCCTCTGGCCAGAATATGACATGTTTAGAGTATGAGTCTCTTAAAAACATGAGAGTAACTAGAATCCGTTGGACGAGAAAGACATTACTTGGGCTAGGTGTGACGTAGTCAGCCTAGTGGGGACTGACACACATAGACCGTGTCCTGAACCAAGTGGGTATAAGATGGTGAAGGGAATGAGGCACGATTCATTATAGCTGCTGAAGGGTTTCAGAATTATTTCTGAGGTCAAACCGTTGATCTTTCGATTAATTGGGGGTCATGATGTACTACTAGGTGCCACTCATGATCATTCTATAATTGGTTGATTATAGACGGCCAATATAAATCGAAAGCCTATTTAGTCACACGCACTACGAGTAATCCGAGGGATTTGAAACAAGTTGAAAATTGGATTTTTCGATCAAGAGAAATAAGTCGAATCTGAATTTATCAGAGGCGCACCGGAAGCTTAAAATGGCTAAGTCTTTTGAAGGCTTATTGGACGAATTAAATGAGTTTAATTCGCAAGGGATTGGCTTGGTGTGGCCGGCCAAAGAGGGTGCCCACCCTCTTTGGTTTGGCCGGCCACAATAAAGGAGGGAAACCAATTTATTTGGTTTAAATTATAAAATAAATCAAGCGCGATTTGTTTTATAAAATTATGGATAAATAAATATAAAGAAATTTATATAAAATAAATTTATGTAAATAAATTTATTTTCATGGAAATTAAAATAAATTTTAAATGGTTTATTTTATAAAAGCAATTATGAATTGATTTTTTCATGATAAGAAAAATTTATATAATAAATTTCTTGTGAAAATTTATTCCATAATAAAAGGAGAGATGTGTTTGTTTTTATTATAAATTTAGTTATAATAAAACTTGGCATAACGGAATAATTCATAAGAAAATTTATAGGATAAAATTTCTTATGAAAATTTATTCCGTTAAAGGGGAGACTTGGCAATGGAGAGACTACTATATAAAGGAACCAAGGCAAGGCTTGAATTCCATTTAAGAGATTAAGTAGCAAGCTCTCTCTCTCTCTTATTCTCTCTCTCTCTCTCTAGGGTCGGCGCCCTCTCTCCTCCCCTAGGGCCGGCGCCCCCTTCAAGTTGCCGTGAGCCATCTCCACCAAGAAGGTGCCGAAGAAGAAGAAGAAGCGGGTCGCAACTCCTTCCTTCCAACGGAATCTTGATTCCGTTACTTGGTGGTTAGTTTCCATCTCTCTCTCTTGATATTCTTGTCGTGCCTTTAGAGAATCTAGTAGTTCTTGTCGGCATGAAACTCGTGGCTTTGCGAAGTCATCCCGAAGAGAACTCGGCGTGGACGCGAATAGAGGCGGAGCTTCCAAGGGACGCTACGGTTGGATCTCGTCCCTTACTTCGAATTACGTGAGGTATTGAGTAAATTAGTTTACTTTCTGTAAAATTTTAATTTATGATCATGTCCACACATCATAAGGTTGCATGCTAGATACGTGGTTAAAATAATTTGAAAAATTATTTATGTTAATTCTTCCGCTGCACGTAATTATTTTTTTAAAATTACGAGCCCATATCCATGTCAACATGCACCCGGTCCCAACATAGCTACCACCCTGGGAAAGCTAATGTCGTTGTTGACACCTCGAGAAGGAAGTCCAAAGGAGTACTAGCATGCCACCGAGTTCTGGTTGTCGAGATAGTTCAGAGCTTCTCAGAATTGGGTCTAGAAGAGCAGCGTCAGACTCAGAGGGGTATTCTGATGACCATGGTTGCACAACCGTCTATTCGGGTGAGGATCAAAGAGGCTCAGGCAAGTGATTAGCATTTGCAATTCCTTGGCAGCCGAGCAGCCACAGAGCAGCAGTCTGATTTTACATGGGATGACGAGGGTGTCTTGTATTTCCGCGGGAGGCTTTGCGTACTCGAGGCACACCCTATTTTGGAGGAGCTGTTACAAGAGGCACATTGCTCCCGATTCGCTATCCATCTGGGTGGCACCCGCATGTATCGAGACCTGAGGCGTTCCTACTAGTGGAATGGAATGAAGCGAGATATTACTGATTTCGTAGCCAGATGCCTAGTATGCCAGTAGGTTAAGGCAGAGCACCAGAGTCCTACAGGGTTACTTCAGAGCATTCCCATTCCTGAGTGAAAGTGGGAGCACATCACTATGGATTCCGTGGTGGGACTGCCTAGGACTAGATGAGGCCTTGACGCAATTTGGGTGATCGTTGATCGATTGGCTAAATCTGCACACTTTCTAGCTATTTGGAGGACTGATTCCCTGGACAGGTTGGCAGAGCTGTATTGTAGAGAGATCATCAGATTGCACGGCATCTTGTTGAGTATTATCTTAGACCGAGATTCGCGTTTCACCTCACGTTTCTGGCAGAGTCTGCAGAAGGCCATGGGTACCGAGCTCAAATTTAGTATCACCTTCCATCCGCAGACCAATGGTTAGTCAGAGCGTACTATCCAGAATTTAGAGGACTTGCTGTGAGCCTATGTGATGGATTTCGAAGGCTGTTGGGAGGATCATCTTCATCTTGTCGAGTTCGCCTATAACAACAGCTATCATGCGACTATTCAGATGACATTGTGTTAAATCCGACACTTTAGACTAAGTTTCGGTAATTTTCGGAGAAGTACCGGATAGGTTCCGGGGCTCCCGAGTCCTTGGACACAAAATTAGGGATCAAAAGTTAATGAGACGAACAATTACAAGGACTAAAATGTAAGTAAGTTTAAAACTAGGGGTGATATTGCAATTAAAAGGAAGTTGGTTGGACTAAAGTGCAAAATGGCCTCTCTTATATTCCTTAACCTAAACTCTTTGGCCGCCGCATTCCATTTAGCCCGATCCCGTGCCTTCGCTCGCCGCCCTAGCCCGAACCCAACTGCCGACGGCCGACCTTCTTCTCTTCCACTGCCTTTCCCCTCTCCTTCATGCGACGCCGGCTACCAGGGTGGCCTTCTTGGTGATTGATCGGCGCTGTAGAGGGCCGACGCTCGATTGGGGTTTCTTCTCATTCGTTGCCGCAAAGCGTTGGGGCGAAGTGGGGTGGGCGATAGGGAACAGCTAGGTCGCTTGTTATCCTGGTAAGCTCTATGTTCCTTAGATCTCAATCCTTGATTCCCTTGGTGAGTTGTGCTGTGATTGTGATTTCGGTGTGGGTACTAATCAGACAATCTCTCCTTCCCGTGGGGATCCTATTCTCCCTTAATCGGAGAAGATTCGGTGTTCGAAAGTGGATATGATGGGAAGGAGGAGTTCACCTGTTTTGGGTCAGTTCCGCCGGAGCTGAGCAGAAGAGTCCCGACTTTCCATCAAAGGTAAGATCTCTATTCGATCTTCATCTGTGCTGGAACAGGATGTTAGAAATCTAGGATTTCGAATGTGGTCTCTGTTAGAATTTTTCTTTCTGTTGATACACTGTGTAATTTGCAGTGGTTGGGTTGCAGTGGTTGCGTGAGCTTCATTGTTGGGTGGAGATTGCTTCCACTTGCTGTGTGGATTGGAAATCGGACTTCATATCGTCATCTCCTGCTGGCTGTGTGCTCTGGCAGTTTTGGAGCTAGGGTAAGAGGTAATTAGATTGGATTAATTGAATTAAGTGGGGTTAGGTTGTTAATATTGCTGCTGTTAATCATGGAGTCGTATTGAGTTTGATTAAGAATATATTAGCTTGGATGATCTGCGTTGAATTTGAAATAGACCTAAATCTTAATTACGTGGGGTAATTGGGAAAACCTTTCATTTAATTATGAGAGATTGAATGAAAAGGAAATGATTCGGTAAACCCTAAAACGGATTAGGGATTGATTAGCTAGTTGTTATTTTTGTAATAGCTAATTAAATCTATCCCTGATATAGGGACTTGATTTGCTTTACGGTTGCGGATTATATTAGACGGGTGGTTCTCCCCTTTTTATACGGACTTCTACTTTTGGAGGCGGGTACCCTTTGACTTATCTTTATGATATTGTCATCTTGTTATGCATAGACTGTTATAGATAGCAGTAAGATCATACACTATCCCTGTTTATTATGCCTGTTCTGGATACTTGTTATTTATCCCTGGTTATTATGCCTGTTCTGGATACTTGTTGGTTATCCCTGTTTATTATGCATGTCCAGGATACCTGTGGTTTATCCCTGAGTTATTATGCTGTTAGTTCCATACAGTATCAGGTAGTGTCATATCTATAGGTATGCTTAGAGATCGTGATGTATCTCCTGCCTTTGACCTTGAGGGATTTGTAGTTTTCGGCCAGTATACCTTGTAGGTTACCTTATTTCCTGTTATAGGATTTCAGACTGAGACCTAGTATACTAAGGACTTGGGAGGGAGGTATGTGTATCTATCATACACCATCCTTGCATTGTTGCATGCCGGCAATCAGCGACTCCCTTGTGGTTGAGCCTATCGTCTTCCGGTACATGATATGCACACACGGCCACTCATGGGTTAGTGGATACCGTTGGGTGTCTGCATTTTCTCTGTACTGCTCCGCTCGACCGCTCAGGGGTAGTGGTTTCGGAGCGTGGTAGCAGGCGGAGATCCCTTCTCTTCCCATAGACCAGAGGAGATGAGAGCGACGCTCCCTCATATATATATGAGGTAGGGGGGCGGTCCCCCGCCAGCATCTTATCCACTCGGTCACTCAGGAGCAGTGATGGCAGAGTGAGGACAGTGTCACAGCTCTACCCACTCGGCCGACACAGTATCGCCTGTCTCGGTGGCTTGACTGGAGTTAGGGGGTGACCATGGCATTGCACCATGTGCATATTTTGCATCGTGCATTGGTTGCTGCACTTGATTTCTGCACTTCTTTGACATGCATATTCTGGAGACTTGTTATCTGAGATTATATGTCTATTGATATTTCCCTTGGTGCTTATTACCCTCTTTTCAGGTTAGATGGATTCTGGTATGTATCTACCTCAGTATTTTCAGTACTAGTCTTTCCCTACTGTTGATATGAGACTGTATTAGCGGAACTCTTATTGTAGTATAACTTTCTATGCATATCTGTTGGGTATTCGCTGAGTTATGGACTCACCCCGTTGCCATACATTTTGTTTCAGGTTGATTGCTCGCCGGAGGAGCCCAGTTGCCGGTCCTGGTCCTTACGACTCCGTTGATGGATGCTTCCGCTGGTTTTGTTTTCTTTGATAGCATAGTTTACGTTTTGTTTTCGTTTCATAGCTCGTGGGCTTGTATTGGATTTATTCGTATGGTATTGTATTTTTGAGTCCTCTGTTGGACTTCGTGCTGATGGTTTTGCTACGCACCTGCCCAGGGGGCAGCTCAGGTGAGTCTATATTTTCAGCATAGAGTATTGCATCAGTTTATGCTTTATATATATATATCTGTTTTGAGGCCTGAGGCCAATTTATAAACTGCATGTGTGGTATGTTTGTGTAAATTATCCGTCGGACTGGGGAGATGCTGTCCGATTTTATATTGGATCAGCGGCTCCAATGGTCTCGGGGCGTGACACATTATATGAGGCGTTGTATGGTAGGCTTTGTCGGACACCCACCCTCTAGGAGGAGGTTGGGGACTCCCAACTATTAGGACCTCAGAGAGCTCAGCACGAGGCAGAGTTAGTCCACACTATCAGACGCAGGATGTTCGAGGTGAAGGATCGTCAGAAGAGCTATGCCGACCGGAGACGGAGACCTCTGGAGTTCTCCGTAGGTGATCATGTATTTCTGCGAGTTTCACCCACGAAAGGGGTGAAATGGTTTGGTCTTCGAGGTAAGCTTGCTCCGTGTTACATCGACCCTTTTCAGATTCTAGAGAGGGTTGGGGCAGTGACTTATCATTTGGCTATTTCACCTTCCATTACTGGCGTACATGACGTATTCCGTGTATATATGTTGAGAAGATACGTACCAGAAACTTCTCATTTGCTGTCGGATGTCTTGGTTCCACTCCAGCCTGACGTGACCTACGAGGAGGTTCCTGTACGGATTCTTGGTCACCGAGAGCATTAGTTGATGAACAAGACAATCCGGCTGGTTAAAGTTGGATGGTAGCATCACTCGAATGAGGAGGCTACTTGGGAGCTTGAGGATATTATCCGAGCTTGCTATCCCCACCTATTCACCTGAGATATGTATGATTAGTTACTGTTCAGTATTCATAGCTGCATACTTCTTAATGGTGTTTACTATAGTGAATAACGAAATTTGGGGACCAAATTTTTGTTAGTGGGGGAGGTTATTAAATCCGACACTTTTATCTCGCTCCGGAAAATTTTACGAAAAAGATTTAGGTTTTTCGGGACCCAACCTTAAGGAAATTGGAGGGTCTTATCGCATATAAATTGGAAATTAGGGATTAGGGTACGATTAATCATATTTCAAGGACTAAATTGTAAAAATGTCATACCATAAAAGGGTGTTGTCAGCCACAACCTAGTTACGAGCATCATCTTCCTCCCGATTAAGAGCCGACGCCACCATCACGTTCATCGTCTTCCAACTCTCCGGCGAACCCCGCCCTTGGGATCTAGCAAGCATTTGAGCTCTGATTCATCGCTCCCCAAACCACCTCATGAGAGTGAGCTAGGGATTCACCACAGGCAATCTGGGGTGCCGCGGTTGTCAAACTGGTTGATCACCCTCTCACATGGCCGAAGCCATTGGTGGTGAGCTAGGCTTCACTTAGCCCAGGGACACGCGAGCCGATGAATTAGGATTGGTTACATTGCTGATCTGTGGTTGTTCTCAGTTCAAGGGAACGACGCCGGTATCAACTCAGGTGAGGGATTCTTGTTTCCAGATGTGAGATTTCTGGATTTGGGTTCTCTGATTCAGGAATTGTGTGTGTGTGTGTGATTTTTCGATTTTGGGATGATCTTGTGGTTATAGGTTTGATCTGTTTTGGTTGCTGATTTCCATCATGTGGTTGCCCTGATGCATTTCTAGCGCTCTTGTATTCAGATCAAATTGGAATATGGTTGGTGGAAGGACTTCAACTGAGCTGATCCCTACCGAGCCTTAATTCCTAGAGTTGTGGTGATTCTGTTCAATCTGGGTATTTTTTGGGCTTAACTCTATTTTCTGTGTTGGGGTAGCTGTGAGCCTGAGGAATTCCTGCCGTGTAAGGTGAGCTCTAACTCACTGCTCAGTTCTGCTTGTTCTTGTTTCTGCCATTGTGAGCTACTGTGAGTTGGTGATAGGTTGGGCTAATTGATGTCTTGATCGGCAACCAATGGATAGGTAAGCTCTGAGATAGGTTCCGATTAAATTTGTATGAGAAATGGTGTGGTAAATGCTGGACCTTGGTAATTCCTTTTCATATATAGAGTTCTTGGTACTAGCTACTTGTGGGAACACCAGTGGTCGAATTACCTGCTATTTTGGGAACCTACTGTGAGTAGTGTTTGATCCATGGAAGGTTTTGTAATCGGTTTGTAGGGATTGGAATCAAACCTAATTAGAACTATGTGGTGCAGCTATTGAATCAAATTGGACTTGATTTGATAGAACTTGATACCATTGGGTAGACTAAATATGAAGAATTGATTCACAACTAATCATTTAATTGCAGGGGTTAGTTAAGTGATTCTAAGATTATGAATAAACCAGAATTGAAACCTAATCCCAAGCAATCTAGGGTACTCATTTAATTAGAGGCAATTAAATGAAATACGAGGGTTAAGTCAACCCTAGTATGATTTAGAGATTTATTAGCTAGTTATCATATCTGAGTAATATTTAATTAAATATGTCCTGGATACAGGAGCTTGATTTGGATTATTGACGGGTGGTTCTGCTTGTACTTGATTCGGACTTCTACTATTTGGCGGCGGGTACTTCTTGCTTGTATTTGTAGTATCACTTTACCTTTATGCATGACTATTTGTATTTATATTATAGGTTGCTATTTACCTTTATCTGCTACCGTTTGTTAGCTTGCTTGATACTTATGCTTGATCTTGGATATGATCTAGATTTTCCTTCTATACAGTCTCGTTTATTTGTTATCTGATTCTGTATATCATCGGTATGAGCATGAGAATGTAGATATATGATAGCATACCACTGTATGGTTGCATTAATTGATTCTAGTCATATTTGCACGTGTATCTAGATATATGATGATTGGGTTATGATGCATGTTTCCGAGCTATGCATGTTAGGTTGTGTTATGTGTCGATGACCTGGTAGGGGTTGCATGTGTTAGAGTTATGCACCATCCCTGCATTGTTGCATGCCATGATCGGCGACTCGCTTGTGGTTGAGCCTATCATCTTCCGGCACATGATATGCACACACGACCACTCATGGATTAGTGGTTACCGTTGGGTGTGTGCATTTGCTCTGTACTACTCTGCTCGACTGATCATGGGTAGTGGTTTCAGAGCGTGGTAGCAGGCAAGGATCCCTTCTCTTCCCATAGACCAGAGAAGATGAGAGAGATATCTTCCCCATATATATATAGGGTGGAGCGAGAGTTCCACAAGCATCCTGTCCACTCGGTCATTCAGGAGCAATGATGATAGAGTGCGGACAATGTCCAGCTCTACCCACTCGATCGACATATTATTGCATGTCTCAGTAGCTTGACTGGTGTTACGGGTGACTATGTCATTACATCATGTGCATATGATGCATTTGTGCATTTGATTGTGATTGCTGCATTTATTTGTTGCACTTATTTGACATGCACATACAGAATATACAATTTGTTTGGTTTGATAACCCTGCACTTGCTTGTATGATACGAGTCTTTTATTATCAGAATAGACTAATTTCTGGTATGTACAGTCATTTGCTACTTCAGTTATGCATCTTTCTATATACCCGCAGAGTCCACTTGGACTCACTACCTATCACAATGCATTTGTTTTCAGGTTGATAGCTTGCTGGAGGAGTCCAATTGTCTATCTCGGGTTCCCACGACTTTAGTTGTCGGGTGCTTCCGCGCATTCTTATTTTCTTTATAGCATTTTCTTTGGGTTGTATTCATTTCGATACCGTGCACTTGTATTTTGATTCATTCATGCGATATTGTATTTTTGAGTCCTCTATTGAACTTTGTGTTTCCATTTTGTTGCACGTCTGCCCTGAGGGCAGCTCAGGTGAGATTTACAGCTTTATTATTGTGATTCTTTATTTTTTGTTATATTATATATCTGTTTTGAGGTCTGAGGCCAATTTATAAACTACGTGTGATGTATGTATGTGTAAATTGTGTTGGTGCTTGGATGGTTAGAGAGGGAGGGTGAATGTAGCCAGACACAAAATAAGTTGCTCTTTTTGAGTTTTCTGCACTTAAGGGTTAGCAGTAGCAGCGGAAACAATACAAAGCAAACACCAACAGAAAACTAAAACGCAAATCACAAACTCTAACACGAGGATGTACAAGGTTCGGGGATAACTTGCCCCTACTGCTTGACGTGCCCGTAAGGTGGGCGATCCCTTGATCGTCGGCAGATCAAGCCCCGGGAAATCCGGATAAGATAACACCTCCTTCTCGGTGGAGAAACCTCTCCACACAAATTGTCTCAAGAGTATCAGAAATTAAGCACAGAGACAAAAAGGAAGATCTTACAGATCGATAACAAAGAATAAGGATGAGAATAGGAGAACAGATCACCGAGCACAGCACAGCACCACCAACGTAAGAACTCTCAGCTCTTCGTTTGCTTGCTGATCCACTCGCAACTTCCTCCACAGACTCAAGGTTACATATTTGCAAGAGATCGCTTCAAGGTGTCGAATGATGCCAGAGAGATGTCGCAAGAGTTGTCTTCTCCTCTTCGCCAGCCAACTCTTAAACCTGCTGCCCATCACCAGGTCACCAGATGCTCCTCTGCAGCTCACCAGCTGCAACAACCCAGCTACCCCTGACCTTTTTTGGACTCCTTGAACCCTCTCAGTCGAGCCCCAGGTCAGTTCGTCAGCTTCCCAGCCGTTGCAGCTCACGCCAGAAGACGTTGTATCCTGCAAAAGGAAAACAGCCAAACCTGCCGTTGCGAAAGCTTCCGGTTGACTCTCCTTGAGTAATCCTGAGTTACCTGCACACTTAGCAGTTGTTTAGCACAGCAAATCAATAAAGAATCAATTATCAGAAGATCAGAGCAGATATTAGTAGTGTTCAGAAGAAAATCAGAACGTGATCAGAAGTCTGACAGCGTATTTGAATTAAATTTCAACTACTGATCGGTCCACAGACCGATCAGAGATGACCCTGATCGGTCACCAGACCGATCAGGGAAAGCCCTGAACGATCAGCCTCCAACCTGATCGGTCCACAACGAGAAACTGGGATCGCGGACTAATCTGTGATCGGTCACACTGACCGATCACAGCTCAGGGATCGGTCACCAGACCGATCCTCAATTTGCTGGGTTTCCTCAACTTCGACCAGGCAGAGGCCCTGATCGGTCACCTGACCGATCAGGTTGTGCCCTGATCGGTCTGGTGACCAATCAGGCCACTCCCTGACCGACCAGGCAGCATCTCCCCTGTACGGCGGACAATTTGGGGCAATTATACATACACTCTCACCCATATAGCTTAGCCACATGCGGCTAGCATCACATATATAGAAGTAAACACAACCACACAGTTAATATCAACATAAGAGAACGGGTGGCTCAGCCACCTTAAACATGAAAGAAAAACCACAACTCTAAAAAGAGAACTCAAATGTCTCTGTAATATTAACAAAATCAGTCCGAATACCTGATAAACAAATACAATGTGAAAACTCACCAAGTACCGAAATAAAAGCAACTAAATCAAATGCGGAAACAACTCAACTCTGGGGATTGGCAACTGGATCCTCTCCTGACTTCAAGAAATACGACTACCTGCTACCTGAAACAAAAATGGAAGGTAGAGGTGGTGAGTCCGGGCGGACTCTGCGGGTACATGAGTAGACAATAAGCATGACATAATAAAAAAAGTGTAATATGTAGAGAATCCAACAGGGTACAGTCCATAAGGAATATAGGAACCTAAACATGCATAACATATATATAACAACAGGTTATAAAACCAAATAACAACTAGGCAGGTATAAAACAACGCAACAACAATAAAACC
Organism: Boesenbergia rotunda; assembly: GCA_024364735.1. Lineage (NCBI taxonomy): Eukaryota > Viridiplantae > Streptophyta > Magnoliopsida > Zingiberales > Zingiberaceae > Boesenbergia > Boesenbergia rotunda. Next base: position 40,884 of record JAGFNQ010006409.1, read on the forward strand.
AGGATATACATACATGTCAATCAAGTGCAACAACCATAGCTCATATAAGTGCATCAAACACAAGCAAATGCATAAAAGAAATACGTATGCATATGATGCAATGACATGTGTCACCCCTGACGCTAGTCAAGCCACCAACACATCACATCTATGTGACCGAGTGGGAAGGGTTGTGACAACTGTACGCACTCCAACAATAAATACCACAAAGGTGTAGTTGAGTGGACAGGATGCTGGGGAGCCTACACTCCAAACCCCTATACCTAGGGGGAGCTATCAACAGCTACAATATCCCTCGAAAACAACGGTGAGGATGAGCCACCAACGACTCTAATATTCCTTGAAAACAATGGTGAGGGTGTCACTGTTTGTCATAACAGGACAGATGCTCGCACTCTAACAATTACAACGACAACAAGTGGTTGAGTGAATCGAGCAACAATATGACTAACGACGGCTTAACCAAATGTAAGCCCAACAGTCGTTAGTATGCAACGTGCAAGTATGGTGTATGCTATACGATGCACGAACAACCGGAGAAATCAATGATGCAACCGAAATCCAGCAAGTACACGATGCATCAATACAACAAACCAGAAATCGAAAATCAACGATTATACACCTACACTACTAGGTAGGGTATTTCTAATGCCAAATAAACCTATCTGTGTTTAATGGACTTCTAAGTACTCGTGTACAAGCGGCACTTTACAGAACAAAAAACCAATAGAGGACTGTACGGATACAAATTTGGAATACTCGAAGATTAACGAAGATTAAGTGTCAACAACGATGTTAAAATAACAAACGACAAAGAACAAGGTCAAGCAACCTACTAGACATAAGATAGTCATGCTTTAAGGTAAATGAAACTATCGAGTACAAAGGAGAAATATCCGCCTTATAATTGTAGAACGTATACGAACAGAACCTCCCACAATCAACTGAACGAATCTGAATCAAGGTCATGTATAAATAATAAGATTTAGCTAATTATAAAATTAATAAATTAGCTAAACAAAATACTAAACACAATTTAAACAAATTCTAATTGCAACCTCTATTTAAATAACCCACAATTTTCCACGGATCCCTTCTTAACCTAATTTATGACAATTAGGTTATTGAGTCAACTTTCCAAACTAACCTAACAAACTACCACCAATTTAAAACCCACCATACATCAAGTAGCTAATCTCAAGCATTACTGATTAGCGAAATCTAATTGCTTTAACCCATAATCATATCAACCCATTATAAATAAGAAATACTCAAGTATAACCACATTAACATCCAACCCAAACCAACATTCAAACCAAATGCTTCAATTACCAAAACACCTGATCACAACTTACCTACTAATCAGTTTCAACACAGCGAAAACCAAATCTGATCAGTAGGTTTATTAGCCATTTCAACAAAACATCTGATCACGCCTTAAACTCTACACTTAAATCCCTACATCCAACCCTCGGCAACATCACCACAAAGACATTCCAAAAGAACCAAAATACATCAGATTCGAAATAGCACAATTCTCCTCTACACCTTGCGACAACCAACTCAAAATCATGTAGTTACACAGAACAAGTAGTAATCTCAACCAAAACTAGCATAATTCCTACCTGAGGGTAGAGGAAAATTGTTAGTAATGGATTGAAGCTAAGGCACGGGCTCGGGAGTGGATGCGCGCTCGACTAAGGGACGGTAGCCGTAGAGAATTTAGGGCAACAATGAAGAGAAAGATCGCCGACGGCTAGGGCTCGGTGTGTGCGGGTTGCGATCCTCTGCTCGTGTGCGCCGGAGAAGAAGAAGGAGAAGGGAGATGCTAGGGCTGGCGGCGGTCGGCGCAGAGAAGGGAGCGGTGTCGGGGAGGAGAGATATCGGCGCAGAGGAGAGGGGTTTGGGTGAATGCGAGCAGTTAGGGCTTTAGGGGTTTTTAATTAGTTTTGACCTTTTTGCAAAAAGGCCCTCTAAGTTTCAGAAATTACAACTAAGCCCTTTAAAATTTTTGGTTTTCAACATCAGGAGCCATCCTGATCGGTCAGGATGAGGAATTCTACGACAATTTGATCGGTCAGCTGAACCGATCACGGTTTCTTCCTAAACCTTTTGATCACTCTCTGATCGTTCACCAAAACGATCAGAAGCCAAACAGAAATCTTTCTGTTCTCTCCCTGATCGGTCACCAGACCGATCAGACGCTCTTGGTTCGGTCACCAGATCGATCCATAACAGGGAGTTCGAGCCAACTCCCTGATCGGTCATCAGACCGATCCAACGACTCCCAATTCAACTCTATGTCAAGAGAACGGGCTCCCTAGCCTTCTCTGACTCATCCTGATCCCCCGGACCAAGACTCCGTGCCCAGCTTCACTCACCGGGACTTATTCAACCTAGCTTTACTCACTAGGACCTGGCTTCACTCACCAGGGTTTCGGTCACCCGGCTTCACTCACCGGGACCCGGCTTCACTCACCGGAATTTCATTCAACCTAGCTTCACTCGCTAGGACCTGACTTCACTCACCAGGGTTTCGGTCACCTGGCTTCACTTACTAGGACCCGTCTTCACTCACCGGGGTTTCCAGTCATCCGACTTCACTCACCGGGACCCGGCATCACTCATCGGGACCCGACTTCACTCACCGGGATTTTCGTCACCTGGCTTCATTCACCAGGATTTCATTCAACCTAGCTTCACTCGCTAGGACCTGGCTTCACTCACCAGGACCCGGCTTCACTCATCGGGGTTTCCAGTCACCCGGCTTCACTCACTGGGACCCGGCTTCACTCACCGGAGTTTCCGTCACCTGGCTTCACTCACCAGGACCCAGCTTCACTCATCGGGGTTTCCGTAACCCGACTTCACTCACCGGGAGTCGTGCCCAGTCCCCGACCAGGACTTAAACCAGACTCATCTCATTAACCTAAACTAAAATCGGTGTTAACACCAAAACAACAATCAGGGTCAGACTGCATCAACAAATTGTCCGCCGGGTAGGGAAGATATTGTTCGATTTTATATTGGATTAGCGGCTCCGTTGGTCTCGGGGCATGACACAAACAGTTGAGTAGTTCAAGACTTCACGTTCACTACGTAGCCTAATATGCTCGATAGCATTCCACTATAGAAGGTTCAAAGCCACAAGCTATCTCTCTCGATACATTGACTTATCGATTGGACTCTTGTAATGTGTCAACATGCATACACATATTAATTTCCATTCATGTGGGGGATTGTTAGATATTGGATCTTAAAAGACCAAATACGATTTTACAAAAAAAAATCGGGGTGTCATCAATCGATGAAAGTCAAAATTGACTTTAAAAACGAAATTTACGTTTTTGCGTAGATGAATCTAGACTATTAATTTGCTCAAAACCGATTATGGGTGAATGCAAAATTAATTATTTAATGTCAGCCCAAAAATAGCATAGAAGGAAGTAGATGAGGAATAATCTCACATCTGTAAATTTCAAGAGTGTTTGCTTCCTTATATGTATTACTGTGTTAATGGAGTTAACAAAAGAAAAAAAACATAAGTGTTCTCTTCTCACGGGCGAGCAAGTGCTCTCACCTGCGAGCCCACGACCCGACACTCGCCATGCATGCAATGAGCATTTTGCTGGCACGAAGAGTCGCGATCTAACTGTTGGTGATGAGACTTGATCCGAAGCGTCAGATCGAATCTGACGGCTGAGATCAAGGGGGATCTGAAGAGTTATAACTATCCAGATCTGATGACTAAGATCAAAGGGCTATCTGAAGGGTTACAACTCTCTAAATCGAACGACCCAGATAAATAATAAATCAAAGGTCACAGCCACTCACCAAAGAGTACCTCACCTATTTTCCTTGTATAAATGGAATCCTCTGGATGCTGCAATTATTCATTCAATCATCGAAAAATAAGACTCAATCATATCTAGCATACATCTCATTTTTTGCATTCAGAGTCTAAAAAACCTATGAGAAGATTCACTGGTTTCGAAATTTGAAGTGCTGCTATTTTGAGACTTCATCGTTGTATCTTGGGAAACGAATTGCTGCTTTCCGTGAGCACTTGTAGCGGAGCAATATCATTTTACTAAGATAATGTCGAACACTAACTTCGACGATCTTATATCAGTTTGTATCGACGCCGATGACAACCCAACCGTCTCAGAATTATTATTCCATCTCTAATTTGATCTCTAATTATGGGTTTTCTTATAGTGAATTCACCGTGGCTAGAATCTATTTTACTATGCATATTCATTTCTTTTACAAGTGATGCAGGGCAGATTACTAATGGCTAGAGAATGGAGTCAAAGGTTGAGGAGTTGTAAAGGTTGCTAGTAAATTACAGAGGCTTGGAGTTGAAGTAAAAAATACTTGGGAGTTAAAGTCAAAAGCTGGGGAAATAGTTTATTTTCTTTTGAAGTCAAAAGACGGAGACAAAGTAAAGCACTTTATTATTGCATTTAATTTAAGTCTTTAAAAAGTTTTTATGAAAAAGGAGTGGGGGATGATTTTTGGATTAAGAAGAATATTGAAAATAAAGTTGCCTATTTTCTTTTAAATGCTCATTTTGTGAATGATTTTTGGATTAAGAAGAATATTGAAAATAAAGTTGCCTATTTTCTTTTGAATGCTCATTTTGTGAAGTCGAATTACACGGGAGAAAAATATAGATTTAGCGATGAAAAAGTTGTCTCAAATTTGCTACAAAATTAGCGGAAAAAATCATCGCTAATCAGTAATGAAATTAGCAAAAAAATATTGTCACAAACTTTGCAAAAAAAAAAATTCACAAAATCCGAGACTCGAAAAAATTATTATTGCAAAATTCGTTACAAATTAGCGATGAATATAAGAATACATTGTAAAAAAATTTACAAAGAATTCAAAATTCATCGTAAGTTGAAATTCATCATGAAATTTACAATGAAATAAACATCAATGGCAAATTTTGCCATTAATTTGGAATATTTTTGCAAATTTTGCCACAAATATTCTATTTGTGGCAAAATTCACGGCAAAATATTCACGAATTCTATTTTCATAGTAAATTTTTTCACAAATTTATTTTCGTCACACAAATTGTCATAAATTTATTTTTATTCATTGCAAAATTCGTCAAAATTTATGAACTTTGGACTTGCCCTAACATCCAATTTTGAATCCTCATATGCCAGATTTATTATTTCTATTTAATTTTCATTTAGATTTTTTTAGACTTTAGTCCGAGCTGACAATTAGTCAACTCCAATGCCAAGAAAACATCTTATATAGTACATGAGAGAATTTACTGAAAGCTTTACGAAAAGCACAAGGTAAAACCTTTTATACCTCGCAAACCAATATCTTCAATACCTAAACCAATGAATGAATGAAAGTGAAAAAAAAAAATGATGAACCAGGCAGTAGACAAATTGAATCTGAGGTGATTGGTCTGGTCCCACGAAAGTTTCCCATCGGTCACCAGGGTAAATCGGGTAGCACTCGCGGTGGCCAGTTTAGAAGCCCAGCGCCCCAGGGTTCACGTCCCATTTGAAGGAAAAAATCCTGTAAAATACGTCGTAGCTGGGATCGAACCGCGGAATGTATGAGTGAGAGTGAAAGTGAAAGTGAGAGTGAGAGGGAGAGGGAGAGAAAATATGATATTTGATTCCATCCTTGATAATAGAAGTAAAATTAAAATTGAGTTTTGACAATTAAAAAAATCAATTTTATAGATGAAATGAGAGAGAGAGCAACTTTACACTTACCCAAAACATTTGTCAAACACTTATCCAAAACATTTTAAAATTTTAATTTCAAAATTTGTGATAATTTCAAAGTTCTTAAAATTTAATTTTTGCAACAAAATTTCCCATAAATTCGTAATTCATGGCAAATTGTAGCTACAAATTTCTAAATTCATGGCAAAATTTGCCATGAATTCGGGAATTCATGGCAAATTTTTATCACGAATTTGATTTTCATTACAAAATTTGTTGTAAATTTTATATTCATTGTAAAATCCATCACAAATTTATGGACTTTAAACTTTCACCCAATTTTGAATAAGATTTATTATTAGTATTCATTTTAACTTTCCATTAACTATTTCCTTTTGGATGCTCTATGAAGTCGAATTAGTATATCTTCAAAGTTTCTTTCTATTTCCTTGTTGATTAACTTCTCGACCATATGATTCCTGCATCAACAATCCTTGTGCGTTTGAATTTTGCGGAGTTTGTTCCAAGGCAACTTAAAGCAAAGAACAGATTTATTAGTTTATGACCTGAAAATTTTCCTTCAGATAAAACATATGACAGAGCAAATGAGTTTTGATTTTCTTTTTCCAGCATAAAACGATACCATATGGCAGCATGAAGCACTAAATTAGTCTTAGTTGTGTAGGACAGTATAAATAACAATAAACAGGAGTTATTCAACGCACGTAGAACAACAGTTGGAAGTGCTTATCCTTAGAAACGTGATTTCCTTAAGCGTCATCACAAATCCATCTTTTTTTCATCTCACCTGCAAGCCCAGAATAAAGTCGACGAATAATTTGATCAAACTGAATTTTGTTAGCAAAACCAATGCTTGCCATGAGAATCAAACTAGTTCTTGAAAGATTTAGCGAACTTTGTTGCTCACCCCAGCTGAAGGGCTGTCCTTTGTTGCTGACTGTAATGTTGGTTCGGCTGCATTAAGTGCACCTCGAGGAAGTTCCTTGAATCAAATGGAGGCATCATCTCGTATTCAGCTGTTGCCGCCGTTGGCAGCATATTCATCTGTTGGTGCACCCTCTCGTTCTCAGCTATCTGTACACAGCCAATTCTTCAGCTTGTGGGAATCATAATCTACTGTTAAGTATACAACATTAACACTGATCATATTAAGAGGAAATATTTAACATTTTATTGAGTCGATGAAATAGGGCAAAGAATGCAATTCGATCTCGAACTATTTCACAAGTTGTCAAGTCATGCAAAAATATAAAAAGAGGAGCTTACCTTGTTCCTTAAAAACATATTGTCATTCTGCAGTTCAATCTCCTAATAAAGAGAGAGAGAAACATAAGAATAAGAGAAGTATTAGGTAAGAAGAAATTTCACAGTCGATGTTAGGATACGCTATCCTTACCCTTCTCTGCATGTACTCAATTTCAGCAAACAGCAAGTCATTCTGAATCACGGATTCACAATAAGTAGAATGAACAGTTACGCTATTGAAAAAGGGCTATTAGTTATGCTTACCTTTTTAGATCTTATTTTGGTGATTCCTTTCTCCAACCTACTCTCGAGCTGCTTAAGGTCCCTTATGCTCATGGAATCAAGGGACTCACCCATCAGATTCCTGAAAAATTAGGATTTCCTTTTAAGAAGAACCTATTGCATGTTAACGAGGCATGTAAGTTTTTGCTTATGATCGCAGTGATACCTGTTTGTGCTCTGTATGCTGTTGATTTGTTGTCGTAGTTTCGATGCTTCTTGCTGGTAATACTGAAAGCAGACGATGTATCAAACATTAAATTGCTAACAAAAGCAAATATGTATGCTTGTACTCTACGAAACGTTAGGTCAACAATTGCATTATTTTGCTTTGCGTGTGTTTATTTACAAATGGGTCGTTACAACATAAGGATTTGTTTTATTGTTCAATCTAAAGATATATAGGAGAAGTTCCAATATTTTACTTGCTATAGAAAAAGTGAGCCATGGATTTTATAGCATTGTGACACTAAAGCGTTGGAAAAATGAATGAAAAAGGACTCCAATTAGAGTTTCCTTGTACATTATCAAGCTCTCAATTGGAGCTAGTCACAAGTATTCATACATGAACTCGAAATTACACCATGAATTTTATTTAGTTAGTTCATAATTTGTGGAACTATTATATAACAATTTTAACCAAACAAATATTCATTTAATTACAAATTTAACTAACACGTATTAATACAACAAAACTCAATCAATTTCGTAATTTATGTATATAAATAGTCATGAAAACTAAATGTATTCTAGTTATGTATAGAAATTTGAAACTTAAGTTGCTAATAATGCCTAATTAAAGCTCAAAATCTATAGAAATATTATAAATTCTAAATCAAATATTTAAATAAGCTAACAACTTTAATCGAACTTGAAGAAATACTATTTTTAAGAACCGAAAAAGGTATTACTTGTAAACAACACTATAAGTATATATTGTGATACGATGTTAGGGTTGTTATTGAAAATTCTTCGACGTTATGTAGAAACTGTTTATACGTTTTAACATTATTTGAGATTCTTGTCAAGTTTAGCTCACTAATTAATTTTTATGCAGTCATATTAAATAACAGGTGTTAGAGTTATTAGTCATATATATCATGGATTTATTTCTATTTTAAATATTTCAGTCAAAGGATATTATTTTAAGTTAGTCCATCACGCAGGAGCTATTGCCAAAATATTATAGAATACAAGCCTAGATCATTTTCATACAATGACAATATAAGTAGCAAATCCATATAGAAAAAAAAATGTGTGAAATTATGTTAGCTTTGTAAGGTATTTCCAAATGCTTCATGATCTTGGTCCTTAAGTATTGTCGTAAGTCATCAACCTATAATGACTTTGATGTATTAGACTATAATTAACCCCTAAAACATGGAGCTCAAAAAAGAAAATAGGCCCCCGGCTATGGTGCAGCGGTAGAGTAACTAGTCGTTAATCCAGGCATCCGCGGTTTGATCCCCAGCTACGACGCATTTTGCAGGAATTTTTTCTCCAAATGGGGCGCGAACCCTGAGACGCTGGGCTTCTAGACTGCCCACCGCGAGCGCATCCCGATTTACCCTGGTGATCGGTAGGAAACTTCCGTGGGGCCGGGCCGGTCATCCCAGATTCAATTTGTCTGCTGCCTTGTTCATCATTTTTTTTCAAAAAAGAAAATAGAGTCCCCACGGGATAGACTGATGGTGTTAGTGCGTGAGTGTTGCCACCAAGAGGTCTGGGGGTTAAATCCTGACAAATCCAGTATGCCCACCCTCCCCACGACTAGCCACAACATCCGAGCTAGTAGCTCCCGTGATTTACCTCCTCCGTGTTGGCCCTGGGACGGGTTGGCGGGGGCGCTGAGGGCGAGTGATTCGTCTTTTTACCACCAAAAAAGAAAATAGAGTCTCCATGGGATAGATTGATAGTTAGTACATGTATGTTACTACCTTGAGGTCTGGGGGTCAAGACCTGATAAAGTCAGTATGCTTGCATTTCCTACGCACTAGCCATAACATTCAGGCTAGTAGCCCCTGTGATCTACCACTTTCGTGTTGGCCCTGAGACGGATTAGCGGGGGTGCTAGAGGTGAGCAAATCACCTTTTTGCCACATCAAAAAGAAAATATAGAAACATTTTGGGCCTCGAGGCTATGATGCAGTGGCAAGACGACTAGTCATCATCCCAGACATCCAGGCATTTGCGGTTCGATCCCCAATTACGACGTATTTTGTAGAAATTTTTTCTCCAAATGGGGCGCGAACCCTAGGACGTTGGGTTTCTAGACCGCCCGCCGCGAGCGCTTCTTGATTTACCCTGGTTGTCGGTGGAAAACTTTCGTGGGGTGGGGCCATTCACTCTAGGTTCATCTGTTATCTGGTTCATCATTTTTATAGATTGATAGTTAGTGCGTGGGTATTGCCATCTTGAGGTCTGGGAGTCAAAACCTGGCAAAGCCAATGTGCCCTCCCCCCCCCCCCCCCCACCCCTCCACGCGCTAACCACAGCATCCGGGCTAGTAGCCCCCATGATTTATCTCTTACATGTTAGTCCTAGGATGGGTTGGTAGAGCCGCTGGGGCGAGCGAATCACCTTTTGACACCTAAAAAAAATATACTCCCTTATGCGCTAGTCGCTATCTGAGCTATTAGCCCCCCATGATTTACCTCTTCCATATTAATCTTGGGACGGATTGGCAGAGGCTCTAAGGGCGAACAAATCGCCTTTTGCCACCATAAAAAAAATATATACTTAGGTACCAAGATCCTCGGGGGTAATGATCCTTTTCTTTCAAAAAATAAAATATAATCCCCGAGGGTGTAGTGCAATGGAAGGATACCAAATTGTCATTTAGACACTCACAGTTTGATCCCCAAGGTGTGCAACCATTGGATGCTAGACTTCTGGGTCGTCTGCTGCCAACACTTCCCGATTTACCTTGATGACCGATAAAAAAACTTCTATATTCGGGTCGGTCACCCAAGTTCAGTGTTACCTGGTTCATCATTTTTTTTAAAAAAAAAAGAAAATATAAAATAAAAAGAAAAAACCAATTACATTTTCTTTTTTGAAAAAAAATGATGAACGTGGTAACACTGAACCTGAGTGATCGACCCGAATATACAAGTTTCCTATCGGTCGCTAGGGTAAATTGAAAAGTGCTCATGGTGAGCGGCCCAAAAGTCATACATCCCATAGTTGTGCACCTTGGGGATCAAATTACGAGTGCCTAAGTGACAACTTGGAAAAAAACCTATTACATTTTTCAAATTTTGAGGGTGTCTCACTTGTGAAAACATAGATAAAAAGTTATTTCACTCTCCTTAATATTCTCTCTTTTAAAAAAAAAAAATCTTAGTGTTATTAAACTCATCATTTATCCCTAAATCATTTACATCGTTAGACATGTGGTATCATTATATTAGTTTTGAAGATCTGTCATGCCATTATCAGATTGAATGAATTACATTTTCAATTTTTAGGGTCAAGTGACATTTTGATAACTATAAACTTTATGAGCATATTTTAAAAAAGAAAGTAAACTTTGGGAAGCGAAATAAAATTTCTCTTGATCTGTTTTGTTTTCGACAATTAATCCCTCCAAGTTAGTTGGGTTATTGTGAAGAATGTTGTAACAAATCATTTGACACCGTGAATAAAGGCTTACAAATTCTCTTTTGATTATATGGCCTTAACCTATGAGATTTTGCTTGAGAACGTGAAAGAAAAATTCTGTTTGCTTGATATATCTTGATTCAATTCCAGAGACTGTGTTTTAATTCCTAGGATATATATTTGAGTTTCTTAATCAGTTGCCTTCTGTTGTTTTTTTGTTCATGAAGCTAACTTCATATAGATGTATTGAAAATCCATAACGCGATCAATTAGGAAACTCTACAATAAAGAAAATTTTTTGTCTATACGTGGAAGTGATGGTTAGGGTTTAAGCTAGTCCAAAAGGTTTTTACAAGCCAACATAGAACTTCAACCCTATAAAACCTTGTATTAACAATAAGAAGACAAGATCACTCCATTATATCTACTCTAGTTATTTTACTCTATCCACGGCCTCTTTTATCTTGTTTTTTTCAGTACTTTGGAGTTATTATATTGGTTTACTTGCGCCATCTCCCTACCGTATATATCATGCTTCTTTGTTTACGTTGTTCTAAAAGTAGATTTTATATGGACCCGTTTGACCACATACTCTACAGGTTTGTACTGCAAATCATCTCCATCTGCAAAAAAATGAGATTTAGTATGTAGCAAAAATTTAAATTTAAATTATACAAGTTGAATGCTCCGTATATATGTTGTAATGTATTGCTTTGTCTCTTATTAACTCACCTACATTAAGCTAATTTATTGGATATCCATCATCATACTCATATCTATAAAAAGATCGGATATCTTCTATACTAATAACTTTTCTTATTTCTATTCAACTATCATCATTCAACAAAAACATATTATAATTAACATATATAATTAAAAAATAGATTAAACATCTATATAACCTATTTTTAACATTAACAGAAATAGTTAGTAGATTTAGTAAAAGAAAATTTTCTTTAATATATATACATATTATTTAATCGAATATTCGGGTCAGATATCGGGTATTGATAGTCCTTCCATATCCTTTTCTATGAGGATCGGATATTAAATTCTCCATCAGATCCAGAGGAAATTGTGATCCCTAATATTCATTAATGGCATAATTGACATGCATTGAACAGATGAAATTAGTAGTCTCATGCCGATCAATATTGAATTTTATTTACTTGGATTATGATCTATGGTACTTTGGATTATGGTCTTTATGGGATAAAATTAGTTAAGAAGATAAACTAGTAAATTTCAGTTGTCTTAGTTGTGAAACTTCTACTGAAAAATATATGACAACCAGAATATAATTATCTCTGCTATATGAATATCATATTGCTATCTTAATGTAAATAATTTGTTGGAATCACATATATATATATATATATATATATATATATATATATATATATATATATATATATATATATATATATACCTTTTCATGCTGTCATTAGACTATCAAATTTGTGCATCAACTTCAAATACGAATATATCAAGGAAATCATATCAAACAATATGCTCATTTTGTTCGAAAATTTCATATAAAATTTATGATTATCAGCATTTTAGAATTTTTGTTAAAGTTTATTAATGGAGTCAGACAAAGCAATATATTACCTGAGCATTAGCTTCTGAAACAAATCCATTGTCGGTGGTCTCATTACATGCTTTCTTGTACCTCTCAATAGTTGCTTTGACACTGCAAAAACACAAAGTTTCATCGTTTACAAAAATAAATATTAAGTTAACATTTATAAGTTGCAAGTTATTTTTGGTATTAGTAAAACTACGAAAATCTAAAAAGGTAAATAGTTCTCATGAAAAAAATAATCTCTACTCATATTTAATTCCATTTCCCAAAATCATTATCACTTAAAAAGATATCAATGATTCTGTATCTAAATGAGATAAAATTCTGATATAGTAGATAAACCACTAACAGCAGCTAGCGAATAATTAAATGGAGCTCTATTCTATGAACCATCTAAAAATCTGAGTAATAAAATTTGCGTATTAGTCACTAATGTAAACCCTAAAAAATCTTTTTTTCAAACATTTAGTAGGTTAGTGTATGACACTTTGATGGCAAAAGAAAAAAACTAGAGGCATGATCATATATCATACTGATGATTAAGAAAAATCTCACTAAGTAGTATGACCAAATCTCATTAACGATATAAATGTATTCTGAGCACAGTGATTATGGGGCATGCAAACTTGTAACTTGCAGTGTGATAAAACAGCTTAACACAGCAGATGGAAGTACTTCCATCTCCACATGACCACATCCAACTTTCATATAGAAAATCTAATCGATTTAATAATAAAAAAAAGAGATGAGAGACAAGGATGTCAAATCTGTATTTTCAAATATCTTATCAAGTAAGGGCACAAAGTTGTAAGGCACTGACTAAAGCCACTAGGCTGAATGTCTCATGGGCAACAGAGCTGATCAATCCACAAGATTCTCTAACACAGTCACGAGGCTGGGCATCAATCTCCATAATGTCTTGTCGTTTTAAATACGAAAATAATTAAGTAATAGTATGTTAAATTTCAACTCATGGACTATTATTTGGATCATAAAGTGACAAAACAGGGAAAAGAAAGGAGGGAAGGTTAGTCCAAGTCTTAATCGATAAAGCAGTGAACAGACGACTGTGGTGCGCCTATTTCCGAGGTCTCTTATTGACTACTGTCCTTACGCTAGCTGAACTGTGCTCCAACCTTAGTTTCCTCGAGGGATGCCATTGGTCCTCTCTGCCACGGTGGCACTCGATCCCACGCATGATTGGCCATTTTCCCTCTGCCCATCTGCCACGGCAAGCGACCCTTTACCCCTGTGCAATTACTTCGTCGCCTTCTTTTACCCGCACACACTCTTCACAGTCTCACACTCTCTCTGCGGACTCCTTGCGGGCGCTAGCTGCTCCTCTCCCTTCCTCCTGCTGATGCTTCTTCCAACCTCGGCTCGCTTTTTATACTCCCTATGCAAAGCCAACACGCAGTGCGTTCGCCCCATTGGCTCCTCAGACTTCTGCATCAATTCCGTACTGCACTAGTCTCTGCTTGTCCAGTTGCATAATTAAGTAGCATTGATTTATTATAGAAAACAATTAGAAGAGGAAGCATAGGTCACTCACGAGGATTATCAGTCGTAATGTAAACAGAGCGAGTTCTGACGTCTGTGAGAGCTCCTTGGTCCTTTTCTTCTAAGGAACGAACTAATGAGAGTGTGACAGCTCTCGGCATCCAGCTTTTCTTTGCTCATGGAGTTAGGAGGAGGAGGAGCAGCAAGCAACAACAGGAATAAAGAAGGAGAAAGAGAGGAAATGGCAAAGTTTGCATGATCAAGCAAACAAGAGGGTGGGTGGACCGGAGGAGGTGATACTATTACTAATACAGAACATAGTCACTCATCCAATAACAAAGACTCGACCTTTTTATTGTTCCTACTCTACCTGATCAAAGTTAACTGTTGTAGTTTCTCCTCCCTCCGAGGATCCATTCATTCAATGGGCAAGCAAGAGACAAAGCTTTCATGTAGAGAAAGATCACCAAACTAGGAGCGATCTATATAAGCATGGCCTTCATCCTGCAAGATCTAACACTAACCAGTGCAGATCTCAACTCCAGAAACCAAAACCAGAAAAAGAACTAAAGTTCCAACCGAGTAAAAAAGATGCTTTAATTGAACCTCCGGCCAGATATAGGGGGCGAGAAATATCTAAATGCTGCGCAAGTTTGTTGTCTGACTATTTGTCGAATTGCTTGAGAGAATTAAAACTAAACCAGCGAAAGAGGATCCGTCACCTGTTGGTGGCGTACTCGTAGAGTCGGCCGCGGCTGGAGAAGACGATGAGGGCAACGTCAGCGTCACACAGGACTGACAATTCATAGGCCTTCTTGAGCAGGCCGTTTCGTCGTTTGCAGAAGGTGACCTGCCTGTTGGTCGTGTTCTCAATCCGCTTTATCTCGATCTTCCCACGGCCCATCTTCACCGCTGCCGCCATTGCAGGTGGTGGCTCCAGCTTGCCGACCTCTAGAGCAAATTACAAAGAACAAAAACCAATAAAAAAAGAACAAAAAACGTATGTATGGATTAGATTGGAGAGAACAAATTTGATATATGATGACAAAATTTGTTCTTTTTCTTACGAGAGAAGCCCTGGAGGAGGAGGAAAATCTTGGGCGACGGAAATAAGAAATCTTGAGGAGAAAAGATAAACGGAGACTGCAACAATAAGCTTTCCAGATATCCTTCTTCTTGGCCTGAAGAATAAAGGAACTGAATTTACAGGGCTTGCAAAACTTGTTAACCTTCCCCACTCCTTTTCTCACCTCACTGATCTCTTTTATCTCAATCAATGGTCCAACGCAAACACTTAGAGTGCCCCAGCAAATGAATGAGGATTGGTAATGCAATTAAGTGCGGCATCCATGGCCATCAGCATCAGCTTTCATGGGCAGCATCATGAGAGAGAAAGAGGAAAGGGACATGGAAAGAAAGACTAGTAATCCAATTAATGGAGAGGAAGTGTTGTGACTGAGACCTTGGCATGGGTTGCACTCAAAAAATATGGCGTAGATGAAGGAGAGCAAGAAATAGAGGGGGGACTCCATTGTCCTTTTCCTTCTTTCTTATTTACTTAGTTTAAATCTGCTTTTTTTTTTCCTTTCAATATCACCTCGTCTCGCTAGCACCCAAGATTTCGAAGTCTCATCGATCTTTAACTAGGAGAAAATTAATTAATTATAAGAACATGACATCTACCTTCAAGAACCCTACATATATATGAGCCTCTTCCTTAATTCTCCTCCATGATCTTCTTCCTCTACTTCATCTACTTTCCTAAGATGAATTTGCTTCACTTAATTATAGTGAAAAATATGTTAACTTGATTCTGCAAAAAGGATAAATCCTTCGTTTCATTCTGCTAACTTGAGGATGGATGGATAAATGAATGAAGTGAGTAGAGAATAAATTTGGAAGACGCAATGTGGTTTGTGCATATTAGAGAAAGAGTAATGATTGATAAAGTGAATTTGGGAGAGTGAATGGGAGAGTGAATGATGATCAGTTATTATATACACGTCCGATCGACGATCGGACACCACCGGCGGCCTCTGATTGTCGTCCCGAATCAAACTATATCTTGGGAGGACGGTGAACTCGTCAGGATGGCCGACAACGGTGAACCCATCGAAATCGACGGTCAATGATGCGAGATCGTAATTGTGGCGATCCCCGACGGGTTCACCGTGCCCCCCAGGGTATAGTTTGGTTCGGGGCGGCGGCCGAAGGCCGCCGGTGGTGTCCGATCGTCGATCGGACGTGTATACAATAACTGCCACGTCATTCACTCTCCCATTCACTCTCCCAAATTCACTCTCTCTATCATCACTCTTAGAGAAATTTGATGGTGTCATTGTCATGATTTAAAGGCGTCCCTTGTGAATGTCATTTATATCATTCCATGTGCCTGCAATGCCTTCAAAACCTATCCCACTTGCAACAACAACAAACATATATAGGAAGCCATAATTCTAGTTATTGTGGCCGCCATATGCATATGTTGTTGTTTGGCCTTCCATTTAATGTCTAGAGCGTTTTAATCTAATTAATGCAGTGATGCATTATTGGTGCCTGACTTAATTTTGTTTTATTTCTAAATTGTTTATCGAGAGGCTTTTGAGATTGATGGAACTATTGATCTTTATGTTCTTTATAAAAGAAAAAAAATGAACCCAACTTTCTTCATCTTTTGTGAAAAAGAGAAAATATATCTGCACATGTAACTTGCTACCGAGGAAGGGAGTTGGTGGAGAATTGCTTTTCTAGAAAAATTAATTGAAAAAATTTCAGTTAAAGTTAGGAGAATTTTATTTTGAAATTATGAAGGCCAAGAGATTGTGATTATCATCCCCATTTTGCTTAATACATAAAGATGATTTCTATCTATTTGATTTAAATAGAAGTAATATATATATAATACTATTGTTAACCATAAAATACTTTGAAAAGATATGGAGTAACAAAATTATGGGAAATGTATATTTGGATTATAATAGTAGTATAGTTATAATGATCAGATGAACTGTCTAGTCTTAAAAAATGTATATAATTAAAGAAAATACATTAGCGCTAGCTTTGTTTTTCATATAAGAATAAACAGCGATTTTCCAAACCTCCTACTGGGTTTTATATATTACCCAAAATGTGTACCTCATTTTTGGATGGACTAAATCCCGTATCCCTTACTATTCTCTTTTCCATAATACCCCCTCTTTCTTTTTACTATTCATCCTAAAAAAATTCCAAACCACTTTATTTTTTTTCAAAAATATATATATATATATATAATCTCCTTCGTCTTCATCAAAAAGCTCGCTTCCAGGGCTTGCTCTCCTGCGTGTTGAACTCTATCTTGGAGTTTGTGATCATCGTGCGAGGTAGAGCCACCACCGTCAAGGCTGTCACCATGACCAAGGTCCTTCATAGCATCGGAAAGGCTGCGTGAATAGCTAGCACCATCTTTCTCATCCTCATAGTTCCCCTTATCATCGAGATGAACCATGAGTAGCATTTGAACAAGTTGAAGATGTAGTAATCGACCCTTCTTGGTTGTTAGGACCAAAAGAGATTTAAATATCTTCACAATGGTATGATATTATCCACTTTAGGCCTAAGGCCTCATGGTTTTGCTTTTGGACTCTCCCCAAAAGGTTTCATACCAATGGAGATATCTTTCTCTTATAAGATCATGATCATTCCCATGTATTTCCAATATGGGTCTATGTTTGCAACCTTGTAACTTCAACAATCTCTCCCTCAAACAAAAGACCACAGACCTCTCTCAAGTGAAAAGTCTTTTCGTTTGATATTTAATCCTCGACCCATCAGGACTTTCTGCCTCTCGGTCCACCCGACCTACTAAGGCTTCATTGCCTAGCCGGGACTAAAACTTCTCTGTCTGGTGTCTGGTCTGCTTGATCAAGACACGGGAGTCCACACTTTCTTTATTCAAGGCTTAACCTACATGATTCAATTAGACCATAGTTTTTATGCACAGTCAGTGGCTAGACCTTCTAGCAGTCCGGCAATCTCTGACAGAGATGATAGATGAAGTTCCTGAAGGATTATAATTGCACCATTAGCTATCACCCAGGGAAAGCTAATGTGGTGGCAGATGCACTGAGTAGGAAGTCCAGAGGGATTTTGGCCTGTCACCGAGTGATGGTTACGGAGTTGGTTCAGGATTTCCCAGAATTGAGCCTAGAGGAGCAGGGACATACTGAGAAGGGTATTCTTGTTATGAAGGGTGCCCAGTCACCGACCAGGGCACGGATCCAAGAGGCTCAGGATAGTGATCAGCCTCTGCGATTCCTTGGCAGCCGAGTAGCTTTGGGAAGCAAACTGAATTTACTAGAGATGCTGAGGGTATCTTGTACTTTCGAGGGTGATTATGAGTAGCTGAGTCACATTTGATCATGGAGGATTACTTTAGGAGGCTCACCACTCCCAATTCGCTATTCACCCTGGAGGGACCCGCATATATTAAGACTTGAGAAGTTCCTAATGGTGAAACAGAATGAAGAAAGATATCACAGATTTTGTAACTAGATGTCTAGTATGTCAGCAAGTAAAGACTGAGCACCGGAGACCTACTAGGTTACTTCAGAAGATCATCATTCCTGAGAGAAAATGGGAGCACATAACCATAGACTTTGTAGTGGGCTTACCAAGGACCCGGAGAGGGCACGATGCAATTTGGGTGATCATTAATTAATTAACCAATTCTGTATATTTCTTAGCGATTCGGAGGACGGACTCTCTAGACCGATTAGCAAAGTTGTACTACTAAGAGATCGTCAAGCTGTATGGTGTTCCACTGAGCATTATCTCAGACAGAGACCACGATTCATATCGCAATTTTTGTAGTGTTTACAGCAGGCCATGGGTACCTAACTTCATTTCAGTATGGCATTCCACCCGCAGACAGATGGATAGTCAGAGCGGACCATTCAGACTCTTAAAGACTTACTAAGGTCTTCGGTTATGGATTTCGGAGGCAGCTGGGAGGACCATTTATATTTAGTTGAGTTCACCTACAACAATAGCTATCATTCTGCTATTCAGATGCACCGTTTGAGACATTGTATAGAAGGGCTTGTCGGGCACCCACCCTTTGAGAGGAGATTGAGGAATCCTATTTGCTAGGACCTCAGAGAGCTCATCATGAGGCAAATTTAGTTCGCACCATCAGACGGAGGATGGCCGAGGAACAGGATCTCCAGGAGAGTTATGCTAATCGTAGACGGAGTCATCTAGAGTTCTCAATGGGCGACCATGTATTTCTACGAGTTTCACCCACGAAAGAGGTAAAGATGTTTAACCTCATAGATAAGTTAGCTCCATGATATATTGGCCCTTTTCAGATTTTAGAGATGATTGGAGCAGTAGTTTACCGTCTTGCACTACCACCGTCTCTAATCGGTGTTCACGATGTGTTCCACATTTCCATGTTGAGGCGATATGTGCCAGATCCATCCCATATTTTATCGAATGTACCAGTTTCACTTAAGTCGGATGCGACCTACGAGGAGATGTCTATGTGGATTTTAGACCACAAGGAGTGTCAGTTGTGGAGCAAGACAATCCAGTTGGTTAAAGTCATATGGCAGTACCACTCTGACAAGGAGGCTACATGGGAGCTCGAGGGCACGATTAGAGCTCACTATCCTTATTTGTTTTTCTGAGATACATATTTTATATTTTCGTTTGGTACTAGTACTGCTTATTAATTAATAGTATATGTTGCGGTTTAGTAGCGAAATTTGAGAACTAAATTTTTGTTAATATGGGAGAGGTTAAATACAAAAATTTGAAAGGGGCCAAAAAAGCTTAAAACCCGCTAACTTAAGGGTGGGATATAAATTAGCATATTTTGAGGGGCCTTTTTGTAAAAAACCTCCCACCACTTTAACCCTTACCTATCGGTTTCTCCCGACGCCACAATGACGGAACCCCCTCCTTCTCTGCGGTTCTTCCTCCTTGCACAAGCAAGACACGATGATGACATCATCGAGAAGCTCTTCTTCCTTTGCAATCTGATTATATTCCACTCACCTCGGAGACCTCTGATTATCTTCTTTCTATATGCGATCATTTCTACCTCGTGAGCAAAGTGTTGGGGCAATCTATGGTTCGGAGTGACCAAGTATTTTGATGTTTGGACAAAGGGTTTAAGTTAGGTTCACCCTTGTGTTTGATGTATGTATTTAAGTGTGCAGGTTTGTAGGATACACATGGACTTAACTGGACGGCTTCAGGACCGGTGAAGGATGGCATGGGGAGACGAGTCATAGGCTTGCATGCATCCGAGGGATCGTGGACAAAGCAGGGACGATGAGCTGAGGAAAGCGCACTTCGAGGCATACACGAAGGATGGCATGGGGAGATGAGCTATGGGCTTGCATGCATCCGAGGGACAAGAGCTAAAGTCGAAGAAGGCTTGAAGGCAACAGGTCGAGACTGCTGGAGGAAGGGCCAGCTGAGTCGTGACGGTCTGAGTTCTGAGAGAATTATACTCGGGAAGGGAAACACTAAGTTTAGGGGTGGACCAGTCGACTGATGCTTGGATCAGTCGACTGGTGAAGTGTACAGAAAGATCAGTCGACTGATGCCGACTAGAATGCGAAACGTCGGTCTGTAACATTCGAATCCAAGTGGATCAGTCGACTGGTGCTTGGACTAGTTGACTGGTAACAACTCTTTTCAGCTATGAGCTCTATTTAAGAGAGCTCGGTTTGGCAGGGAAAGAGTTGACGAAATAAGTTTGGTTAGAGCTTATTAGTAGTCTTCTAGTGCTCAAGTATTGTCGGGAGATTGTGATAAGGTTTATCCACCCACAAGGAACGACAAGAGCTAGCCGGAGGTGTTCCGGGGAGTCATCCACCGATGAATCGGGATCGTCCACCTTACGGGCAGCCATGGAGTAGGAGCCTTATTTCCGAACCACATAAACGGTTTGTGTTAGCGTTTGTTTATTTGTGTTATTAGTATTTCTACTTGCGCTTGCTAACACGTGTAGGAAGAAAATCGAAAAGTAGCTATTCACCCCCTCTAGCTAAACGACAAGGTCTCAACAAGTGGTATTAGAGCCGGGGTCGCTCGTCTACGGACTAACCGTCAAGAGAGCAAAAGGCTAGAGGAGATGGTGCGTGAAGAACGCTTAGGGGACGACATCAACGTTCCACCTCCTTACGACCGAGAGAGTTTCGATTATTGGAGGGTACGGATAGAGGTATGGTTCAACATGGATTAGGATTTAATGATCGCACTAAAATATCCATTTGAAGTTCCAAAAAATAAGCATGGGAAGAAGCTCCGACCAAGATATTATACCAAGGAGCAACAAATCCAATCAAAGGCAAACGAAAAGGTAATTTCAATATTACTTAATATTTTGCCTAATGAGATAATTAGCCATGTAGGTGAATATAAAAATGTGCATGAGCTATGGAGCAAAATGTTAGCGCTTCATGAAAACCCTACATAAGCTCAAGTAGTGGAAGAGCCCAAGGAAATGAGCTTAATGGTCCAAGAAAAGGAGAAAGACCAATTGGATGAGGAAAGAAGCCTAATATCCGAAGAGGAGGAGAAAGAAGAAAAAGATGCATCCATCTCCTCAAGTGAAGTGGCACAAGAAATTGAAGAATTATCCACTCCATCAAAGGGGGAAAAATAAGTCTCCACTTCAAGGATTTATGGGGAGGAGAGACCATCCTAATACCGGAGCAAGAAGAAGCTTCTACCTCCACCATGGCAAAGTCAAAGGATCACATTATTTGCTTTGGGTGTAATGAAAAGGGGCATTATAAGGACAAGTGTCCAAAGGGTAAGAAAAAAGAGGTAAACCCTAAACCCAAGTCAATTCCTTTAAATTCTAACACGGGTTGTAGGGATGGTGCGAAGAAGGAGAAAAAATATATAAGATGCTTCACATGTGGTGAGCTAGGACATTATCACACCAAATGCTCAAGAAAAGAAGATTCAAGAAATTAGAGCATTTGAGAAAATGGAAGAGGAAGGAGAAGGAGAAAAACTCACATCAAGGGGGAGTTACAAGGGTAAGGTAGGTAATCCCTAACTTTAGATGTAATTCAAATTCCTCCATGCATGTTAGAAATAATGAAAATTATTTACTCATGCATAATTTTGGTTTTAGATATCATGATAAAAATAGGGTTAATGTTGCATATCAAAACCCTAGGGAATTCATGCATAATGATAAACCTAGAAATTTTAGACCTAAGGACCAATGCATAAATTCTAAGAAGGGGAGACATATGCCTAGGAAGGTGGGTAGGTCTAGGAGTGTCCAAAGTGGACATGTTGATTCTAGGTTTGAGAACCTAGAAAGGGAAAATCAAGCCTTGAGGGCAAAGCTTGATAAATTAGAGAAAACCCTAGATAGATTCACTATTGCATCTAAGGGTTTAGGTATGGTGTTGGGTAGTCAAAACCCTGACAATGATAGATCGGGTCTAGGATACCGATCTAAGTTCTTCAATGCTATGGAGAAGTCATATGCAAGGGTGTCATATGACTATGGAAAGAGGAAGACCAAGAATGGCAAGGGAAAGTCATTTAAAGGGAAAAAAAGAAGAACTTAACCAAGGACAAGGTGTCTAAGGGTAAGAGGGTTAAGTTTATAGGCCAAGGATCACCGGAGGTACACCGGTGTGGTCTTGTGTTTGTAGAAGAGTCACCTAGGGAGGTGGCTAAGGCTAAGAACTCAAGGGGGAGCTCTAGGAGCCAAGTTGGGGCCCATGGTCAATGGATCTCGGGAGGATTTCTCTCGGAAGTCTAGATGGACCATGGAGTATGTCAAAGGATTTGAAGACAGATTTGAGTCTTAATCTTAGGAATTTGGCACATTGGAAGTAAGTTTCATGCATGAAAATATGAGATTGGGGGTCATATTGCATGAAATTTGATTTTTGATTAATAGATGTCATATAAACCAATGCTAGGGATGCATTGTGGTTTGGCATGGGCAGAGACATCAAGATGAGGTCAAAACTAGGACTTTATGTCAAAGTTCAATTGAACCATTTAGATAGTTTTGAGTTTTGTGTCAATCATGGGATTGGTGATGATACATTTTTAATTATATTTTTCCAAGTAGATATGGGTACCTGATAAGTACTATTTTATTGATTATTTCAGATGTTAAAATCCATCTTTGACCCATATTTTACATGCGTAACAATTGAATTTACCCTCGGTTCCATAGATTACTTTTATTTTGGGGTTTATTGCAACTCTTTATACATTTGAAATATTTTTGAACTTAATTGTCGATCTATTTTTTGTAGGCATGAAAGGATCATGGACCGAGTTCAAGAATGGTCAGGATCAGGCTTAGATCAAGGCGATCAAGCTCTGGAGAACTGTGAGCCATCCAATCAGAAGTTAAGCAGATCTCGATCATCCAGGGCAAATCAGATGGATCCAATCTGAGGAAAGGTAGATCTGATCATCATAATGAGATTTGGAGGTTTAGGGGCAAATTGGAGAAGATCCAGCCGTTGGATCAAGACAAGGGGATCTAGACCATCCATTTGAGTAAAAGAGAAGATCTGGACCATCCTCCACTGATATAGTGAATCCGAGTTAGGGTTAGGGTTAATCAAGTACTCTGATCAAGATCTGAAGGTTTCATCCAAATCAGAGATCATTCGGCCGTTAGATCAAGATCAGAGGGATCTAGAGCGTCCATTCAAAGATCAGGTTGATCTGAGCCATCTGATGCAAATCTAGAGGATCCGAGCTACCACGAGGCAGATCCTGACCCCTGATCAACATCATCAAAGTTTGGATTAAATCAGAGCAGTTTCAACCGTTGGATCATCCAAATCAATCTGGGTCGTTCACTCCTAAGTGCTTAATCAAATTTTTGCCACAACTCTTCCTTGTCGCATCTTCACCGCAGCAGTGTTTCTTCATCATGTTCTTCATTTTTTTGCTTGCAATTTCCTTAGTTTGAAGGCGTGACCACCTCAACTTCAACCTTGGATCAAGATTTGGATCATTGGAGGAAGCTTCTGTGGAGAATTCAGCTCGAATTTGCGCCGGACAGAGATGTTTGAGGGTTTCGATAGTTCTGTGGTCCGATCACTTGGATCTCATCCGTAAGCCATTTTCGATCATCTGAGCCATCTGTAGGGGTCCTCAGGTGAGCTCAGAGCATCTTCAAATCATCATCGCAATCCCATTCATTGAGATCGAGGAGTTCGGATTGGATTTCCCCAGCTGAGTGTAGAGTGAGCAGAATTGATCGATTGAAGCTGTTTTCCAGTGATTTGAGGAGCTGAAGGGGTTCTTGGCTTGCCCTTGCGTGACGAACAAGGAGGTTTTGAGCTAAGGGAGGATTGAGGCTTAGTTTCCGTAGCTAATTTCTTTGTTTTATCTGTAATTTCATGTCTGTCGTAATCTGTTCTGTTTCTGAATTTAGTATCAGCTGTTAGTTTTCTTTTACAATTCGGTTCTGTCTTGTTTAGGTTTCAAGTCTTCAAGGTAATCAGTAGTTAGTTTGTTTAATGAACAACTCTTTCATAATTCATTTTACTTTATAGTTTAATTGCTTGCGTGCCAATTTCAGATTGCGCGCCAACTTAATTTCTGCATTGTCCAAATTTATTTCTGCATTCTAGACTTTTGTTTCTGCATTCTAGATTTCAGCACATCAAAAGGATCTTGTTTGGTGAACCATTGCCTCAGATTTCCTCCTGATCGAATTGTTCTTGCATTTGCTCTGTGGATGAATTTCTGCACAGCTTGTTTTGAATTTCAGTTTCGATTTCTTTTTTTTTTTGATTCAGGTTGTGTCTGAATTTGTTAGCTTATTTATGAAATTCTAGGTTCATTAATCCTTAAGCTAGTTTCGAGCAGTTGTTCTTAGTTGTTCAGTTTGATTTTGCATCCAATTAGTTGTTCCATTTCATTTCTGCTCATAGTTGCTGAATTTCTGCACTCATTCCCTGTATTTCGATATCCATTTCATTTCTGCAATAGGGCAGAGTTGTTTAAGCAGCTTTTGTCTCAAATTTATTCATTCACTTTTGCAAACTCCCTCACTGAAAACTTGCTTTACAAACTGCATCGATTAGTTCATTTCTGAATTGTGTGTATTACTCTTGGCACGAAAGCATCAGTTTTGGCACAAAGGGTTTCCTCTGCGTGCCAAGCTGTTTTGGAACTGTTTTGCATCCGGAATTAACCTGCCTTGTGTATATGATTGTGCTAGACTTCAATTAGTCTTGCATTCAGCAATTCTGAATTTTATCTGCATATTGTTTGCTTTCGGAAGTAGTAGCTAGTTCTAGTTGAGTTTGTTTGTAGTTAATTTCTGAATTTCGTAGTTAGCAATTGAGTTAAGTTGTTGTTTCCGAAAACTTCCATTACTGCCTCTATTTCTTTGCTTAGCATTTGTTTTGAATTTGAACTTAGATTTGCTTTTCCAATTTTAGTTAAGTTCCCTTGGTTGAGTTGGTTTACCTTTGATTGAGTTATCACTCGCTATCGCTTGTTTAGTTCATTTGTTTAGTTTTCTTCATTTTCATTGTGATTTCATTTCTAATTGCAATCCAAACCCCGATTCTATTTGAAACCCAAAAAATATATCAACGACACATAAACTCAAGCTCGAATCACACAATTTCAACTAGCCCTAGGAAAAATACGACCTGTGGCCCCTTTACTACGTTTTTATTCTTTGATTGCAAAAAGGGTTTCCAGCTTACACATATCTAAATTTTGAGACCCACATTCGTGACACCTAGTTAGGGTTCATCAGTACCACAAACCTCTCTACAAAATTTATAATTTTTTGGAGATTTGCGAAATTTCTGGTGCATTTCTGAAATTGGGTCATAAATGCTGAAAATATAATTTTTAGGGTACCAGTCGACTGGTTCAGGGGGCAGTCGACTGTTAACAGTGCTGTCGGAGAGAGATTAGCTACTGTATGATTTTTCAATGGGGATCAGTCGACTGGTAACTGTCTCAGTCGACTGATGTAGGCTGTAATTGTTTTTTAGCAATCAAAAAGTGTCGTAATGATGTAAAATAAGTGTATAATCTTATAAGGGGTTAATACACTTTGTTTATGATTATTAGAGGTTAAAGGATCTAACAAGAGGGAAATTGTTGGAGTCCTTTTGATGTGTGGCAAAGGGGGAGAAGTGTTGGGTTTAAGTGGGAAACCAAACACGTCTTTACAAGAAATCCTAGGTCAAGGGGGAGGTTAGGTAAAGGGGGAGCTTTGTGCTCGGTTATTGGCGAAGGGGGAACCTTGAAGAGGTTCTTATAAAAGCCTTTGTAAGTCCAATATAGGGGGAGCCTTGGAGAGGTTTTAAAAAGCCTAGTTTGGTAAAAATCCTAACTCTTGGAGAGGTTAAGTGTGGGGATGCCGTGTAATAGGATTCATGTATGTTTGTATTGCATATGCATTGGCGGTATAAGTCTAAGGTGAAGCCTTGGCAACGTAAGTCCAAATGGTTGTTAGCATTGGATTTGCTATTTATTTTCCCTAACTTAAACGTATTGCCAAACATCAAAAATGGGGAGATTGTTGGGGCCATCTATGGTCCGGAGTGACCAAGTGTTTTGATGTTTGGGCAAAGGGTTTAAGTTATGTTCACCCTTGTGTTTAATGTGTGTATTTGAGTGTGCAGGTTTGCAGGATACACATGCACTTAGCTGGACGACTTCGGGCCGATGAAGGATGGCATGGGGAGACGAGCCGTGGGCTTGCATGCATCCGAGGGACCGTGGACAAAGTAGGGATGATGAGCCGAGGGAAGCGCACTTCGAGGCATACGCGAAGGATGACATGGGGAGACGAGCTGTGGGCTTGCATGCATCCGAGGGACGAGAGCCAAAGTTGAAGAAGGCTCGAAGGCAACAGGTCGAGGCTGCTGGAGGAAGGGTCAGCTGAGTCGTGAGGGTCCGAGTGCTGAGAAAATTATACTCGGGAAGGGAAACCCTAGGTTTAGGGGTGGACCAGTCGACTGATGCTTGGATCAGTCGACTGGTGAAGTGTACAGAAAGATGAGTCGACTGATCCTGTGATCAGTCGACTGATGCCGACTGATCCTGTGATTAGTCGACTGATGCCGACTGATCCTGTGATCAGTCGACTGATGCCGACTAGAATGCGAAGTGTCGATCTATAACGTTTGAATCCAAGTGGACCAGTCCACTGGTGCTTGGACCAGTCGACTGGTAACGACTCTTTTCAGCTATGCGCTCTATTTAAGAGAGCTCGGTTTGGCTGGGAAAGAGTTGACGAAATAATCTTGGTTAGAGTTTATTAGTAGTCTTCTAGTGCTCAGGTATTGTCGGGAGATTGTGGCGAGGTTTCTCCACCCACAAGGAACGACAATAGCTAGCCGGAGGTATTCCAGGGAGTCATCCACCGACGGATCGGGATCATCCCCCTTACGGATAACTGTAGAGTAGGAATCTTATCTTCAAACCATGTAAACGGTTTGTGTTAGCATTTGTTTATTTGTGTTATTAGTATTTCCGCTTGTGCTTGCTAACACGTGTAGGAAGAAAATCGAAAAGTAGCTATTCATCTGCTCTAGCTAAACGACAAGGTCTCAACACAAAGTCGATGGCGAGGACAAATATGAGCAAAGGAGGAGTTAGGGAGAATTTGGGTGGCTCGATCAACCCATAGACGTCGGACACATCATATTTAAGAAGGGATCGTCGATGCTCTTTTAGTTGAGGTTTTTCCTATTTAGGTGTGCGTGTGTTACTACTCATAATCTTGCTCTAGTTGGAGATAGCAACTCTGTTTTGGGATTGGTATCGGTCTTGGTTGGATTTCAATTTTTGTGCTTTAAATTCAGCCTTGTTCCGTGGAGTTTCCTGCCGTGAACCTTAGTATTAGGTAGGATTTTTCTAGAATAGAAAATAGATTGTTAGCTGATATATTGGGTTGTAGTTTCTTAGAGCTCTAGAGACTTGTCGTGAGCTAATAGGGGATGATATGGTGTTAGCAAGGTTCTTTTGATGGGATTGTTGTTGTTTGGAAAAAAAATGCATTAGATTTGTTCTCTTGATTTTAAGGGCTTGGTTGGCAAGGTTTGGATTGCTGTCGTGAGCAACATTAAGTTGGTGTTCTATTTTGGAAAGCCACAGTCTACCCTTTTCCCTATGTTGGTTAGGATATGTTGGATACATAGGAAATTAAATTTAATTTTT
Organism: Boesenbergia rotunda; assembly: GCA_024364735.1. NCBI lineage: Eukaryota > Viridiplantae > Streptophyta > Magnoliopsida > Zingiberales > Zingiberaceae > Boesenbergia > Boesenbergia rotunda. The sequence goes on from JAGFNQ010006409.1 coordinate 69,015, forward strand.
GATAATTAAATTTAATTAAGGATTAATCATTAATTAAGGGTTAATTAATGGATGTAATAAATTTGGATAGACCTAATTAATTAAGTGTAACGACCCGCCTTCTGGTACTAAACTTTAAGGCGGATCGCTACTAACTAACTGACTAATTACTGATTTCTAATAATGCTAAACCAACTGGGAGAATTTCGAAAATTCTTATTTCGCTATTTACTGAACTAGAAATTCATAAACATGCTGAAAGTACTAATTTGCCCAATGTAAAGCAAAACTTTTATTATATTATCTTGGCAAGATTCGATCCCCCAACCTCTGGGTTGCATGGCTAAAGCATTAACCAGCTACTCTACACCACCTTTATTTTATACAGTACCAGTCGACTGCTATATTCCAGTCGACTGGTCGGGCCACAGAATGGTTCTGTGCCCGATACCAGTCGACTGGTGTTTTCCCAGTTGACTGGTAGTTCTGAAATTTTAGTTTTCAGATTTCTAGAATGTATCAACCTTGAGCCACAATGTACCAAAATCATATCTAACAAATATAATGGCATAAATAAAGTTCCACGACTATTCTAAGACATTTATTACATGTTTTTGGAGAGTTTCTAGCATGTATAGCAACTTAGAAATCATAAAAACGACATGTAGAAGCCTAAACATGAATGTGCCAAGTTCATATCAATTTCTTATTGAAATCATTCATTATTCATATTTAAGGGCATTCTTAGCTACTACATGTCATTCTATATGGTGCATATATCTTAAAACAAGCATATCCTATGTATTTAGCATGCAAATCAAAAGTATCAAGTTCTTATCTTTAAAGCTTAAGCATGAATCTAAATTACCATATTGCAAGTAGTAACTCATATCATTCAACATTCGCTAAGCAAGTATTAACACAGGTAAATAAACTACTTTAATATACTAGGCACCACAAATAACGAGTCTAATTAAGTTCATAGATGGTTCACATAACCTATTGCGGAAAAACTAAAAGAAACATAATAAAGACTATTTCTATGCTTTGCAAGTTCCGAAGACTTTTATTCCAACTCCACCATCACACACACTTTGCATCAAGCCCGCCGCCTCCGCTACTAGTGCTTTCCTTTACCTGTATCTGCAGTATAAGGAAATGCAAACTAATAAGCATAAAGCTTAGTAAGTACCATCTAGCCTCACAAAACTATGAAAACTCGAATTATGCTTTTGTAAAACATGCTATGCACATACATGCTCATATCCATAAGTAATCATGCTAGGCTCATGCGAAAATACGTATCATAGAATGTTATGGCATATAACTGAGACATGACACATACTGAACTAGAACTGAAAAGTAAGCTATAGCATGACATACATATCTGAACTGGAACTGAAACTAACTAACATAAAACTAATTATTAAATTCACCACATGCTAAAATGAATTTCTAAAAACTAAATACATATAGTAGGTGAAAGTAATAATCAACTGCTGTGGGCCCAGCAATGTACCAACTATGCACGCATCCCTAATAAACCCGAGGTAGCAAATCCCGAATCCATTAGGGTTCTACTAGGTTATCTAAACCTAGGGGCAACTAGGAGCCCATCCCATACTAGGTTATCTAAACCTAGAGGCAACTTGGAGCCTATCCCTGGACCGAAGTTCGGTACAATGCCAACTGAAAATAAAATAGTCTTTTATACTTTTCTTTCCTTTTCTGATTCTTGCTTTTACTAGGTTATCTAAACCTAGGGGCAACTAGGAGCCCATCCCGTTGGACCTGGGTCCCAATCATAAACTGGAGCAAGAATTTCTATTCTTTAATGCTTTCTATAGCATTAACTGAACTAAACATTTTAACAAACACCTAATGTGCGTGCTTGTTCATAATTTACGATTTCTAATCGTAAAACATACATATAAGGAGATAAAGCATACGGAAAATCGACCGAAACTACTTATACTGCAGGTGAGGGGTACTTACATCCTGCGCTAGGTGTTCTTACGAATAAAAAATCTGAAATTCCTGAGGGAACGTCGAACTACAACGTTCTTCTTGCTTCTTGGCATTCTCCTCGCGTCTACGAGGGTCCCCGTAGAGAATAGGGCCTCTTGGGACCTTCCCTTTGTTCCCCTTTGTCTTGGGCGGCAAGAGAAGAGGAGAAGAGGAAGAAAAATCGCGAGAGGGAGAGAGGGCGTCGGCAGTGAGAGGATGTGAGGGAAAAGAATGAATATAAAAATCCTAAGTTTCGCTTCTATACTTATGGAAAAATTTTAACTATCTTTACCTTATTTATATTTCCCTCTAGCCTATTCTAATGAAAATCTGCCAGCCGACTTGGTAGCCTTAGTTTTCTTTCAAGGGAAAGGTGTAGGGTTCAAATTCCACTTAAATCATTTTACTGCGTATTCTATTTTTATTCATTTTTGCCTTATTTGTCCATGGAAAAATTCTATAAAAATCTCCATAAATTCTAGGATATTTCTAAAACTAGATTTGAGAATTTTCGGGCGTTATAATCCCCCATACCTTATAAAAAGTTCGTCCTCGAACTTAAAACAACTCTGGGTATTTCTACCTCATGCCATCCTCTAGCTCCCATGTTGTCTCTTCTATTCTGTGATTTTGCCATATAACTTTCACTAATGGTACCTCCTTGTTTCGTAATTTCTTAACTGCTCGGTCTATTATCTGAATAGGCCGACTATCATAACTGAGATCTTCGCAAACTTGTACCGTCTGTGGCTCTATCACCTGGGTGGCATCTGGGATATGCTTCTTCAGCATGGAAACATGAAATACATTGTGGATAGCTGACATCTCCTGAGGTAGCTCCAACTCATAAGCTACTTTGCCAACTCTTCTAGTGATGGGGTATGGTCCTACATATCTGGGACTTAGCTTGCCCTTCTTCCCAAAACGCATTATTCCCTTCATGGGAGCCACTCTGAGGAACACTGAATCCCCAACTTCAAACTCTAATGGTCTGTGCCATGTATCAGCATAGCTCTTTTGGCAGCTTTGAGCTGTTTCTATTCTCTGGCGGATTTGCTGTATGGCTACGGTGGTATCATCTATAAGATCTGTCTGTAGGCCTAACTCTTGCCTCTCACCACTCTCGTACCAGCAGATAGGAGATCTACACCTCCGCCCATATAAAGCCTCATAGGGTGCTATGCCGATAGTGTCCTGATAACTATTGTTGTAAGCGAATTCCGCTAAGCACAAGTATCTGCACCAACTGCCCTTGAAATCTAAAGTACAAGCTCTGAGCATATCTTCTAGTACTTGATTAACTCTCTCTGTCTGACCATCTGTCTGAGGATGGAAAGCTGTGCTAAACTTCAGTTTGGTGCCTAGTGCTGTCTGTACGCACTCCCAGAAGTGCAAAGTGAACCTACTGTCCCTATCTGAAATGATGGTCCTAGGGACTCCATGTAGTCTGACGATCTCCTTGAGGTATAACTGAGCTAGCTGTTCCATGGAATAGGAGATCCTGATAGCTAGAAAGTGGGCAGACTTAGTCAATCTGTCAACTATTACCCAGATCGCATCATATCCATTCGTTGTTCTGGGTAGTCCCACTATAAAATCCATGGAAATATCTTCCCATTTCCATTCTGGAATCTGAATAGGCTGCAGAACTCCACCTGGTCTCTGATGTTCTGCCTTGACTCTTTGGCATGTCAGACAGGTACTGACATATCTGGCGATGTCTCTCTTCATCCCAGGCCACCAAAAACGTCCCCTGAGGTCTTGGTACATTTTGGTGGAACCAGGATGCATTGCATAAGGAGATCTATGTGAGTCATCTAGGATCTTCCTTCGGAGCTCTTCTTGGTTCGGAACACATAAGCGGTCATCGTAGTACAGTGTACCATTATCTGATAGGCGAAATTCTCCATTTTCGGCTTCTGCTATCCCCTGCTTGATTTTCTAAAGGTCAGGATCTTGATCCTGTGATGTCTGGATGCCTTCAATCAGGGTTGACACTAATGTCAAAGTGGAGAGCTGCCCAACTAAAATTTCCAGTCCGAACTCTGATAACTCTTTCCGAAGGGGCTGTGACATCGTGGACAAAGCTAGTAGGGTGGCACTAGATTTTCTGCTAAGTGCATCTGCCACCTTATTAGCTTTACCTGGATGGTAGAGGATGTCAATGTCATAATCCTTGACTAGCTCAAGCCACCTGCGCTGTCTCATGTTCAGATCATTCTGAGTAAAGAAATACTTTTGACTCTGATGATCTGTGAAAATCCGACACTGAGCTCCGTATAAGTAATGCCTCCAAATCTTGAGAGCGAACACTACTGCAGCTAGCTCAAGGTCATGGGTAGGGTAATTCTTCTCATAATCCTTGAGTTGTCTAGAGGCATAGGCAATAACCTTGCCATTCTGCATCAGCACTGCTCCAAGTCCTAATTTAGACGCATCGCTATATATGTCAAAGCTGTCAGTGGTCTCGGGAAGAGTCAGGATGGGAGCACTAGTCAATCTTCTCTTTAACTCTGTAAAACTGTTCTCGCAGTCCTCTGTCCACTGAAATTTTTTGTTCTTTCTGGTAAGAGATGCCAGTGGGGAGGCTATTCTGGAGAAATTCTCTACGAACTTCCTGTAGTAACCGGCTAGTCCCAGAAAACTTCTGATCTCACTGGCATTCTTCGGTCTGATCTAGTTACTTACTGCTTCTATTTTGCTGGGGTCTACCATCACCCCTTCCTTGGAGATGATGTGACCTAGAAAAGACACCTGATCGAGCCAGAATTCACATTTTGAGAATTTTGCATACAGCTGGCTCTGCTGAAGAATCTGCAATACTGTCCTGAGATGCTCAGCATGTTCCTCCTGAGTTCCTGAGTAGATAAGAATGTCATCAATAAAGACGATGACAAACTTATCTAAGTACTCCCTGAATATTCTGTTCATGAGGTCCATAAATGTCGCTGGAGCATTTGTGACCCCAAAAGGCATGACCACAAACTCGTAGTGCCCATATCTGGTTCTGAAAGCTATCTTGGGGATATCACCCTCTCTGACTTTGACCTGATGATAGCCGGATCTCAAATCTATCTTTGAGAAGACTGTGGATCCCTTTAGCTGATCGAACAAATCATCGATCCTGGATAGATGGTACCGGTTCTTAATGGTGACTTGATTCAAAGCTTGGTAATCTATACACAGGCACATGGACCCGTCTTTCTTCTTCACGAACAACACTGGAGCTCCCCAAGGTGAATTACTAGGGCGTATGAAGCCCTTGTCGAGTAGCTCCTGTAGTTGGTCCTGAAGTTCTCTTAATTCTGCTGGAGTCATACGGTATGGTGCTTTTGAGATCGGATTTGTACCCAGAACGAGTTCGATCTCAAATTCAATCTCTCTGTCTGGCGCTAGGCCTGGTAGCTCATCAGGGAAAACTGCTGGGTAGTCGCATACCACTCGGACCTCTTCTAGCTTTTGGTCCTTCTCTTGCGTGGTATTGACTACATGTGCTAGAAATTCAGTACATCCTGTACTCAGCAGTTTCTGTGCTTTCATGGCTGAGACAAATTTCCTGGCCTTCTTCCTCGGTTCTCCGATGTATTCAAACCGCTCTCCTGCCTCTGGTTGGAATACGACTTTCCTTTTTCGGCACTCTATGGAAGCGCCGTATTTGCTCAGGAAGTCCATCCCAAAAATGACATCATAGTCGGACATATTCAGTATTACCAGATCACAGTAAAGCTCTCTGTCTGAAATGCTGACTGGTAGGGTACGGAGCCAAAGCGTAGATGCCATGATGTCTTCGGAGGGCAGAGTAGTCAGGAACTGACCACTAAGTACATCTGGAGGTACTGCTAGTTTTTCGACGAATGTCCTGGATACATATGAATGAGTTGCCCCAGTATCGAAAAGTACAGATGCATGCAGGTTTAAAATACTAATCTGACCTGTAACAACTGTAGAGGCAGTGGCTACCTCCTCTCTGGTCAATGAGAAAACCCGTGCATTGGTAGTAGTTGGTGGAGCTTCTAATCTGCCTTGACTGATCTGAGGACCCTCTAGTGCAGTCTGCATCAGGTGAAGCTGGGCCGGCTTACCTCCATACTGAATAGGCTGTGGGGGAGGTAAGTTGGCCTTGTTAGGGCATTGCTTGGCCATATGCCCTTCCTGACCACAGGTGTAGCACCCTCGTGTGCCCAAGCAGCAGACTCCTGAGTGCTGTCTACCACACGTGGAACAGGTCAGATACTTAGTTTGCTTGTTGGCTGGCTCCCCTTTCGGATTGTTCCACTGCTTTCTTTTGCCATGATTCTTTCCTTTCCAGTTAGAGTTGGAGCCCTGGGGTTTCTAAGTTACTGTGCTACTGCCTTGGCCCTTATTCTCTGTCACGACTGTCTTCTGCTGCCGCATGCTGTTCAGGTAATGCTTGGTGATCAGAGCACTGCTCACTAGTTCATCTGAGGTTTGCGGCCTATGGATGCCGCTGGCCACATTCAATGCTATCTCTGGCCTTAGCATTTTGAGCATTAGCCTGACTCGCTCTCATTCGGTGCTGACTAATTCGGGACACAGACGCGCCAACCTGTTGAATCTCTTCACGGCTTCCTCTACTAATAGGTTGCCCTGCCGAAATTCCGTGAACTCGTCGTAGTGGCGGTTTGTGACCCGCATGTGGAAGAATTCTTCGAAGAACTCTTCTTCAAAGCTAGCCCAGGTCATTTGATTGACTGAGCGTTTTATCTTGATACGCTCCCACCACATACGTGCGTCTCCGGCTAGGCAGAAGGAGACACACTTCACTTTCTCATGCTCTGGCCAGTCTAGGAGCTCCATGGTACTCTCTAGGGTCTTGAACCAAGCTTGTGCATCCCATGGTTCACTAGCGCCTGAAAAGGTCTCTGGTTTGAGCTTCTGCCACCAAACCAGATATGCTTCTCTTCTAGCCCCTACTGCTGGGGCTTCTGGTGCTATTGGTGGGATTGGTGCTATTGGTGGGATGGGTGCTCTAGGTGGAACCTCTATCACTATTGGGGTTTCCACATTTGGTCCTGGCGTAGCAGTAGGTGTGGTCTGCTGATTAGCCCTTAAAGTGGCTATCTCTTGCTGCTGCTCAACTATCTATCTCTGGAGCTGAGCTACTATCTCCATGAGATTAGGTGGAGTCACTAGGTTAGTTGCCTCCTATTGAGGCTCAGTAGCTGGTGCCCTTCTAGTTGGGCGTCCTCTAGCCATTATCTAAATGACAGAGGACATACAGTTCATATTCTAATTTTAAAACATGTTATCAGATATAAACTAAGGTATTAAACATGCTTCCGTTAAATGTAAACAAGAACTGACTAGAAAATAGATAGTATGAATAACATGTAAATACTATAAATCTGAAAGCAAGAAAATATGGTAATATGAGAGATACTTTTACTTGGAAGCTGCAGGTATGATGCTGATGTGTGTGAGGAGGAAAGATGGAACTTGCTCTGATACCAATCTGTAACGACCCGCCTCCTGGTACTAAACTTTAAGGCGGATCGCTACTAACTAACTGACTAATTACTGATTTCTAATAATGCTAAACCAATTGGGAGAATTTCAAAAATTCTTATTTCGCTATTTACTGAACTAGAAATTCATAAACATGTTGAAAGTACTAATTTGCCCAAAGTAAAGCAAAACTTTTATTTTATTATCTTGGCAGGATTCGATCCCCCAACCTCTGGGTTGCATGGCTAAAGCACTAACCAGCTGCTCTACACCACCTTTATTTTATATAGTACCAGTCGACTACTATATTCCAGTCGACTGGTCGGGCCACAGAATGGTTCTGTGCCCGATACCAGTCGACTGGTGTTTTCCCAGTTGACTGGTAGTTCTGAAATTTCAGTTTTCAGATTTCTAGAATGTATCAACCTTGAGCCACAATGTACCAAAATCATATCTAACAAATATAATGGCATAAATAAAGTTTCACGACTATTCTAAGGCATTTATTACATGTTTTTGGAGGGTTTCTAGCATGTATAACAACATAGAAATCATAAAAACGACATGTAGAAGCCTAAACATGAATGTGCCAAG
>JAGFNQ010006410.1:0-23885 GCA_024364735.1 Boesenbergia rotunda
AGCGTGTTTTTGGGATTTTGGTGCTTGCAGAAGGGTGTTCAGGTCTTATTTCCGTACTTATCGGAATTGATGTTACACACCTAAGAGGAAAGTATCCCGGTGTATTGTTGATTGCTACGGCTATTGATGGTAATGACAATGTTCTCCCTGTTGCCTTTGTAATTGCTGAAGTTGAATGTGGGTCTGCATGAGAGTGGTTTTTGGAGCATACCAAGAGGTACTTTGCTGTTGATGATCACTCAATCATCATAGTATCAGATAGACATTGGGGCATTATATCAGCAGTTAGAAAAGTCTACACAAACGCACATCATGCTTTTTGTTGCCACCACATGTCTTGTAATATGATAACTGATACTGGAAGTACGGCTGCTTTAGGTTTGTTTTGGGCAGCAGCACAAGCCAACACAACACTCCAATATGATATGATAATGCAGACAATGCTTGAAAAACATCCAAATGCCCATAAGTGGCTTCAGAACATTGACCCTAAAAGGTGGGCAAATGCACATTTTACTGGGAGAATGTACAGATTGCTTACCACGAATTGTGTGGAGAGCTTAAATGCTTTGTTCAAGTCCACACGTGAGCTTCTCATAAACAGGTTAATTGATACTACCAGAAGAAAAGTAACTCAATGGTTCTTTAACCGTAGAGAGGAAGTCTCCAAATGGCATGTTGCTTTGACACCTCATGCTACAAAAGAAATGGATTCAAGGAGAGAGAAAGCTAGAACTTATAAGGTTCACTTTACTCTCAATCAAAAATGGAAGTAGAAACATGGGGCACCTTATACATTATTGATTTGGAAATTTTTTTTTTGTCATTGTGGGGAGTTTCAAATTTCAAGACTCCCTTGCTCACATGCTATTGCCGTAATCATTCACAGGAACATGGATACACTACCATATTGTGAGCATTATTTTTATTCAGAAACATGGAAGTGGGTTTACATAGATCATATTTTCCCCTGTAGAAGCAAGCAGTTTTGACCTATGGGCGTAAACAACATTATAGTTCTCAGTCCCCGTAGTCTTGTGCGGCCTATTAGACGAAAGAAGGCACTGATTGAGTCCAGATACAATGGCAAGGTGAAACTAAAATGTAGCAGATACAAACAACTTGGCCATAATAGAATGACATGTAGAATGCCGTCAACACCAAGGTCTTGAGTTAATTGGTATATGTATTGCAGGAATATTCTGATTGAAGTGTATATTTTGTAAGCAGGAGAAATGAATGTATATATTTTGTATATTGTACAACCATAGTATTGTCAAAATACTAGTTGTTGTTAATGTTGTCACTTGAAGAAGTATTTCAATATTATGATATATATCAATACCTTGTGTAATTCAATGTAAGCAGAAAAGATCAGTCCTCAGATTTCTGAACCACAAGTTTGTTATTTCAGGTCCTGAAGTCCTCTGTTTTCTGAATATCTGTCATTTGAGTCCCGCTTATTTCTGATTTGTTGATTCATTATTCTGTGGCAACTGATACTGTATCAACACGTAATTGATACTCATTACGACTACGTTTGGAAACCAAAAATACCATCTGCTAGCTAAACTCTAACTACTGATAATGAGTTGTGAAAACTTCAAATATCCTAGGTCCATCTAAAAAGTCTCCTTGTGTGCCAAATTCTCAAAACCAGAGCTCATGACCAATTGTGGTATGCAATGCCTTGTATTTAGGTACTCTTGAGTTGCAACATTCTTGTTTCATTATTAAATTGTTGTCAGAACATGTACAATTATATAAAAGATTGCCGTATAAGTATTTAATAATACTTGTAAGCAGGTTGAACTGAGATTATTTCAGGGCCTGAACTCAAGTTGAACTCAGGGCCTGAACTCAGATTGCCGTATAAGTATTTAATAATACTTGTAAGCAAGTTGAACTCAGGGCCTGAACTGAGATTATTTCAGGCCCACGCTGGGCCTGAAATGAGATAATTTCAGGCCCAGCGTGGGCCTGAATCAGTTTGTTTCAGGCCCTGAGTGGGCCTGAAATTAGATTATTTCAAATGATTACAACATAAGCAAAGTTCAATATTACTAATAGTATCGACAACAATTACAGATTATAGCTTATATATTATACAAAAACAAGGATCGAAAGTAATGCTTCATTGATTTCAAAAGGATTACATAGATTGTACAAATATACAATGTTTGTCATGACACTTACATATGTATTGTATGAACAAAAGTACAATTCAACCTGAAAAAAACAATATTGTCATTGTTCTCATCTTATAAATCCAACCATGAAATCAATTGTTATGTTTAATAAAAAAAATATGATCTTACGATCTGCTTTGGGTGGGTCCTTGTACTATAATTTTATTTAAGTATGTCCCCATTATGGAAGGTAATCCTTTATTCCATATCTTGTAATATGACCAGTTCAAATTTTTGAAAAACCCTCACCTACACAGATATTACATTAGTAACAATTATATTGCATTGAAACTTTTGGTAGAGGTATATATATGAAATAGAAAACTTACAGTTTTTTCAAATTTGGCAGTGTACCCTTCTGTGGCGCCTGAAATGAGATTAATTCAGGCCCACGTTGGGCCTGAAATGAGAATATTTCAGGCCCATGCTGGGCCTGAAATGAGATTATTTCAGGCCAAGCGTGGGCCTGAATCAGTTTGTTTCAGGTCTTGAGTGAGCCTGAAATTAGATTATTTTAAATGATTACAGCAAAAACAATAAGCTTGTTACATATGCATTGTATGCACAAAAGCAATATTTACAGTTTATCTTCCAGAACTTATCTCTCATTATTTTATATCCCACCTGAAATCGATAAGCTTTCATGTGCTTTTGGATAAACTCTGTAGATCTTTGAAAGACCAGACTTTCAGCATATCACATAATGAAAAAAGCACAATCCAACCTGAAAAAAGTAATATTGTCATTGTTCTCATCTTATAAATCCAACCATGAAATCAATTCTTATGTTTAACCAAAAAAACATCATCTTACGATTTGCTTTGGGTTCGTCCTTGTACTACAATTATATTAAAGTCAGTCCCCGATATGGAAGGCAATCCTTTATTCCATATCTTGTAATATGACTAGTTCAAATTTTTGAAAAACGTCGCCTACACAGATATTACATTAGTAACAATTATATTGCATTTAAACTTTTTGTAGAGGTATATATATATATGAAATAGAAAACTTACAGTTTTTTCAAATTTGGCAGTGTACCCTTCTGTAGGGCCGAGAGAATTATAATGATGGATACTACCTTCCTCGAGGTCAATAATCATTAGATGCCAATGATCATCTGCATTATTTAGAGGACAGATGATATATTTAATTGGCTTATCTGTATCAGTAGCAATTGTTTATTCAAATGCTGCAACGTGAATAACCTCAATCAGTTCCTATATTTATTAAAAAGGAAGTGTTAGTCGACTAAATCCTAGAAAAAATAACAAAACAACTTGCTAATTTACTTACATGTAACCCCACCCCTCAGAATATGGAGGGGTGGTATGCTGAGTTACACGATTTTGTTTCATTTACAAAAATTGTCCAGTATGTATTAATGCAATCACCGGTGGTGTAGTCATTCCAATCAAATATTATCAAAAATGATTGCATATCTAATGAAAATGTCACATTCGACCATACTGAATTATTCTGATACCTACATGAACATAATATAAGCAATTTAATAAGAAGGTGAACGAATAAATTTTATTAATGAATGAGAATAATCATAATTGTTTTACAAATTCATGCAATCGCAATAACAACTAACTCACTTTAATTTACTAAGCTTTAATAAGGTTTTTGCAATCTCTGCATATTTATTCTTCTTAAAAAATGCCCTGACGTTCTTCAAGATTTTACTTTTCACCTTTTGAATTTCTTTTGCTTTTGCTGCCTGTTGTTCAGATATGTTTGTTTGGGTTGAGGTCGCAGATGTTGTTTGCATAGTAGTTTGTGACATTGATGGGGTAGGAGCCTTCGCATCTTGATCTTCTTCCTCATCCTGAACAACTTCTTTGCCCTTGCCTTTGGCCTCGTGGGCTGGTATGAACTGAGTTTTTTTTCTTTTTTTTTTGGGAACTGGCTCAGCTTTATTTGACCATGTGCTTTCCAATTGTTTATGCAGCTTCATGATTCTCTGGTTACACTGGAGTATGATCGTTTCTCTTATAGCTGTCATTTTTTGGTAGTGATCATCTTGTTTTTTAAGCTCGGAATCTTTGTCACGAATTATTGTATCCTTTTCAGCAATGATTTCATCTTTTTGTTTAAGCTAAGACTCCTTCTCCGTAATTATTGTTTCCTTCTGAGCAATAATTTAAACCTTGTCACTGATGGCTGTTGCCCTGCCAATTTTAACATCCTCCAAACTTTTAAGTGCTATAGTTAATTGATGTTGTAAGGTATCAATTGTTGGTGCCCCGGTTAGTTTTGATGTGATCCACCAAGTTAGTTGGGTCCTGTTGGTTTACTGATCCCTCTGCTAAGTGTGCAGGAGCTTAGGTACGGAGGAAGTCGAGCGTAAGACGTGGCGGACGAGAAGGATTGTGCGGGAAAGCGAGCCGACGGGCTCGGTGCAATCCGAGGGACGCGGAAGCTGCGGAAGAGTACGCCGGTGGAACGAGAAGGACGTGCGCGACGTCCGAGGGACGAAAAGCCGGGAGGAAGTACGCTCGAGGGGCGAAAGGCCGGAGTCGGGTTCGGGTGAGCCTAACTTCGGTTGATCGAAAATCACCCAGAAGATGAAGAATCAAAAAGACTAATCCAAGCGCCCCAAAAGAAATGAAAGAAATGAGAAAATTCGCCCAAAAGAAAAAAAGAAAAGTTTTGGTGCTAAAGAAGGATCGAACCCAAGTCCTCCACCAAATACACAATTCCACTTACCAACTAGGATGAAGGGCGTTGGCAATTAAGTATTGGTGATATTGCTACTTATAGATTCAACAGCGAGATGAATATTGCAACAATCATCTCGAGCAAGGAAAGATAAAGTTTTAATTAAAATAATTAAAACTTAAAGGATAATATTACATTATCCTTTAATCAAATCCAATGGATGCAGTTTAATCCCATCCAAGATCAACCATCCAGATTACATCCATGGATCAACGACCAAGAGAAAAGTGATCAACAATCCAGATTTATTCTCTTAGGCTATAAATAGACTTAGAGGTTTGCTTTAATTATTCATTCAATTCTTTCTGTAATTTCTTTAAGTCTAAGTGTGCTTCAGTTGTAAGGCTTCTCCGCCACAAGGAGATTTTCTGATTGAGCGTTAACCGTCTTGGAAGCAACGACCAAGTTGCAACTAAGTTTTTCTTAAAGACGAGTGCCCTCTTGTTTTATTTCTTAACCATCTATTCACCCCCCTCTAGCCGGACCAACCCGATCCTATATCAATTTGTTCTTGTTTTTCTATACACATATTGCATGCTTCCATTTCTAAGGCCTGTAGCCTTCCTTCTGCTGCCTGGCTTCCTTCTGGTGTCTGCTATAATACCTCACAGTGTACCTCAAGTGGTTGAGTTGGAGGAGAGTAGTGAGGTATCAAATCAACCTCTGACTCAGTCGGTATTAAATCAACATTAATTAAATTTGTGGTCACACGGTCGATCCTCCTCTTGATACTCTCAACATGGGCTTTAGGCCAAGTCTAGCGAAGTATTCTTGGCAATCTATGAGGATGTTCTGCAGCAGCAATACTAATGTGTTCACTTAGCCATACCTGCAACATGATTATATTCTATAATTAATATCCATCATATCATATATGAGTAGGTATATGTACTTTAACTTACAGTCAAAATATTCGGAAATCTCTTGAGCAAGGGAGCCTTGGTTGTTTGGCTTGATTCACCTACATTTGGTCTATGCCTCAGTGTAACCTCCTTTCCAATGGAATCCAACTGAGGAGCCATGAAATTGTAGACGACATTGCACCAATTATAGGTTGTTAGGTTGTCAAAATCATCTACGCAATCAATTAGTGACAGGGCAGGAATGGCAAGTATGCTGCTAGTACCACAAAATAGAACTGTAGAAAAAAAAATAGAGTATATACAACTGACAGTATAGCTTGTCATTGGATGTAGACTTCATTATCAGTTTCTCCAAATTCTTGGCAGAACAACTTGACTCTTCAAAATATTGCTTGTACAGTGGGCTGGAGGCCTCGTTCAAATCAAGTTGGACTATCTCTCTATTGTCAGGTAGCCCTAGAATAAGTGATATATCAATCTTTGTGAATTTCAGGTTTTTCCCATCGAATATAAAGTTATGTTCTTCTTCATCCCAATTATCGAACATATGTTGAATCTGGGGTCGTACGCATGAAGTATTAGGGAGGTCTAGGACCCAAGAAAAGGGTGTATCTCGAAGCAATTGTTCTTATGTTGGTGTGGGTGGAATTGAACCAATAAAATTTTGGAAATGGCAAAGGCTACTTCTCCAGTTCATTCGTTTAGTTCTACCTCTGTTGACAAAACTTGTATAGTAGCTAAACAATTTCTTTTTTGCTACTGTCAACTGTTTTTTTTTACTTCCACCAGGGCCTTGCTGTTTCTTCGATTTTTTAGAAGCTGGTTGCTTTGAAGATGATCTTTTTGGCGTCATTCCGAACTTAGCAACCATCAAACAAAAATTATTTGGCACAAACAAATATAACACTTATATTTTTTGTTCATAAAGATCCTCCTCATATTCGGTGTCAAAAGCAAAAAACTAAAATGAAAAACTAAATGTGGGGGTACGTACATTTCCACTAGTCCGATGAGGAGGACGTCGGCCACACGACTCCAATTGACGAAAGCACGCTAGAACTTCAAATGCCCAGAACTCAGGAGCTACAAGACGATTGCTTACGACTAAGATCCCGACCATGCTTTAAACCTCCATCACTGCTGAGCCTGATATAATAGGATTTCAGGCCCAACGCGGACCTTATTTTCTATATGTATTATTTATTAATTTGAGTTATATTTATTTGTATTTGAAATATATAACATCTACATAACATTTATTTTTATAACTCGATAATATAACATCTGTATTATCCCTTGGTCTTACATTATTCTGATTGATTTATAATTTTATTGATTATGTATTTATAATTTTATTTATCTTGTATTTATATGTATTTTGAAGTGAATTCAGGCCCACGGTGGGCCTGAAATCAAGTAATTTCAGGCCCACGCTGGGCCTGAAATCATGTGATTTCAGGCCCATCGTGGGCCTGAATTCAAGTTATTTCAGCCCCTACTTGGATATGTGGATTCCTGAAAACCCTATACAAATAGTTAGAGTAGAGCTAGGAGATGATATTTTTGGTGACTAACCCTCTATTTTTACCACATTATGTTGCAAAATAATACTCTGTAGGTCTATCAGTGAGTTTCCATCCAAACCCACTGATGGACCTAGGATATTTGGATTTCTGAAAACCCTATACCAATAGTTAGAGTAGAGCTAGGAGATTGTATTTTTGGTGACCAACCCTCAAATTTTACCACATTATGTTGCAAAACCATATCTGTAGGTCTATTAGTGAGTTTCCACCCAAACTCACTGATGGACCTACGATATTTGGATTTCTGAAAACCCTATACCAATAGTTAGAGTAGAGCTAGGAGATGGTATTTTTGATGACCAGCCCTCTAATTTTACCACATTATGTTGCAAAACCATACTCTGTAGGTCTATCAGTGAGTTTCCACTCTAACCCACTGATGGACCTAGGATATTTGGATTTCTAAAAACCCTATATTAATAGTTAGAGTAGAGCTAGGAGATTGTATTTTTGGTGGCCAACACTCAAATTTTACCACATTATGTTGTAAAATCATACTCTGTAGGTCTATCAGTGAGTTTTCACTCAAATCCACTGATGGACCTAGGATAATAGGATTTCTGAAAACCCTATACCAATAGTTAGAGTTGAGCTAGGAGAATGTATTTTTGGTGACCAACCCTCTAATAGTGGGTCTGATAACAAGTTATTTCAGGCCCTAGTTGAGCCTGAAATTAAGATATTTCAGGCCCACCTTAGGCCTGAAATCAACTGAATTCAGGCCCACGGTGGGCCTGAAATCATGTGATATCACTTGATTTTAGACCCACAGTGGGCCCGAATTCAAGTTATTTCAGCCTTACTTGGATTCAAAATTTTATTTTAAATAATTTTATAATTATATATTATATTGATTTATATAATAAAATTCAATATATAGCTACAAGATGTGACCAAATCCTCTAATTTTATTTAAATCCTCTAATTTTATCAACACAGTCTTATAATTTATTAAACTTAAAACAAGTTTATTGAATTGTATCGTAGACAAAATATGGATACTACCTTAATACAAAATGCATACAAATTTCGGTTCCTTGCACATCATCAAGTCATATTTTCAGTTGTTGTTGCAATACGAGTGTTGTAACTCCATAATCGAGATCACTAGTTAGAGTTAACCAAAGAGATGTTATTTTTGTTGACCAACCTTAGTTCCAATCATTACCAGTTATGTTATCTTACCGTATCAGTTGGCACACAACATTGCAGAATACACATTTGGAGGTGAAACAACGTCACACATTTGTTTTGTTTTTCTTGTCAATCAATTATATTCGTATGACAAAAACTACATAATCAGATTTTTCCATACAAATGGAGCTACAAATGGAGGTCAATCAAGAGCAAAGGATTTTTTTTTAACAAGAATGCATTAATATTTACTCTCATGTTTTACAAAACATGTCACTCATAATATTAACTGTCAGATCAAATCTCATTTTCTTCATGTCTCCTTGTTTGAAATTCATCTTCTCATCATATAGGAGACATCGAACATATTGCATCATAAAAAAAACACAATCCATCCTGAAAATAACAATAGAGTATTTTTTATTTCAATATGTGGGTATATAAAAGACTTTCATGTTTTTAAACTCATCCCCATTTACTTACCTATGTTTTTGTTGGGAACATTTTTGACTGACGGAGGGCCAATTGTCCAAGGGATGATGACTTTGTAGATATGGATGAATAGCCGTAAGTTCCTCGTGACTATATTGTTTAAGTTCTTTTACCTGTAAAATATATCATGATTATAATAATCACCATGAATGATGTTTTAGACAAAAAGATTAACATATATATGAATAAAGGTTGCTCGCCGCTGAGTCAAAATCATTCTTATATTTACGGCCACTAGCAAGAGAATTTAAATGATTGAAAATCATGACTTCTGTATCCACCACCAACAAGTGAAAGTGTGTATTATCACTGCAAAAAGGTATTAAAATATATCTGAACCCTTGTTCTATCATATCAGTCTTCATCACTTGTTGCAGGGAAAACTTTCTTAACGATCTTATTGATGCCTAAAAATATGCATACAAAAAAATTATTAATAGCCAAATCATAACATTAGGTCTTCTACAATCTATCTTGTAAATTCATTTACATCACTTACTGTGAAGAAAGTTGAACAATATATTGACTTGTTGTATGACCTACCACATGCGGATGTTCCCCTAAATAAAATTTTACAAAAGACATCAATTACCTCGCCTTTTGTAAAAACCTCTACATTATGGATTTGTAAAAATGAATGCAAATTCAAAGCAAAGGGTGCCTCCTCCCAAATAAATTCAGATGACAACCTGCCAAGTAAATTGATAAGATTATATATTAAAGAACAAGATATATTAACTATACCATGTTTCGTAACTTACTTTAGGTTTTTCAATTTATTTATCAGGTAGGTCACTTCTTTATCTTCATTTTTCTTCTTTGAATTCATAAAATGCTTCACAAACTACATCGATACATTTTCAAAAATTAATTAATGACCAAATTCAATAAAAATTTAGATATTTTATATTAAAGTAAATCACATACATCAATGTCTTGTTGTCTTATTTTGTATAGTTCGGAGGTCCTTCTTGTTTCCTCCTCTGTGTCTTCTTCAGACATGACTTCCATTACAGTTATGGTTTCTCTTACTTCATCCATATTCTCCTCACTAATTTTTCTTTTGTCCTTGTCCATGGCATTTGATATTTGCTTCTTGCTCCGCTTCCCCTTTGGTAATAGCTGGTGCCATAATGGACTGTCAATTGGAGTATCCCTGTAGTCATACTGAGTTCGGTCACGTCCTCTCCTTGTTCTACAATGTACTGGATTAGAAAAATGATCGACTACATGATAGCTTTCCTCAGCCCCCATGCCCTTTATTTTAATTATTGAAAGTAATTCCTTAACCTTTTCATTCAAACAAATATTCTCCTCTGTTAGCTTCTTGATTTGCTTGTCTTTAATAATGCATTCACCACATAGTCTTACATCTTCTGTGTCATCTCCTTGCAATGTCTCCATTGGCCGTGGAATGCCATCACCGATAGCAAGGTTCTCAAGCAAATTATTCTCATGTAGGTTAGGAATTATTTCTATAATGACCTGTCAATTAATAAGTACACAAATGTTACTACTTCTATATCAAACTAACATAGATCACAGTTTCGAATAATTACCTCTTCCGGCGACAGTCGGTGAACATGGGCCCTCACCCGACTAATATGCGAAGGAATATTTCTCCACTTATTTATTCGGGGTCCTTCAATATTGTATGATTTTTGAATTGGTACATACTCCAAAAATCATGCCTATACCAAGTTTTCCAGCCAAATACATTAATGACAGCAAAATATTATAAAATTTAACAAGAAAATTCTACTCACTACCAAAAGCCCAGCAAACCCCTTTAGGTAAGGGAGGTTGGTGCTGGTCTGGTATCCCTGAGTTGATGAAAATAAGTTTCCAATCTTAGGTAATTGTTGAGACAAAAATTGATGGATAGCTTTGATAATTAGCATTTTGATGATTAATTTAGGCTCTCAAATCCATGTTTTGATCCCTTTTTATATGCTTAAGTTTGCATTTACATTAGGTTTCATGAATTGTCTTTATTTTAGCTTTTGATTCAAATCTTTTTATATTTGAGATATTTTGACACTTAAATTTGAATCTAATTTTGTAGGCTTCAAATGATCATGGACCTAGATCAGATTGGATCAAACTTGAGTAAGAATTGGATCCGGATCAAGATGATCAAGCATTGAATTATATGGGCCGTCCGATCAAGAAACGGCTAGATCTGAGCCATCTGTCATCTTCTGATCAATCCAAGATCAAGATAGAGTTAATCATGACCATAGATCAAGATCTGAAAGTTTAGGCTAAATCAGAGATCATCCAGCCGTTGAATCAAGCTTAAGAGAGTCTATGTCGTCCATTCAAAGATCAGGGCAATCTGAGCCATCCATTGTAGATCTGATCGATCCGAGCTGACGAGGAGCAGATCCCGACCATTGATGGAGATCTGGAAGATTTGGGTTCAATCAGAGTAGATCCAACCGTCAGATGAGGCGAGGACGATCACAGTCGTCCAATTTCAAATGGGATTAATTAAATGCAGAATTCCCTCTCCCAGCTCTTGGTCGTCGCCAGATCATAGTTTTCTTCCCAGTTCTTTGTCTGTTCTTGATAGTTTCTTCTCAGATTGCGCGGCCAACATCAACATCTGTTTGTTTTCAAGGTTTCAAATCATCGGAGAAGATTTTCCGGATAAGTTTGCATTCGATTTCGTCACTGAGAGGAGCTCAGGGGAGGGTTTCGCCGGAGTTCCATTCCACCGATCTCTTCCACTTGATCGCGGGTTGTCTTCGTCTTTGGAGCAATCAGAGCACTTGGAGGGGTTCTCCGAATGCCACTGAGAGTTTCTGGGCTCGATCAACATCCAACTAATCGAGGAAGAGGAGATCGCGGAGTTTCTCAGCCACTGATCGGTGACTGTGATCGGACAGAGGTATCACTGATTGGTCTCCCATCCGATTAGTATAGCTCCTGATCGATTCCCAGTCCGATCAGCATAGGTCCCGATCGGTCGGCTAACCGATCAGGAAGGCCAATTCGCAGCAACTGATCCAGGGAGTGTTCCTTCGCTGATTTCTGAGCTAGAGGGTCTCGAACTCAACTTTTGTGTGACGGCAAAGGAAAGTCTTGTTAATGAATTGGTTTGATGTTAAATTTAGGATAATTCTTAGTTTTAAGCACTTAATTCTTCAAGTTGTTCTAGCTTGCTCCAACTACACTTCAAGTCAAGTTCTCAAGCAATGTTTTGATCTAGTTTTCTATTATCTTGCAATTAATTCCCTACAATTAGTTTACTACAATGAATTCCCTGCAATTAGTTCTTAAATTTCGATTCTCTCATTTGAATTTAATTCCTTAGTTTTCAAATTGGTTAAGTTTAGTTTCAGCAATTTCCTAGTGCATTTCTGCTTAGTTAAGTCTATTTCGTTCCGAATTGTTATTTCATTCCTTATCGTAAAAACCTCCATTTTATTAGAAAATCCAAATCATCAAACGACAACAACTTCAAGCTTGAATTAAACACTCTTAACTAGTCCTTGGAAAAATACGACTTGAGGCCCCTATACTACTTATTTTAATTTTGTGAGTAAAGATTTTTCAACTTATAAATATCTAAATTTGAGGCTCATTCGTGACACTAGTTATTGGGTCCATCAAATTTTTGACGTCGTTGCCGGGGAACACTAGTTGAGTTTGTTTAATTTGAGTTTGTGTTTATTTTTATATTCTTTGATTCCATTTTTATTTGTTATATCTTTCTATATACATTTGCTGTCATTTTTGTTTGTTTTATGATCAGGACTGCAGGTGGAGAGTCTCCCGACCGATCTGGCTCCCTCCTGTGGTGATCGGTCCACAGACCGATCAGAGGGGTCACAGTGACTTAACGAAATTCTGTCCATACACTCTGTGCTAGCCTGGATCGGTCCCCGGACCGATCTGGTACCCTATAGTGATCGGTCCACAGACCGATCAGGGGGCTTCCCGAATATCATCCGACCCTACTGATCGCTTCCTGATCGATCAGCCGATCGATCAGGTGCCTGCCTGATCGGTCACCCGACCGATCAGGACCAGTCCAGTCTGATCAGGCCAGATCCTGATCGGTCTGAGCGTTTCCAGATCGAACGGTGATCCGTTCGATCACATTAAATTTCGACTGGTGGACCGATCCACCAACCTATTAACTTCGCGAAAACCCTTCCTCTTCCAAGCCCTAGCGCCGAACCTCCTTACTTGCGCTTCTTCCTGTGCGAGAGCCTTCCCTGCTTCTCCTTCCTCCTTTTGCGAGTGAACTTCTGTGCGCGTGTACGATCCTGAGAGGATTCTCTTCTGCGAGACTTGCGCTTCTCTCTTGCGCCGTGAGCTTCTCCTGCATAAGCCTCTTCTTCCAGACTCCAAGATCTTCATCACTACACATCAATGACACCTAAGTAAGTTTTTGGTTTAGTTTTTCTTGCAAATCAGTTCACAGATTGTGAGTTTGTGCTAATCAAAATTCATGTCTTGTGGTGCTTGCCGTGACCCTGTTGGGACCGGGTGCATGTCGACAAGGATACGGGTTCGTAAAATTTTAAATTTTTACGTGCAGCGGAAGAATTAGCATAAAATAATTTCCTAAATTATTTTAACCACGTATCTAGCATGCAACCTTATGATGTGTTGACATAATCATAAATTAAAACTTTACGGAAAAGTAAACAAATTTACTAAGTACCTCTCATAACTCGAAGTAAGGGACGAGATCCAACCGTAGCGTCCCTTGGAAGCTCCGCCTCTATTCGCGTCCACGCCGAGTTCTCTTCGGGATGACTTCGCAAAGCCACGAGTTTTGTACCGACGAGAACTACTAGATTCTCCGAAGACACAACTAGAAGATCAAGAGAAAAGATAGGAAACTAACCACCAAAAATCGGAATCCAAATTCCGAGAAGGAAGGAGAGGTGATCCGCTTCTTCTTCTTCTTGGTTGGCTTCTCCTTCTTCTTGATGGCTCACGGCAACCAACCCTAAGGAAAGAAGTGCGCCGGCCCTAGGTGGATGAAGGGGCGCCGGCCCTAATTGGCTCAAGGGGCGCCGGCCCTAGGGTGGAGAAGGGGAAGAGAGGAAGAGAATAAGAGAGAGAGAGGGAGAGAATTAATCTCTTGATAGCTCTATCGATTGGAATTAAGGGCTTGCCTTTGGTTCCTTTATATAGTAGTCTCTCCCTTGCCAAGTGTCCCTCTTAACAGAATTAACGGAATTAGTTATCATAAGAAATTTATCTTATAAAGTTTCTTATGACTTATTCCGTTATTCTTAGTTTTTATTATAACTAACTTTATAATAAAACAAATTCTCTATCCCTTTTAATTATGGAATAAATTTGTATAAAATTTTCTTATCATGGATTAATCAATTCATAATTGATTTTATAAATTAAAATTAAACCAATTCATGGTTCATTTTAATTTCCATAAAAAGAATAAATTTACTACAAATTTCTTTATAAATCTCTTTATATAAATTTCTTTATATATCAATTTATTTATCCATAATTTATAAAACAAATCGTGCTATATTTATTTTATTAATTAAACCAATTAAATTGGTTTATCCCCTTTTTAATGGCCGGCCAAACCAAAAGGGTTGACACCCTCTTTGGCCGGCCAAACCAAGCCGTTTCCATCGCGAATTAAACTCATTTAATTCGCCCAATAAGCCTTCAAAAGACTTAGTCATTTTCAGTTTCCGTTCCGTCTCTAATTAACTCAGATTCGACTTATTTCTCTTGATTGGAAAATTTAATTTTTAACTCGTTTTAAATCCCTCGGATTACTTGTAGTGCGTGTGACTAAATAGGCTTTCGATTTATGTTGGCCGTCTATAATCAACTAATTATAGAACGATCATGAGTGGCACCTAGTAGTACATCATGACCCCCAATTAATCGAAAGATCAACGGTTGACCTCAGAAGTAATTCTGAAACCCTTCAGCAGCTCTAATGAATCGTGCCTCATTCCCTTCACCATCTTATACCCACTTGGTTCAGGACATTGTCTGTTTGTGTCAGTCCCCACTAGACTGACTACGTCACACCTAGCCCAAGTAGTGTCTTTCTCGTCCTTTGGATTTCTAATTACTCTCATGTATTTAAGAGACTCGCACTCTAAACATGATATACTCTGGCCAGAGGTTTTGAGTAACAATCCGACGATAGGCCTGGGTATACATCTCCTCGCAAGGAGTGGTGAATCCTTTGTAGGCTGTTCAAACATCTTCGGGCACTTCGGATTATACCCAATCATCCCGGGTCCACACCTCCTTGGAGATGTTTGCTTAAGATGTTAAAGTATAAGTCTCCATGACCAAGATGACTTGAACACCGCAAGTCGAAGGAACATCGCACTTAAGCCGCAGTAAGAACTTCATTGACATATCTATATAGATAACCATATGAAGTCTTACAGCTAGTCACTCCAATGAACTAGTTCCCTTAACTAGCATCCATGTTTATCTCCGGACATCCCAATGTCACCAGCCAGTGAGAATCAACTGATTAGAGAATAACCCATGCTAGTCTCAACAGAATTGATAGTGTCCGTATTTATCAATTCATTGACTAGGGATATTTTTAATACTTCACATTTGCACATTTAGAGATAATCACTAGTTGTGATCCCATCACAAATTCTCTTATGCTGTGAGTTGTATTGCGGGAATTCAGTAGATGAGTTTAAGATCCCAATCAAATACAAACATGTATACTCAAATAGTGAATTATCATTTATTAAAATAAATGTTTACAATCATAAGGCGATTGCCTTAGGACACTTCTCTCATATCACTAACAGACCCTACCTTGCTATGTCTTACCTTTGATCAAATGTCTTACCTTATGATCCTGTCCAATTGATTCAAACTATGTGTGTGATCAACTCTTGGTTAAACCTATGTTCATGTGATCAATTCCACCTCATGTACACTTGATTATTCTATGTCATGACCAATTCTCATATTGATTTTGTGATCCTTTAATCTTGTGTCATGATTCCCATTGTGCGGATTCTTGCTATGATCTATTCCAACCTTTAGGAAATCATCTAAGGGAAAGGAACAAATAGAGGGTAGCTCGAGGGGCAAAACCCCTTCCTTATCAGCACCCTCCCGAAGGTCACAGCCTTCCTCCAGTTCCCGATTTCCCAATGCCGCCTGTGAACAGGCTTTTGAATCACGCACATTCAAGTTACTGACCTATCGATCGATTGATGTTCCTTTCCTATCTGAGCACTGCCCTTCTATCATGGAGATAGTCACCTTTTACAACCTGGGCTTTCTTCTTTCCTTAGAGCGGACCATAAATTATGACCTTGTATAGGAGTTCTACAATAATCTTCAGCAGGGACCTCAAGGGGGTTTCGAGTTCACTACTCGAGTCGCCAAGAGGACTCTTGATTTCTCCTATGACATTCTAGCGGAGTACCTAGGCGGTCGACGATCGCCTAACCTGTATTCGATCTATCCCGAGCTCCCTAATCCTCTATTGGCTCCTTTTGTGGACGTCACCCCCGACTCCATATATCAGCATTTCTTTGGCCATCCCCGCCCAGCCGGGCTTGACGAGTTGGGTCCTGATTTTCTGACGTTTGCAGCCCTACGACTTGCTCCTGTTGACTACATCCTTTTCAAGATAATCACAAATTGCATCTTGCCTATCACTTCAAAGCCTTTGACTGAGATCCGTCCCTATCATTGCCTGATGCTCTACGGCATGCACCGCCGCATAGACTTCGATATCATAGAGAGCATCTTTCAGTCCATTTTATCTTATCGAGAGCCGAGTCGCCGCACAGTCTATATGCCATTTGGTCATGTCATCACCGACTGGCTTATGTCAGTAGGTGTTGATGTCACCAAGGGCAGGACAGTGTCTATGGTCCGACAGGATTGCAGACTTGGCCGGCGGGCATTTGCCAAGTCCGGCAACATCATACAGGATCGCGATGGGGTTTTGGTGTGGAAGGACGGGAGGGGTCTCGGTGAGCTACCTGGGGGAGGACCACATTTTCAGGCACCAGCCGATGCTGCTGCACCTCAGGAGGCTCCCGCTGCTGTTGCTGCTGATGATTATGACTATGAGTCGGACCCGGATCTACGATGGCAGATTTCCGAGCTGGATCGGACGATCCAGCATGATCTTCACATACGAGAGCTCTATCGGGAGGAGATCCGTTCAGGGTTCCGATCTTTTGACCACAGACTGACGGCAGTGGAGTCTGATATCTCTGGGGTTCACACACTGCAGCAGACCTGGTACGATGAGTGGCGCCGACATACATTTCCTGGGGATGCGCCTTCCGGTAGTGCGGCACCTGGGTCGATTGCTGCTGATGATGACACACTGGACGATCCGATGCAGGCTGACCCCCCCCTGATGGCTGATATACTCTGTGTCTGCTTGACATTTGCCTTTCTGATTGTATGACTTTCGGGTTGTATGCCCTGTGATTTGACTCTTTATGGCCTTGTGCCACACTTGCTTTGACTTCGATGCATTGGTATGCATCTGTTTGGTTATTTGGTTATGATGCACTTGACTATGACTAGATTTTGCTAAATGATGCATCTGATATTTTGCATGAATTTTATATTTGCCTTACCATGTTTTGATTGTTGGCATATATGTGTGTTCACATGATTACTATCTGCATGTATGCCTCATTCTATATTCCTATGTTCATGCTTATGATGTCATGTCCATATGATACATATGGTTGTTTTACCATGCCCTACTTTGTCATATGTATATCAAAAATCAATCATATCTTTGTTGTTTTGGGATACCCCTAGTGTTGAGGGGGAGTATGGTTAAACTTAACAGCCCTCTAGACCTTTTTCGGTGTTCGACAAAGGGGGAGAGTGTGGTTGATAAAGTTTAGGATGATTATGTTGTAGGGGGACGATCCTGATTCCCCTATGATTCTGAACTTGAGAAAATTGATTGAGAATCCCTAAACTTAAATCGGGTTGTCAAACAACAAAAAGGGGGAGATTGTTGATGCAGTCTGACCCTGATTGTTGTTTTGGTGTTGACACCGATTTTAGTTTAGGTTGATGATTATGACTATGGTTAAGTCTTGATCGAGGATTAGGCATGGTATGGAAAATCCTAGCTTGGAGGACTAGGTGTTGGAAAATCCTAACCTGGAGGGTTAGGTGTGAAAAATCCTAGCTTGGAGGGCTAGGTGTTGGAAAGTCCTAATTCGGAAGGGTTGGGTGAAAAGTCCTAGCTTGGAGGGCTAGGTGAAAAGTCCTAACTTGGAGGTGTTGAGACCGGGTGCATGTTGACATGGATACGGGTTCGTAATTTTAAAATTTAATTACGTGCAGCGAAAAGTTTAGCATAAATAATTTCTCAAATTATTTTAACCACGTATCTAGGATGCAACCTTATGTTGTGGAGACATGATCATACATTTAAAATTTTGCAGAAAGTAAACTAATTTACTTAATACCTCGCGTAACTCGTAGAAAGGGACGAGATCCAACCGTAGCGTCCCTTGGAAGCTCCGCCTCTATTCGCGTCCACACCGAGTTCTCTTCGGGATGACTTCGCAAAGCCACGAGTTTCATGCCGACAAGAACTACTAGATTCTCCAAAGGCACGACAAGAATATCAAGAGAGAGAGATGGAAAACTAACCACCAAGCGAATAACGGAATCAAGATTCCGGGAGGAAGGAAGGAGTCGCGCCCCGCTTCTTCTTCTTCTTTGGCACCTTCTTGGTGGAGGTGGCTCACGGCAAAGGAGGTGAGGGCAGCCGGCCCTAGAAGATGGAGAGGGTAGCCGACCTAGAAGAGGGAGAGGGAGAGAAGGAGAGGAAGAGAGGCTAGGCAAGAATCCTTGATCTCTTGAATTAATTTCCAAGCCTTGCCTTTGCACCTTTATATAGTAGCCTCTTTATCGCCAAGTCTCCTTTTAACGGAATAAATTTTTTCATAAGAAATTTATCTTATAAATTTTTCTATGAATTATTCCGTTATGCCAAGTTTTTATTATAACTTAATTTATAATAAAAACAACCATGTCTCCCCTTTTATTATGGAATAAAATTTTACAAGAAATTTATTATATAAATTTTTCTTATCATGGAAAAATCAACTCATAATTTATTTTATAAAATAAAATAAACCAATCCATGGTTCATTTTACTTTCCATAAAAAGAATAAATTTCTATAAATTTCATTATATAAATTTCTTTATCTATAATTTTATAAAACGAATCACGCTCGATTTATTTTATAATTTAAACCAAACAATTTGGTTTCCCTTTTTATTGTGGCCGGCCAAACCAAAGAGGGTGGGGACCCTCTTTGGCCGGCCAAATCCTAGCCGTCTCCTTACGAATTAAACTCATTTAATTCGTCCAATAAGCCTTCAAAAGACTTAGCCATTTTAAGCTTCCGATGCGTCTCTGAAAAATTCAGATTCGACTTATCTCTCTTGATCGGAAAATCCAATTTTCAACTCGTTTTAAATCCCTCGGACTACTCGTAGTGCGTGTGACTAAATAGGCTTTCGATTTATGTTGGCCGTCTATAATCAACCAATTATAGAATGATCATGAGTGGCACCTAGTAGTACATCATGACCCTCAATTAATCGAAAGATCAACGGTTGACCTCAGAAATAATTCTGAAACCCTTCAGCAGCTTTAATGAGTCGTGCCTCATTCCCTTCACCATCTTATACCCACTTGGTTCAGGACACGGTCTATGTGTGTCAGTCCCCACTAGGCTAACTACGTCACACCTAGCCCAAGTAATGTCCTTCTCGTCCAACGGATTCTAATTACTCTCACGTTTCTGAGATATTCATACTCAGATCATGTGATGCTCTGGCCAGAGGCTTTGAGTAATAATCCGACGATAGGCCTTGGGTATACATCTCCTCGCAATGAGTGGTGAATCCTTTGTAGGCTGTTCAAACATCTTCGGGCACTTCGGCTTATACCCCAATCATCCTGGGTCCACACTGTTAGTGAGAGCCCTAGAGCCAATCATATGATGATTACTTTTTGGACTCATTGTATCATATTCTTGTATATATATTTCTTATATATAAAGGCATTTCTTATGGTTATTGTACTTATGTGTATTGGTGCCAAATAACTTAGTATAATAACGTCCTTGAGTAGAAGGTTCTTATCTATATCAATCGATTAGTTGAATCGATAGTGAGATGATATAGAGAACACTACTCTTAATTATTCCTAATCAAGTATTAACATTCAAGGACAATGTTAATGCATAGAGACTAGCATGTAGGTCAACATGATGACTTGATCTCACAAGTCATGGATATGAGATATCAAGTTGACACATGGGTATACATTAGAGAATGTATACTGAATGGCCCGCCATGAGAAAGTATCATGGATCGTTATATGAGTGTCATATACTTTCTCATGTGACTATTAGTATGACTATTAGTCCTTAGACCTGAAGTCACCATAGTTCCCTACATAAGGAGTTATGTACTTTGGTTTCGTCAAACGTCACCCGTAACTGGGTGGACTATAAAGGCGATTACTGGGTATGTAACAAATTATGCGGAGGGATGTGAGTGATGTAGATGGGATCTATCCCTCCTATATGACGGGAGAGATATCATAGTCTTGATAGAGTGAGATCACTAAGTGCATGGCCATGCCCAAATAAGGCAATATGAGATATTGAGCTTATTTGATTATAGTGAGTCTACTTGGAGTTCAAGACACATAGATTGATTGGAGGATGACACGGTCTATGCCTCATGAAAGATCAATCTAGATATCAAGGATAGAAGGACGTTGTCACATATTGTGATGGTCACAATTATTAGTCACATTGGTGATGTTGGATCTCAACATTCTTGTAACTTGGGTAGCAATGATATGTTGCTAGATACCGCTCATTGCTTATGTTTCTAAGAGGTTAGAAGCATTGCCAACGTTACAAGAACCTATAGGGTCACACGCAAAGAACAAATAGATGGAGAAAAATGAAGTCAAGTTTGACTTGGCTAAATATGGAAAGTCCATAAAAGGCAAGTTTGACTTGACCCAAATCCAAATCAAGTTTGACTTGACTTGGTTCCACTTCAAGTTAGACTTGACATGGGAGAAGAAATGGAGTCAAGTTTGACTTGACTAAATATGGAAAGTCCATAAAAGGCAAGTTTGACTTGACCCAAATCCAAATCAAGTTTGACTTGACTTGGTTCCACTTCAAGTTAGACTTGACATGGGAGAAGAAATGGAGTCAAGTTTGACTTGACTAAATATGGAAATTCCATAAAAGGTAAGTTTGACTTGACCAAAAGGCCACCTCACCTTGACTTGACCAAGTGATGACTTGGCTTGGTTTCCCCCCCCCCATTTGAATTTGAATTCAAATTGAAAGAGGTTAAGGAAAGCCACCTAATGGCCATTAGTGGCCATTATGGCCGGCCACTTAATGGCCATTAATGGCCATTAAGTGGCCGGCCACCGTGGGAGAACAAAAAGGGTTTTTGTTTCATTTTTCCTCTAGGTGTGTCTTCTCTTCTTCCTCTCCAATTGTTGGAGTTCTTCTTCCTCTTCTCCTCTTGATCGAATCCTACAAGGTTCTAGCACACCTAAAGGATTTCATCCATCTACTTTTGTTCGCGTGGATACTTCTAGAGGGACGGCACTTGACGTCCTAGAGATTCGACATCCATAAGGGAGCGAACGGGATTAAACGGGGCACGCATCAAAGGTAAAATGTTTATCCCTCTTTTGATCTAGGAGTAGATCGGGTTTTGAAGCATGTAAACGAGCACTCGTATATTTTTGAAATTGCTTTCTTCGCTCGGATCCTAACTTTTGGGGCTTTCGGGGTTTCCGCGACGCGAAAAAGCAGTTTTCGCGGCCCGAAAAACCCTACAGTGGTATCAGAGCCACGAGCGAAGCTTGTGCTCGTTTTGTTTTTATTTTTTTTTTGTATTAGATACAAAATTTAGATAAATATATGCTTATGTGATTTTTCTAAATTTTAGGATTTTTGAGTAATTTTTCTCGTAGAGGCAAAGCGACGAGTGCGAAGCACTTGTAGACTTGGCCACCGAGAAAAACTTCTCCGAAACGGCAAGTTTCGCCCAAATGGTTTTTGGGACAGCGGGTTAAGGCACTGTATAATCGCAAGAAGACACTCGTGAAGGTTATTTCACGAGTAGGGGCGCTGCCCCTAACCCCGCAAGGGCCTTGTCTCGCGATTACGCCCGAAACCCGCTTACCGGGACCGCCGTGGAGTTGTGACTCGGAAAAATTCTAAAAATCAGTAGAAAAATTATATAAAATTTGTAAAATTACATAATTTTGAATTATGTACAGTAGTGTGATGATCATGGCCCAAAACCCTATTTTAATTAGATTAAAATATGTGTGTAATTCATATTACGGCCTGCGTGCCGTTATTTGTGCTGTGAGTGTTGTATTGTGATTGCGACCTGCGTGTCGGCCTTCTATTTAATTATTTCTGTTAAAATTAGTTTAAGACTCGAATGTAACTCGAGTATAAATTTTGTAATGTACAAAATTAAAGATGAAGGAAATTCTGGAGAAGACGGACTCGTGGAAAGCAAGCCGACAACACATAGGGTTCTGGAAGGAGGAGCTTGGAGAAGCTGCTGCCTAGACCCTAGGTTGACCAAAAAGATCTTCTCATTGGCTTGAGAAGATCTTAGTAGGGCCATGACTAATCACACTTAATTTTCTTGTATATTTTATTTTGCTCATATGTATGTGATGTATGTTAGTATAGAATAGAATATACATGAGTGTATGTGATGCACATGTAATGTGGGAACCACATTTTGATGTGCACCTAGTACACATTTAGGTTAAATTAGATTTAATAAATGCCTACATACGATGCACATCATCGATTAGATTAGATCTAAATCGAAATCAACTCGTATATGCCTAACGAGCCTTGATACCCATCACTACCATGATCATATGCAATTGTTGAATCTGCCAAAGCAGAGCAATGCATTTAATCTTGGTGGGATGCGGAGGGACAACCTTGGTCCCGCCTATCACGCTTGGGTTAGATTGAGCTCAATTAGATTGAGTAACTAGTTAGCTCAATTGGATCGAGCCTAACTATAGGCATATTCTAATAGTTGGAAAGGTAGGACAAGATTGCATTTATCAATAGTCTTGGGCGATTTAGCCAAAGCTAACTCAAGATTATTCATAAATGTTAATTCTTGATCCTATAAATAAGAGTTGCATAGAGATGTAATTGGTAATTGGTACCTACCGATCATACTAAGTCTTGGGCGATTTAGCCAAAGCTAACTCAAGGCGTAGTATGATGTGGATCTTGACCTACGAGAATTATAGTTAGTTGGTGTGGATCTAGTAGTGTGGTTTTACCACATCTATGACTCCGATTCTACCAAAGCCCTATAATTCAGTGGGAGCATCATTTAATTAAAGGCCTAGTTAAATGATAAATATGATACAATGGTGGATATTTATTCTCTGTATTTTATGTTGTAGATTACCATGACAAACGCGAACACTCTCTCTCTGCGATCTGTCCTTGAGAAGGACAAGCTCACTGGAGCTAATTTCCTGGACTGGTACAGGAACTTGAGGATAGTCCTCAAACAGGAACGTAAGCTGTACGTTCTAGAGCAAGCAGTTCCTGAAGCACCACCACCCTCAGCCATCCGTAGCGTTAGAGATGCTCATCAGAAGCATCAAGACGACGCGTTAGACGTGTCGTGCCTAATGCTATGCTGCATGTCCTCTGAGCTTCAGAAGCAACACGAGAACATGAATGCTTACGATATGATTGGCCACCTCAAGCAATTATATCAAGGGCAGGCAAGGCATGAGAGGTTTGAAGTGACTCAGGCCCTCTTTTCATGCAAGATGAAA
>JAGFNQ010006411.1:0-16405 GCA_024364735.1 Boesenbergia rotunda
CTTTTTCGAGTGACTATCCTTTTGGTTCTTCGTCTTCTGGGTGATTTCCGGCCAACAGGAGTTAGGCTCACCCGAACCCAACTCTGACCTTTCGCCCCTCGAGCATCCTTCCTCCCGGCTTCTTATCCCTTGGACTCCGCACAAGTCCTTCTCGCTCCACCGGCGTACTCTTTCGCAGCTTCCGCGTCCCTCGGATTGTACCGAGCCCGTCGGCTCACTTTCCCGCACAATCCTTCTCGTCCGCTACGTCTTACGCTCAACTTCCTCCGTACCTAAGCTTTTGCACACTTAGCAGAGGGATTAAACATACCAGGACCTAACTTAACCTGGTTGATCACATCAAAACTTACCGGGGCACCAACATTTACTACCCCAAACAATGTAGTTCTCATAGGACCACGTAAATCAGCGTGAATTAGTTTAAGACATTCTGATGTTCTCCATGATTGTCCATTTGGAAAAGGCTTCCTTGTTTGTTTTCCAAGTACACATCCTTACAAAAACCAATAGAACTAATTTGGGGTAATCCCAGAACCATACCTTTCTGATTTAAAAGTTGTATTCCTTTGATATTGATATGTTCATATCTCAAGTGCCACATCTTTAATGCATTTTCTTCACTAGCATTAAAAGCTTGGTTTCCCACATTAGAGATCTTCAGCGGAAACATCTTATATTTTGTCATTTACACTTTAATAATAGACTGTCCAATATCTTTGTCAGAAATAATATAAACTTAATTATCAAATAAAATTGCATAGTCACTCATCATTAATTGTCCAATACTTAACAAACTATACGTCAAGTTAGGAACAAAATAGACATTGTAAAGTAATTTAACTTTACCATTGCTAGTCTCCACAGCAATAGCGTCTTTGCCTTTGATTTATATTTGCTTATTATCTCCAAGTCTTACTAGCATTTTATGTGACTCATCAAGCTCTTTAAATAATGATTTATTGTCTGTCATGTGATTTGAACATCCACTGTCCAAAAACCAAATATCGTTTTGAACTTGGTTAGAATGAGAATGAACCATAAATAACTTACTTTCCACATTTTCTTCTTTCACATAATTTTCTTGTAAGTTATTTCTACAATTTACCTTTATATGCCCAAATTTTTCGCAATCATAATACTGAATGGAATTTTTATTCCATTTTTGATTCTCTTTGAATTGCTTCTCTTTTCCATTAAAATTAGTTCTTCCTCTGTCACGTCCTCTACCATGAAAACCTCTTCTTCCACGACCTCTGCTAGCAATGTCTTCCTTTTTTTCTATCTCCTCCTTCACTTAAGAAGCTTGAAATGTCTTTTCTTCATTCTTCTCAGGATCTATTTCATGTTACCTCATGAGCTTGCAAAAAACCCATTAGTTCATCAAAAGAGAAAGTCGAAGGATCTTTAGATTCCTCGATCACAGTTACTATATAATCATATTTAGGAGTCAAATTTCGTAAAACTTTCGAAACAATAATTGCATCAGTGATCTTTTCTCCATAAGATCTCATTTGACTGACAATAAAAATTACTCTAGATAAAATATCTTGTAAAATTTCATTACCCTTGATAAGCAAGGCCTCAAACTCACTTTTGAGGGTCTGGAGTTTCACTACTATCACTCTGGAGGAGCCTTGGAATTCTTTTTGCAGTATTTTCAATGCTTCTTTGGAAAATAAGGCAGTTGCAATTCTTGAAAAAATTGTCTCATGTACTGCTTGCTGAAGGATGAACAGTGCCTTTGAATTTTTCTTCCTGTTCTCCTTTAATCGACCTTCATCAACATTCTTGTCGTCAAACCCTTTCTCTACTAAATCCCAAAAATCTTGAGATCTAAATAGAGTCTTCATTTTGATACTCCAAAATTTGTAGCACTCTCCTTTGAAAATGGGGATGAGGGGTTGAGAAATTCCGTTGATTGTCATTGCAAGCAAACTAAGACACGTCAAACCAACCTCGCTCTGATACCACTCTGTTAGAAGAAAAGAATATGGGAGAGGAGAGACATACTTGTGGAAGAGGAGAGAAGAAGAAAACTAAATAAAACAACTTGATTTCATTCTCACAAGAAAAGTTACATATTTATAAGTTTAGTGGATAAGTATCAAGTCCATATATATTGAATCTAAACATTTTCACGAAACTTCATCCTAATCAAATTCTATCTCTATCCATTATTTATTACATCATCAATTCACTGATTTATCATTATTATTTATTTTTGAAATATATTATTAACAAATAGTAGGAGAATGGAAACATCTCCAACTGCGGATACGGATACGGTAAAGGGATGTTCAAATCAATAATTTTAGTTTTAAATAAGGAGGCTTACCAGGCGACCGACATTATTTGACATGTCTTCCACGAGGGAGCTCCTTGGGATTGAGAGCTGAAGGAGCTGTGGATGCCTTAACGTGTGGAAAATAATGCATACAAGCTATTTAAACAATATAATGTGCTGGGCAATTCTCTTTATATACTTGGTAAACTATTTCTTTTAAAAGAAATTACGTAGATTGGCACATTACATTGTTTTATCTAGTTAGGAAAAATGCGAGATTAGCAAATAATCATAAGACTCATAGTTATCACAGAAGACAGATTGCAATATATTAGTTTTACTGCTGGTTCATCACAAAAAAAAAAATCGTAGATAATTTTTTTACATTAATTTTTTCAATTAAAATTTAATTATTTTTTTAAATCTAAAAAAGAAGGTAATGTATCTTATACTTGTTTATTTAATTTCATTCTCTAGGTAATATTCATATGTTTATCTAAGAATTTATTTTCATAAAAGATCTGACCACAAACTATATTATTGTAACTCAGTTTGCTCTTATCCATGTCTTTAATTTTCAAAGTGCAAGACGATTCTTAAATCAATTTATGCCTTTGAAACTAAAGATTTTGATCATGATTATGAGCTTCTAGACATTAAAAGAAAATTATTAATTCTTTATTACATAAACAAATATTTCGATAAAAATTTTAAACACGAGTTATTTCATAAATTGACTTGCCCTCATTTTATATTTCTTTGTTTTTTTAATATGTTGTTTTGAAGTGAGACGCCGCAAAATTAAAGATCGAGTAATCAATCATCTAGAAATTTAATTATATTATACATATTTACATCGATCGTTGGTGAATCACGTCTGCGCGTCTCACTTCGAAATAAAAGATCGAAAATTTTAACTCTTTAATACACAAATCAATATAATAAAACCAATTAATTTCAAGTAAATCATTTAAATACTATACAGGGATCTCTGCCACAACGAACGTCGAACAGTAATGAATATAATACACGAACGGATGTTGCTTGCAAGCTCCTCCCTCAGCGAAGTGTTTCTGTATTTCCATGTCTTTGCCAATGTCCGCCAATTTTTACAAAGAATAGATCCTCTCCTCTCCTCTCCTCTCCTTCCTTTCTTTTTCCCCTCAAACTAAACATAAGCTCCACTTCTCCTCCTTGACTTGAGTTTACGTTCAGAGTTTCCCTTTTGCATCATGGCCACAAACTCGTCGTAGTTTATTCTTCCATCCTGTGTGGCAAGTTAAAAGAATGAATGAATTCCGTAGGGAAACTATATAAATTTATGTACTTTGTTGTTATATTTACTTGCATTGTCTGAATCGGCTTCAGAAATAATATCCTTTATTTCCTTCCCATCATATATTCCCTTCTCTTTCAGTGCCTGCTCGAGTTCTTCCTTTGTAATGAAACTATAATGAAGACGGCTACGTTAGATGTTGCTCAATTCTATGGAATTGAAATGAGTTTGTATTCAATCTCACTCACTATTATCTTTATCGAAGAATTGAAATGCTATGTAGAGATGCCCTTCTATGTCCATCTGATGGCAAAAGATGATTTGCTCGTCCCAGCGCCCCTGCCAATTTATCTCAAGGTAACACAGGGGAGGTAAATTATGGGACTACTAGCCTGAACAGTGACTAGCACATAAGAAAAGATAAACACCTGATTTCGTCAGAATTTTACTCCCAAATCTCATGGAGACAATCTTCTCTGTCCATCCTGTTCGTGTGCATGGTTGCAGTGATGAATTCTTCATAATCAATAGTTCCATTTCCATCCGCATCAGCCGGTACGAAGTATCATTGTGATAGTTAGGGTTTTTTAGTTTCCTCTAAAAGAACTATTGATCTGTCATCGATAGACATCATGCATATATTGTTGGGTTCTCCCATCGACATAAACACAAAACGCAGTGGAAACAAGAACCATTGAGCGATCCATGTGAAAGAAAACCTCGTACAAAGTTCATCTATCTAATAGATCTATCTACAGTGTATACCTTTGGAGCGTACCCTTACGTTATCCCGTTCGTCCAAGTGCCGCCGGATCTCTTACACGTTCAAGCGTCCGTGCCTCTATGCGTATCCACACAGACACGATCTCTCAACTTCGGGAAGAACTACCTTAGTTGTGCTAGCAACTTGAGGTAGTTCACAAGACCACCAAGAACCCCAAAGGGGTTTTGGCCAAGAGGGAGAAGAGGAAGAAGAAGAGAGGAAGGGAAGAAGGGAAAGCACTCACTTATCATTAAAAATGACTAGACTCTCTTTTATATTCATCCCATGAATATGAAGAGTCTTTTGTCTCTTTGACTTCCCTTCATTAAAGCCAATAAGAGCACATCTTTTTATGTGACTCTTCACCTTCTCTTCATCCAATGAAGAAAGACTTTTCTCTTTCCTTCATTAAACACTTTAATGAATTTTCCCATCCAATTCTGACTGGGCCTCTCGGGCTTCTGACCAGGTCTCCCGACTGCCGAGCTCCCGACCTAGTCTGCCGAGCGCCGAGCCAGTCTGCCGAGCGCCGAGCCAGTCTGCCGAGCGCCGAGCTCCCGACCAAGTCCCTGAGCTCCTGACCCGAGCTCCCGACCTGAGTCTCTTGAGCTCCTGTCCCGAGCTCCCGAACTAGTCTCCCGAGTTCCCAACTCGAGCTCTCGATCAGATCTCCCGAGTTCCCAACTCGGGCTCTCGATCAGATCTCCCGATCAGATCTCCCGAGTTCCCAACTCGGGCTCTCGATCAGATCTCCCGATCAGATCTCCCAAGTTCCCAACTCGGGCTCCCGATCAGATTTCCCGAGTTCCCAACTCGGGCTCCCACTCAGATTTCCCGAAGCATCATGTCCTTAGTGTGTGACCCAATAGGTTCTCGTGACGTTGGCAATGAGCCTAAACACCTTAGACACATAAGCAATGAGCGACATCTAGCAATGCATCATTGCTACCCAAGTAACAAGAAAAGTCAAGATCCAACTAAACTTCCGTGACTATGATAATGTATGACCTTGTCCTTCTATCCTTGATATCTAGATTGACCAATGAGGCATAGACCGTGTCATCTTCGATCAATCTTTGTATTTCTTGATCCCCGAGTAGACTCACTTAAACAAATGAGCTCAATATCTCATATTGACTCATATTGAGCTCATTTGAGCATGGTCATGCGTTTTAGTAGTCCTACTCGATCAAGGGGCCCACAGATATCACTCCCGTCATATGGGAGGGATAGATCCCATCTACATCACTCACATCCCTCCGCATAATTCATTACATACCCAGTGATCGCCTTTATAGTCCACCCTGTTACGGGTGACGTTTGACGATACCAAAGTATATAACTCCTTATGTAGCCAAGAAAGAGAATTATACCTTCCTTTACCTCGTAGCCTTCTACCTTATGTCCCTCCCCTCCTAGACGTCATGTGGGCGACGAACTACCGAGAATCGGGATCACCAAGGCATTCCAATGAATCGCCTTTTCTTGCACCTAGCCAAAACCCTAGCCACTAGGGTTTGGCACCGCCGGCTACCTTCCCTCCTTCTTCCTTGCACCGCCGGCCACCAAGAGCTCTCCGAACTCACCAACAACAAGGAAGCTCCAAGGAGGAAGATGAAGAACAAGAAGGAGAGAAACAATCCTCTTCCTTACCCAAAATCGGCCGAACAACTCTCCTCCACCAAGCTTGCGACGCCGCCGCAACCACTCCTTGCGCCGCCTCCCACCAGCCGCTGGCCACTCCTCCCTCACCGCCGAGCACCACAAAAGGAAGAGGAGGACTCCTCCTTGTCAATGTGAAGCTTAGCCGAGTGATGGTGAAGATGGGAGGAAGAAAATGTTGATGCAGTCTGGCCCGGTTGTTGTTTTGGTGTTTGACAATGATTTAAGTTTGGTTGAGCGAATTTGGGTTAAAGTCCTGGTCGGGGACTGGGCACGAAACCCTGGTGAGTGAAGCCAGGTCCTAGCTTGTGAAGCTAGGTTGAAATCCCGATGAGTGAAGCCGGGTCCTGGTGAGTGAAGCCAGGTGTTGGAAAAGTCCTAATTCGGAAGAGGTGGGTGAAAAGTCCTAGCTTGGAGGGCTAGGTGAAAAGTCCTAACTTGGAGGGTTAGGTGCAAATTCCCAACTTGGAGAGTTAGATTGAAAAATCCTTAGCTTGGAGGGCTAAGGTGAATGAAATCCTAGCTTTGAAGGCTAGGTCTGCGTCCCTGGATCGGTCTGGTGACCGATCAGGGAGTTGGCACACTGCTCCTTCGTGGATCGGTCTGGTGACCGATCCAGCGATGTCTGATCGGTCTGGTGACCGATCAGGGAGTGTGTGTTTCACTCACTGCACAGCTCCTGATCGGTCTGGTGACCGATCAGGGAGCGAACAGTGAGTTGAGTTCCCCTGCTGATCTGCTCCTGATCGGTCTGGTGACCGATCAGGGATACTGCTCAGATCGGTCTAGTGAACGATCATTTGTCGCAAGGTTCTCACTATCACCGATCAGGATGACTCCTGATCGGTCTAGAAGCAGCCTGATTGGTCTGGTGACCGATCAGGCAGGAGCCTGATTGGTCTGGGGACCAATCAGGAGTGTGCAGAAGACTGCTGGATCGGTCTGGCGACCGATCAGGCTCCTCCCTGATCGGTCTGGTGACCGATCAGGCGCAGAACTTTAATTCAAATACGCTGTCAGAAGCTCTGATCGCGTCTGTTTTCACTGCCGATTCTCTGATACACTGCTGATATGTTTTGATATGCATTGCTAAACCTCTGTTGGAGTGTACAGGTGATAGCAGGTGATTCAAACACTCAAGGAGGGTTAATGGGAGGCTTTCCGTTGAGCAGGTTTGGCTGTTTCTCATTCTCAGGTTTCAACGGGCAACTGACACAGCTCGCGACTGACGGAGGCTCAGCTGAAGAGGAGGTCTTCAGTGGACTGAGTGGTCAAGGAGGTCAGTGGGTTCAGGCTAGCTCAGTGGATGCTGATGAAGCTTGTGATGGTGAGCAGAACTTAAGTGGCGAAGCTGAAAGCAGAGGAGCGGAGGCGAATAAGACAGAAACTTGGGAAGTTTGGCTGGGCTGTGTTCGTGCTCTCTGTGGCTTTGTGCTTGAGCGATCTTGTTACATCTTTGTGAGCTTGTCTTCTCGAGTGTCTCTGTGCTTAACTTGTATCTTCTTGAGATCACTTGTGGAGAGGTTTCTCCACCGAGAAGGAGGCTGCTACTATCCGGAGTTCACCGGGGCTTGATCGGCCGACGATCAAGGGATCGCCCACCTCACGGGCACGCCAAGGAGTAGGGGCAAGTTATCCCCGAACCTTGTATATCGCTGTGTCGTCTGGTTTGCTGTGTTTGGTTTGATTTCTGTTTATTATCTCTGTTTATGCACTTGTGCATTTGTTTCCGCTGCCTAACTCTTGAAGTGCAGAAAGATTTGAAAAGCTGAAAGAAATTGTGTATAGCTATATTCACCCCTCCTCTATAGCCATCTCGTTCCCAACAAGTGGTATCAGAGCTTGGGGCTCTGTTCACGGCTTAACATCCGAGAGCTTATCGACAAGATGGCTGGAAGAGAAGGAATGAGCACAAACCGACCTCCATTCCTTGACGGCACAGATTTTCCATATTGGAGGTCAAGGATGGAGTTCTATCTCAAAACCAACATGAGCTTGTGGTTCTCTGTCAAGGAGGGGTTTTCCCTTCCAAAGGATAATGAAGGAAAGGAGCTTGAGTTTTCCAAGTGGTCGGCTGAGCAAATCCGGAAGGGGGAAGCCAATGCCAAAGCTATTGTCACCTTGCAATGTGGGATGACAAAGGACCAACTCATCAAAGTTGGTCCCTTTACAAGTGCAAAGGACCTATGGAACAAAATCTTTGAGCTCCATGAGGGAACTCAAGACACCCGGAGAGCCAAGAAGGATTTGCTTCACAGTCAACTCCAAAACCTCACCATGGGAGAAAATGAAAATGTAAGTGAACTCCATGAACGGTTTAAAGAAGTGTTGAATGGTCTCCACTCCATAAATGAAAAGGTAGAAAATAGAGACCTAGTGAGGTATATACTCAAAGCCTTTCCTAAGAATGCCTTGTGGTCATCCATGGTGGATGCTTACAAGGTGTCCAAGGATTTATCTTGTGTTAAGTTAGAAGATCTATTTTGCGAAATGGATTACATGAGATCTCTAACCAAAGTCCCAAAGAGAAAGGGATTGCTTTAGTGGCAGGTGACAACAAGAAGAAGGAGGAGAAGAACACTCACTGTCACATGGCATTCATGGCACTAGAGGACTCGAGAGAAGAAAGTAATAACGAGTCAAGCTCCTCAACTGCGCCTTCATCATCTTCGGATGATGAAGAGGTAATTTCTCCCGAGTTAGATAAGTGCTATCGAGCCATCGCATGTCTAACTAAGATGCTTAAAAAATCTAAGGCCAAAGTTAAATCTTTGAAATTGGAAGTAGAACATTTAAAAACCTCTAAGGATGAGGTAATTGATGACTTGCATGTTAAAACCCTTGAAAATGACAATAAGGACTTAAAGAGCGAAGTTGAAAATCTCAAGAATGTTCTTGAGAAATTCTCATCTAGCTCCAAAACCTTAGACATGATACTCAATTCCCAAAGGGCGGTTTACAATAAGGCCGGTATAGGTTACCGACCTAAGGAACCAACCTTTGTATCATTAATGTCAAGAACCCAATTTAGATCATCAAATGATTCTAGGGTTCAAAAGGTTAGAAAGAAATTGACTAAGGCATGGGTGCCAAAGTCATTCATTGTAGATTCCTTAGGTCCCAAAATTTGGGTACCTAAAACCTCAATATTTAGAATTGTATAAGCTTTAATTGAGGGGGAGCATCTATCAACATGGGAGGTTGATATTTGGTGCTCCAAACCCATGACCAAAGGCAAAATTGTCATTCACATGGATGGTTATGGAAAATTCGAATTAAATGCTTTGAGCTCTATTGTTTTAGATCTTATGACAATATAATCTCTTGGCTAGTGATTTTTATGATATTCATGTGTTAAAATACTTAGTCATGGTATAATCTACTTTAGTGTTTAAGTTCTTCCATGATCAAGTATGTCATGATTTTCTTGTATGTATTATGCTAACATGAAGAACACATGGTTTGTGAAAATCACTATGAAAATCTCACAATACATGATTAGACTAAGAACATGAGTTTAAGGCCTAGACTTAAGCTTTTCTTATTATTTTGAAGATGAACCTAGATGAGTATGTCATGACTTTGTTGTTTGGATGATTAACATTAATCTATGACATGCCCATTTTGATTAAGAATAATATCAACACATAGCTTAAATTGATCATGATGTGAAATAAGCATGTTTTGGAATTTTGATCATCCATTGGAATTGGCACAAACCTAATTTTGGTTAAGAACAACATGATCACATAGGTTATGATGTTTTAAGTTCCATGACTTGTTTGATTTCCCACTGATCATGCCTTGGCACACATAGACTTCATTCATGTATTGATGTTGATAAATAGCAAAATGCATCCATGCTATCCATGATTATAAACCTCCTGTTCAAATGATGGTATGCATACCTGTCTTGGAATTTTGATACAAACATGTTCTGATATTCAAGTTCATGTTTAGCAAAAACTGATCATGCCTTGATGAATCTTGATTTAGTTAAGGGACATAAACCATGTTGTTTATTCGTAATAAGGGAAACCCTTCTTTAGAATCAAACAAATTAAAACCAATTGAGTTAGAGTTTGGGAACGGCTAAGAACTGAAACAAACTTGATTTCAGAGTTTTTGAAATCGATTTCTGAAATCTGGAACTCAGAAAACATTTTGTGCTGAACCTGATCGGTCCACCGTCTGATCAGGGATCCCTCTGATCGGTCCGGTGACCGATCAAATCAACACTGATCAGTAAGTTCCATGATTGGGTAAAAACTCCTCAGTCCGATCTCCTCTCGTCGAATTGTATCAGTTTAATGATCATACTACAAACAAACATGATACAATCCGTTTACAATTGAAACATATTTGATCACCCATTGGTACAAACCTGGTACTTAATAGTGATTTGATACAAACCTATGTTGGAATGTTCAAATTCATAATAAAGAGTTTGTTGAGTCATGACTCTTGTTCTTAATGTCGTGTTTCAGAAATTTTTCTGAAATGACGAATATCAATAGAGTCCTCTCTCCTGTTATGGGATGCAAATTGTTAATGCAGTCTGATCAGTAATGTATCAGAGTTTCAGGAATTTTTCTGAAATTTGATCGCTCCCCAGACTAATCAGATATCCTTCTGTATCACGTAATCAACAGACCTGGTTGGTCATGGAGACCAATCAGGACTATGTTTCAGATACAGTTGTATTCCTTACTCGTCCTATAAAGCATATACGTATTTGACCATGATATACTTCTGTATATGTCTTCACATGGAAGTCCAAGTGTTAATGCAGTCCGATCTTGAACGAATCAGAATTACAGAAATTTTTCTGAAAATTGATCGTTCATAGATAAATCAAAAAATTTTCTGTATCGATCATCAGTCTGATGGAACTGCGATAATTGTTGTCATATGATGCATATACATTGTTGCCATGATACATTTATGGTATATGCCTCTCATATACAATTCCAAAATCATCCTTTGACTTACTTGTCATATGAAACATATACATGTTTGACCATGATATTATTTTGTATATGTTTTCATGTGCAATTCAAAACTTAACCTTGATCATTTTGGATTTGGGGAGAGACCCGTGTTTGAGGGGGAGGTATGTTAAAACTTAATAACCATACCCTTTTCGATGTTTGACAAAGGGGGAGAAAATGGCTGATTAAGTTTATGGTTATTATAGGGGGAGGATCATGATTCCCTTATGAGAATTGAACGGACTTCAATTGATTGATACCTAAACTTAAATCGGGTTGTCAAACAACAAAAAGGGGGAGATTGTTGATGCAGTCTGGCCCGGTTGTTGTTTTGGTGTTTGACAATGATTTAAGTTTGGTTGAGCGAATTTGGGATAAAGTCCTGGTCGGGGACTGGGCATGAAACCCTGGTGAGTGAAGCCAGGTCCTAGCTTGTGAAGCTAGGTTGAAATCCCGGTGAGTGAAGCTGGGTCCTGGTGAGTGAAGCCAGGTGATGAAAATCCCGGTGAGTGAAGCCGGGTCCTGGTGAGTGAAGCCAGGTGTTGGAAAAGTCCTAATTCGGAAGAGGTGGGTGAAAAGTCCTAGCTTGGAGGGCTAGGTGAAAAGTCCTAACTTGGAGGGTTAGGTGCAAATTCCCATCTTAGAGAATTAGGTGAAAAAGTCCTGGCTTGGAGGGTCAGGTCCTAGCTTGGAGGGCTAGGTTTGGAAAGTCCTAATTCGGAAGAGGTGGGTGAAAAGTCCTAGCTTGGAGGGCTAGGTGAAAAGTCCTAGCTTGGAGGGCTAGGTGAAAAGTCCTAACTTGGAGGGTTAGGTGAAAAGTCCCATCTTGGAGAGTTAGGTGAAAAAGTCCTGGCTTGGAGGGTCAGGTGCCTAGCTTGGAGGGCTAGGTTGGATGAAGGTCTAACTCGGAGGGGTTGGGTGAAAAGTCCTAGCTTGGAGGGCTAGGTGAAAAGTCCTAGCTTGGAGGGCTAGGTAAAAAGTCCTAACTTGGAGGGTTAGGTGCAAATTCCCAACTTGGAGAGTTAGATTGAAAAATCCTTAGCTTGGAGGGCTAAGGTGAATGAAATCCTAGCTTGGAAGGCTAGGTCTGCGTCCCTGGATCGGTCTGGTGACCGATCAGGGAGTTGGCACACTTCTCCTTCATGGATCGGTCTGGT
Source organism: Boesenbergia rotunda (assembly GCA_024364735.1). NCBI lineage: Eukaryota > Viridiplantae > Streptophyta > Magnoliopsida > Zingiberales > Zingiberaceae > Boesenbergia > Boesenbergia rotunda. Next base: position 12,134 of record JAGFNQ010006411.1, read on the forward strand.
GACCGATCCAGCGATGTCTGATCGGTCTGGTGACCGATCAGGGAGTGTGTGTTTCACTCACTGCACAGCTCCTGATCGGTCTGGTGACCAATCAGGGAGCGAATAGTGAGTTGAGTTCCCCTGCTGATTTGCTCCTGATCGGTCTGGTGACCGATCAGGGATACTGCTTAGATCTGTCTAGTGAACGATCATTTGTCGCAAGGTTCTTACTATCACCGATCAGGATGACTCCTGATCGGTCTGGAAGCAGCTTGATTGGTCTGGTGACCGATCAGGCTGGAGCCTGATTGGTCTGGTGACCGATCAGGCTGGAGCCTGATTGGTCTGGTGACCGATCAGGCAGGAGCCTGATTGATCTGGTGACCGATCAGGCAGGAGCCTGATTGGTCTAGGGACCAATCAGGAGTGTGCAGAAGACTGCTGGATCGGTCTGGTGACCGATCAGGCTCCTCCCTGATCGGTCTGGTGACCGATCAGGCGCAGAACTTTAATTCAAATACGCTGTCAGAAGCTCTGATCGCGTCTGTTTTCACTGCCGATTCTCTGATACACTGCTGATATGTTTTGATATGCATTGCTAAGCCTCTGTTGGAGTGTGCAGGTGATAGCAGGTGATTTAAACACTCAAGGAGGGTCAATGGGAGGCTTTCCGTTGAGCAGGTTTGGCTGTTTCTCGTTCTCAGGTTTCAACGGGTAACTGACGCAGCTGGCGACTGACGGAGGCTCAGCTGGAGAGGAGGTCTTCAGTGGACTGAGTGCTCAGGGAGGTCAGTGGGTTCAGGCTGGCTCAGTGGATGCTGATGAAGCTTGTGATGGTGAGCAGAACTTAAGTGGCGAAGCTGGAAGCAGAGGAGCGGAGGCGAACAAGACAGAAACTTGGGAAGTTTAGCTGGGCTGTGTTCGTGCTCTCTGTGGCTTTGTGCTTGAGCGATCTTGTTACATCTTTGTGAGCTTGTCTTCTCGAGTGTCTCTGTGCTTAACTTGTATCTTCTTGAGATTACTTGTGGAGAGGTTTCTCCACCGAGAAGGAGGCTGCTACTATCCGGAGTTCACCGGGGCTTAATCTGCCGACGATCAAGGGATCGCCCACCTCACGGGCACGCCAAGGAGTAGGGGCAAGTTATCCCCGAACCATGTATATCGCTGTGTCGTCTGGTTTGCTGTGTTTGGTTTGATTTCTTTTTATTATCTCTGTTTATGCACTTGTGCATTTGTTTCTGCTGCCTAACTCTTGAAGTGCAGAAAGATTTGTTAAGCTGAAAGAAATTGTGTATAGCTATATTCACCCCCCCTCTATAGCCATCTCGTTCCCAACAGAAAAGAGAAGGAGAACTTCTCCTTCCTCTTCCGTCGGTCGGTTGCCCTAGGAGAGAGAAGGAGAGAGAGGAGAGGAGAGAGGCCTTGGGTGTTGATTAATTGGATTGATTAGCCTTGGTTTCTTGATCACATGGGCTATATATAGGGCTAAGGTAGGGACCAAGAGGAGGAGTTGGGTCTTGGCCCACTAATGGATCTAAAACCAATCCATTAATGAAGATCCATTCCACTAAAGGATCTCTATTGAACTTCCTCACCAACCCCCATATTTTCATATGAACTCCACCTATTATGAGCACATCCATTCCCCCGTATTTAAGATATCGAATGTCCGTCGATTAATTTAAATTACTGACAATTTTAATTAATCAACTTCTGGCTCCTTGACTAATACCACTCAACCTTATCATCATGTTGGATCAAATCCACTTGTAGGGTTTAACATGATGAACCTTATAAGCTCATCAAGGGGGCATCATCATCCCGACTCACTAGGACACGGATTCTGACAATAATCAACGACATACCATATAATTAATATTATTTTCCAACTTACCGGACCAATCGATTTAGCAGAATAAATCTCGTCCATTAGTAAATCAATGAAATAAATATTAACTATACGTGCCCGTTATTATATCGGGATTTAGGGATTGCACTCCATAATACTTCGAGGTCCAATCCAATTATTAAGTCAGTACAAATTAGATGACCTCTGGTTTTGTTCCTGCTCAATGCACACAAAGCACACTAGTGTAATTCTATGATCAAGACAAACCACACTTAATTACACTATAACCATACCGATGGTTTGTCCAAATCCATGTCGGCTGTGAGCCTCTGCTTATTGTTGGGGCAATCGGCCCAAGTATGATCTGGAAGATCATGGTTTGATGTGTGTGGTTAATATGATTGAGTTAGGGTTTATTGTTGGACTAATATGTGTATGTGAGTATGCAGGTACACATAAACTTGGTTGGATGTCTTCAGGTGAAGGGTAGCATGGAGGCAAGCTGGAGGCTTGTGTACGCATTAGAGGGACCATGGGTAGAGACGATGACCCGAGGGACGCGGACTTCGAGGCATACGTGAAGGATGACATGGAGGCAAGCTGGAGGCTTGTGTGCGCATCCGAGGGACGGGAGCCGAAGACAAAGTGGACGTGAAGGCAACAGATTGAGACTGCGGATTGAAGAGTCAATCAAGTTGTGATGGTCCGAGTGTGAGTGTTTGTACTCGGGAACTAAGTGTTGATGCAGTCTGGCCCTGATTGTTGTTTTGGTGTTGACAACGATTTCAGTTTAGGAGGATGATTATGATGATTATGATTAAGTCCTGATCGAGGATTAGGCATGATATGGAAAACCCTAACCTGGGAGGTTAGGTGTGATGATTGTGATGATTATGATTAAGTCCTAATCGAGGATTAGGCATGATGTTGGAAAATCCTAACCTGGGAGGTTAGGTGTGGAAAATCCTAGCTTGGAAGGTTAGGTGTTGAAAATCCTAACCTGGGAGGTTAGGTGTTGGAAAAGTCCTAATTCGGAAGGGTTGGGTGAAAAGTCCTAGCTTGGAGGGCTAGGTGAAAAGTCCTAACTTGGAGGGTTAGGTGCAAATTCCCATCCTGGAGAATTAGGTGAAAAAGTCCTGGCTTGGAGGGTCAGGTGCCTAGCTTGGAGGGCTAGGTTGGATGATGTTCTAACTCGGAAGAGTTGGGTGAAAAGTCCTAGCTTGGAGGGCTAGGTGAAAAGTCCTAGCTTGGAGGGCTAGGTGAAAAGTCCTAACTTGGAGGGTTAGGTGCAAATTCCCAACTTGGAGAGTTAGATGGAAAAATCCTTAGCTTGGAGGGCTAAGGTGGATGAATCCCTAGCTTGGAGGGCTGGGTAGAGTCACTGGATCGGTCTGGTGACCGATCAGGGACTGTTGGCACGCTGCTCCTTAGTGGATCGGTCTGGTGACCGATCCAGCTATGTCTGATCGGACTGGTGACCGATCAGGGAGCGCACAGTGAGATTGGGAATCTACTGTGTGGCTCCTGATCGATCCGGAGACCGATCAGGGAGCAGGCTGCTTTCCTTGCTGTCTTGCTCCTGATCGTCTGGTGACCGATCAGGGAGCAAACAGTGAGTGAGTTCCCTTGCTGATCAGAGCCTTGGATCGGTCCGGTGACGATCAGGAATCTTGGGTTTGATTAAAAAGTAACTGTTCATCTGCTTTGATCGGTCTGAGTGACCGATCAGGATCCAATCTGATCGGTCTGGTGACCGATCAGGATCACCCTGATCGGTCTGGTGACCGATCAGGCGTGTATAGCTGCGAGAGCTGGGAATCCCAGCAAAGCAGTGGATCGGTCTGGTGATCGATCCACACACCCTGGATCGGTCCGGTGACCGATCACTTTAATTCAAATTTCACTGTCAGACGTCGTCAGAGCGTCTGATCGTATCCGATTTGCTGATGTATGTGATATGCTTTGTGATCTTCTGCTCTAATGCTCTGATTGAGTTTCAGGTGACAGGGGAGGATTCAAACACTCAAGGAGAAGTCAAAGAGTGCTTTCCTTGGAGCAGGTTTGTCCCTTTTCCCATCTCAGGTTGCAACGGCGAGCTGCGGACTGGAGCTAAGACTGGAGCTCGACTGAGGAGCTCAGTGAGTCCAGAGATAGCTCAGTAGAGGCTGGCGTTGGCAGAGGAGTAGCTGGGAGCTACAGAGATGGTGTCACCTGTCGCTTGGCGGAGAAACAAAAAGGAACGCGAGAGTTGAGTTCAGTATCAGATTCAGTTTTGAAAACCTGTGTGTTCTTGCGTTCTGCTGAAGAAGCTTGCTGTTCTTGAGTTCTTCATCCATTCTAAGCAAGCTATTGAGAAGCATTCATCATACTTGAGCGCTTGAAGGAGAAAACAAGAAGCTGGGAGTCCGACAGTGGGAAGACACGAAGCAGACAGGGGTCTGCGT
>JAGFNQ010006412.1:0-56849 GCA_024364735.1 Boesenbergia rotunda
TTAGTACAATGTTGAAATAGGTCTAACTATGAAGGGGACTAGGGTGGTCAGATGAGCCAGGCTGCCATGCTCTCAGTAGTGACAGTATCTCACTGTATCATGCATCGTCCACCTCTCGATCAGCTCTACGAGCGTCCATCTGCTCGAGGTGGTAAGCCTCAACCTCCTCTCGGAGGCTGTGGATCTTCGTCTGCATCTGAGTGAAGCGCTGGTCGATGGTCGGTGGAGGCGGCTCGTCTATGTGTGCACGAGCCTCGGCTGCTAAATCGGTGACGTCGACTTCAACCTCCTCGTCTGAGTCGATCTGAGCTCCGGCTCGTTGTCGTCTCCAAGTCAAAACCCCGTTGACCGACATGTCTATACCAGCTAAAGAGAAGTTCCTAAACCCTATCTCATCAAAATTGGTCATCGCGATTATTTCACCTACGGTAATGTCACGACCGTGGTGATGAAGAATAGAGGTGATGATGTGGCAGAAGGGGGTGCATACCCGACCCTGAGTCATGACACTGGAGGCATGTAGAATAGCGTGGAACATGTGAAGGCCAATGTCAATGTCAAGATGATGGATCAGGGCATACAGAAGGAAAGTATGAAAAGGTCGCATGGTCGCGACATCTCTAGTGGATAGTGGTAAGATACATCGGACCAGAACTCTGTACAGGGCGTAGTCCTGGACCTCAAGTTCAACGGACTGGAATCGTCTATTTGCGGGAAGTCTAGCATCCCTGTAGAAATAGGAGTGGAGAGTGTCTAGAGTAATGTGAGAGTAGGGAGGATCAAATGGAGGATTCCTAGGTGGATAGCAACAAAAGGTGGACTGGGAGGGTCGTAGTCCAAGGAATCGATTTAGCAAGGTAGGGGTGATCGACAAGGGTATCCCTTGAATAGTAGTGTTAAACATGAGATCGTTCTGTGTAACTATGTTATTATAGAATTCTGCACATAAGGATTTGTTAATGGTATAAGTGCAAAATACTAGATTATCTAGTTGATAAAAGTTTATGACATTCATGGTTAAGGGACAAGATTGGGTAAAGAAATGTCTATTGAGATAGCTTGTTTTAATAGGCTTGTAAGTTGTTCGAGCAAACTTATTACACAGTTCTAGAGTCGGGAACCTAGGGTTGGGACTCGGTTCGGTACCGGGGTTCGCTTGGTTTGCTCGGCGTTTTCTAAGTTAAGATACATGCATTTATATGAAAGAAATTAAGAAAATAATTTTAAATGCATAAAAGAAATCATACCGGGGAGGCATGGTTGAGATTGAGGAAGCACAAGTGTCACTTGATCTCCTTGGAAGGGAGGAAGTGAGGAAGGAGGATGGTTTTTGGTGTGGGAAGAAGAGGGGGTTCGGATGCCTTTTTATAGGCAGTTTATTGGGGGCGCCCTGGAGCTCCCGGGCGCCCGAGACAGTGGTCTCTGCCTTTGGCAGTGACTAGGGCTGTTGGGGGCGCCCGCAGTGGCCCGGGCGCCCCAGTCAGGTTGATTTTGCAGCTTTTGCTGCATTGACTGATATGGGGGCGCCCGCGTGGTTCCGAGCGCCCTGGTCATGGGTCAGAGGCAGCTTTTTGCCTTGAGAGAAGATAAAGGCATGGGGGGGCCCAAGGATTCACGGGCGCCCGAAGTATGTAGGAAGTGACAAATTTGATGTCTTGTTATTGTTTGATCATGGTTTAGTTGGTTTGACCATGGTTTAGTTGGTTTGACCATGGTTTGAAATGATTTGACTGCTTTGACTATGGTTTGACTGCTTTGACTATGATTTGACTGCTTTGACCATGGTTTGACTATGTTGACCATGGTTTGACTATGTTCCGAACTACAGGATTAAAGCACAATATAGGTATTGAAAGAATTATAATTGAGTTTAATTTTATTGTCTCACCTAATCTAAGGTTTTCAATCACGTTAGCCTTATAGGTTTTGTGAGACAGGTTTTGATAAAAGAATTTTTTGAAAAACATGATTTATTTTGAAAAACTTAATTAATTTTGAAAAACTTAATTAATTTTGAAAACAATTGAATTTATTTTGAAAATAATGTTTAAATCTACAACTAACTGAAAATCTGTGTTAGATTCGAATTTGACAAAGAATAATTTGAATTTGAATTTCAAAAATTGGCTTCCAGGTCTTGGCGAGGCACTAGGCCTTTTTTGGCCGTAGCCTTATTGGATCATCAACCCTTTCCTTGACAAAGCCTTTTAATAAAATTTCATTTTCAAAATTAATCTTTGAAAAATTCTGGTCTAACTAGTTTGAGTCTTGGATCGGTAGCTTCGGCTAGTTTCACCAGTCCAAAGAGACCAAGTAGAGAATACTTGACCTTATTAGAATTGGTTTCCCTAACGTACTATCATCTCACCTCCACCCAATACTATGTTGTCAAATTTCAGTTAAGTTGGTTCAGTCCTTAAACTAACCATTCCTAAATCTAAGCATGGTAAATTACAGAAATTAAATAAACAACCAAGCATGCAATTTGAAAGCAAGAATTAAATTTTATCTAACAATAAATATAGTTTTCAATTTGGCTCCCCCTGGACTAAAGCTACGATAATGGTTTGGCAAGATGTGAATCTTGTCCTTGGGGATCCAAAATTGATTTGATCCAGTTTGTTTGTTCAGGCATAGTTTGGGTACCCATGCCTGAACTTTAGGTCTGGATTGGTTCAGTATAGCAAAGTAGGATCTTTGTCGAGACTTGGTTCTATAGCCTAGTCCGGATCAATTTAGAACTGATTTCTGTTTTCCAAGGATCATGTCAAGACCCTTGGAACTAGAGGTAAATCGTTCTAAAGCTGATCTAAGGTCCTTAACCTGAGTTTTCAGGGAGGAGTTCTCTTTCTCAAGTTTTTCAACTTGAGTAGAGGTTCCTTCCTGAACTTTCTCAGTTAAGGGTTTAGGGTCAGCTTCCTCTTTCAGGAGTTTTACTTCCTGTCGGAGGGATTCGATTCGGAGTTTGGCTTTCGTCAAATCTCGAGAGAGATAAGTGATTAATTCATTTAATTGACTTCTAGTAAAACCACTTACCTTGATTTCGCCTTCCTCTGAAAATGCCAATCTGCCGTCGTCCTGTTCTGACTCGGTCTCGACTTCTTCTGAGGCGGTTAGTGCGAGTAGGTTTGATTGTGGGACCTCTTCTTCTTCTTCGGAGAAACACTCGTCCCACGTTGCTTGAAGTGCCTTTTTCCTTCTATTCTTCTTTGTCTCCTTTAGGTTCGGACATTCCGACTTGTAGTGACCCTTCTTCTTGCACTCGTAGCAGGTCACGTTGGGCTTGTTCTTTTCATTTGCGGGTTCAGCCGGTTCATCCTTTCTTCTACTGGCTTTTTGTCTGTTGGTTTGGTTCTTTAATTCCTTGTAGTTGTTTCGGGCCAGTTGGACCAACTTAGGTCGATCTCCTTCGTCTTCAGAGTCTGAGTCTGATTCAGACTCAGGTGTTGGTTGAGGTTTCTTCTTGAATTTCTTTTCAGATTTACCTACAATAAAGGCAATGCCTTTCTCGACCAGGGTGCAGTTAGTCTGCTCATGTAATTCTAATTCAAAGAACAATTCATCTAATTTAATTTTTGAAAGATCCCTTGAAACCTTGTATGCATCTACCATAGATGCCCACAAGGTATTTCTCGAGAAAGCATTTAAAGCATACCTTATTAGGTCACGGTTTTCTACCTTGTTACCGATGGTGTGTAGTCCATTCATTAATTCTTGAATTCGGGCGTGAGGTTGAGCAGCTGTTTCGTTGTCAGTCATTTTGATCGTATACAACTTGTTCAGGAGTAGATCTCTCTTGCTGATCCGAGTGTCTGATGTTCCTTCGTGCAGCTCGATCAGTTCCCCCCACAGCTCCTTGGCACTATTGAAAGGACCCACCCGGTTCAACTCTTCTTTTGTTAAGCCGCATTGGAGGGTCTGGGTCGCCTTTGCATCAACTTCAATTTTCCGTTTCAGAGCGGTGTCCCACTCCGTGTAGGTTTGAGGTACTCCTTCAGTATTTTTCAGAATCTCCAGTCCGGACTGGATGATTATCCACATGCCCACCTGAGTTTTCAGGTGGACCTCCATTCTGCTCTTCTAGTAGGAGAAGTCCTCCCCACTGAAGAGAGGTGGTCTTGCAGTGCTGAAGCCTTCTTGGATGGCCATTTATCTGAAACTAAGAAAAAAGAGAGAGAAATATCCCAAGACTTAGTCTTGGATTAGTAGTGCGGGATAAAGAAAAAAATATTTGTCGAGGGGTGTTGCACCAACCTCGATTAACAAAACAAATTTCGAAAAAGAAAAAAAATATTAAAAAGATTTAAAAAAAATCCGAAAAAATTCTCAAATTGGTGGTTGCACCAAATTTGAGCTTCCCCGCTCTGATACCGCTTGTTGGATCGAGAGAAACGATAGAGGGGGGGGTGAATATCGTTAAACGTTCAGATTAATAAGTTAGAGAAATTATGCAGCGGAAATTTAAATCAAACACGCAAACACCAAGTTTATTACTTGGTTCGGAGTCGCGGTCGGCTCCTACTCCAAGGCCCACGGTCGTTGACCGTTTTCTGCAGGCAATTCTATATTTTCGCAAAACCAGTTTACAAGATTGAATTACAAGTATAGTAAAGTAAACTTTAAAAGAAACTCTTCTTTTACCGATGTCCGATGTAGGTTGTCTTTTCGGAGCAGCGGGACGTCGTCGGCGCTTGAGTCTCGAGTCGGGAGGTTTCCGGAGCAGAGCGCGGGAGTAGAAGAGTGTGTATGCGTTGGAAGGATTAGTTGTTTGAGGCCTTGGGGTCGAGGGCCTAATTATTTCCCCTGGGGGCGCCCGGAACGTCGGGGGTGCCCCCCCACGTGTCAGCCGATCCGATTTCCACTCGGTCAGCTCTGATCCCTTAAAACTCGGGATCAGGCTTTGACGAGGCCGCCCGGAACGCTGGGGGCGCCCGGGTTGACCGAGTCTCCTCTTATCCATTGGCTTCGCTGGGTTCTGCTTCGTTAGCTTCACCTGGGGGCGCCCGGACCATCCGGGGCGCCCGGGAGGAGGGGGGCGCCCGGGAGCACGGGGGCGCCCTGCCCATAAGCTGCCGAAGCTTCCAAATGCTTTGCTTCTTTTGTATTTACCTTGGGGGCGCCTGGGACACTCCAGGTGCCCTACTCAGCTTCTGCCTCACTCCTTTGAGGCTCTCTGAGCTGCAGACACTCGTTCCTTCGGTCCTGCATCCAGGGTTAGTCCAAAACAACACAGAGCAATATTATATTAATTTTATACAGCCTTTGCTGTCTTGGTTCTGACTTTGGGCCTCCAAAATGGAGCCCTAGGTCGAACCGACGCCTACTGTTCCCTCGACGGGGAATGCGTCCTCACCTACTCCTCTCAGGAGAATTTACCTTATGCCAACCGGCTCCTTCGGTTGGACTTTTGCCTAGCAGTCCTTTGTCAGGTCTTGGTTACCAAGCTGTCCTTCGCCCGATGCCTAGCAGTCCTTCACTAGGGCTTCAGTACCAAGCTGTCCTTTGCCTGGTGCTTAGCAGTCCTTCGCTAGGGCTTCAGTACCAAGCTGTCCTTTGCCTGGTGCCTAGCAGTCCTTCACTAGGGCTTTGTACCCTGGCATTCCTTTGCCAGGTGCCTAGCAGTCCTTTGCTAGGACTTTTCCTGCATACTCGAGTAACATGTTAGATAAACATTTTACCTTAACTTTTGAACCCTTTTGCCATCATCAAAACACAGGTTTGACTTGGGTGCTTTCTGCACCAACAGATTTATGTCCCTTAACTAAGTATTATTCCCATCAAGATTCAAGACTTTCCAAGAAAAAAAGATTGGCATCAAGGCATGATCAGTATGTGCTAAGCATGAACTTGAGTATCAAAAACAGGTTTGCATCAAAGCATGATCAGTGGGAAAACAAACAAGTCATAGAACCTTTGTTTGATACAAAGAAAGCATTAACCCTAGACCTTAAGCTCATGCTCTTGTCTATCAAAGCCTTATGAGTGATCAGTTCGAACAAAACAATGAGAAAGTTGAAACGTAATGTGTTCATCTTGTTCTTAGATGAAATTTTCATGCCATAGTTTAATATTAATAACACATACATTAAAGTCATGCCATACTCAACTAGGTTCATCTCAAAAATAAGAAAACTTAAGCCTAAGATATATCATAAGTCATTGCAAATATTTTGGCTAACTTCTAGATTTACAGTGAATTATGGAGTTCAATCCTAATCATGGCATATTGAAGTTCAAACTCATGGATTGGATTGAAAAGTCATACTTCCAAGTGTGTATTAAGGTCATGGTTCCAACCGATTTAAAATCAAGTTTGTATTAGACTTCCAAAGCAGGAATGCATGCAATCATTTGAATAGAAAATTCATAGACATGGATAACACACATAATGGATGTATATTGCTATATATCAACATCAAGTATATGAATGAAATCTATGTGTCAGCCTAACCATGTAATAGTTCTTTTCCTTTTCAAAACTTGTTGATTTATTTTGAAATTAGTGTAACCTTGTGCATGAATATACTATCATTTGTTGCATGGGAATTTTCTTACTACTCAAGTGAAATTCCATAACCCACTACATTCATGAGTATAACTTTAGCCTTATGTTTGGTGAAATTTTCATAGTGATTTTTGAATCAATACTCATCAATGTGTCCATACTTGTTCTTTAGCATTCATTCATGTTCTATAACTCATAAAAGAAAATAGACACCTTGGGCTTGAGATAAAGCATTTCATCAACCATAAATTGCAGTAAACTATAAATTGCAACAATAAACCTAATTATCCTAAGCAATTCATTGTAAAAACAAGTTATGTGTCAACCTAAACCATTCATGTGAATTTGAGGAAATGGTAAGCACATTCCTTAACTAGGAATGATTATATGTTTGGAGCACCAAATATCAACCACCCAAGTTGATAGATGCTCCCCCTCAATCAATGCTATACAATTCTAAAGATAGAGGTTTTAGGTATCCAAATTTTGGACCCTAATGCATCAACAATGAAAGACTTAGGCACCCATGCTTTAGTCAATTTCATTCTAGCTTTTTGAACCCTAGTATCTCGTGATCTAAATTGGGTTCTTGACATTAATGATACAAAGGTTGATTCCTTAGGTTGGTAACCTATACCGGCCTTGTTATAAACCGCTCTTTGTGAATTTAGTATCATGTCTAATGTTTTAGAGCTAGTTGAAAACTTCCCAAGAATATTCTTGAGGTTTTCAATTTCACTCTTCAAATCCTTATTCTCATCCTCAAGAGCATTAACATGTAAATCATTGTTATCATGATCCTTAGATGTTTTCAATTTATCTACTTCTATTCTCAATAACTTAGCTTTGTTCATGGATTTTTTAAGCAACCTATTTAGACATGCAATGGTTCTATAGCACTTATCTAACTCGGGAGAGATTACCTCTTCATCATCCGAAGATGATGAAGGCGCGGTTGAGGAGCTCCTTGATTCATTATCACTTTCTTCTCTCGAGTCCTCTAGGGTCATGAATGTCATGTGACAGTGAGTGTTCTCATCCTTCTTTTCCTTCATCTTGTTGTCACCTGCCACTAAAGCCAACCCTTTCTCCTTTAGGCTTTGGTTAGAGATCTCATGTAGTTCCATTTCACAAAATAGATCTTCTAACTTAACAAAAAAAAGATCCTTGGATACCTTGTAGGCATCCACCATGGATGACCACAAAGTATTCTTAGGGAAAGATTTAAGGATATACCTTACAAGATCTCGGTTTTCCACCTTTTCATTGATGGAATGCAAGTCGTTGAGGATCACTTTGAATCTTCCATGAAGTTCACTTACCTTTTCATTTTCTTCTATGGAAAGGTTTTGAAGTTGGCTGAGAAGGAGGCCCTTCTTGGCTGTCCGGGTTTCATGAGTGCCTTCATGGAGCTCAATGAGCTTGCTCCATAGGTCTTTAGCACTTGTGAAGGGACCAACTTTGATTAGTTGGTCCTTGGTCATCTCACATTGCAAGGTAACCACCGCCTTCGCATCAGCTTCTCCTTTGCGAGTTTACTCAGCCGACCACATGGAGAAGTCTAGATCTTTTCCCTCAACATCCTTTGGAGGAGAGAAACCCTCCTTCACAGCGAACCATGTGTTGATGTTCATCTTGAGATAATACTCCATCTTTGACCTCCAATATTGAAAATCAGTGCCATCGAAGAATGGAGGTCGGCTGGTGCTAAACCCTTCTCTTTCCATTGCCATCTTGTAGACTCTCAGATGTTAAGCCGCTTGAACAGAGCCCAAGCTCTGATACCACTTGTTGGTGCTTGTATGACTATAGGGGGGGGTGAATGTAGCCAGACAAAAACCCTTACTCTCTATTGAGATTTCTGCACTTAAGGTTAGGTGGCGGAAGGCAAAATGCAGAAACAGAAATGAAGAACAGAAACCAAAACAAAGGAAGCAAACCAGATGACACAGCGATGTACAAGGTTCGGGGATAACTCACCCCTACTCCTTGGCATGCCCATAAGGTGGGCGATCCCTTGATCGTCGGCAGATCAAGCCCCGGTGAACCCGGATATAGTGAAGCCTCCTTCTCGGTGGAGAAACCTCTCCACAAATCTCACAGATGATTGAACTTCAGTACAAGAGATCACACAAGAAAGAACACTCACAAGAAACATTCAAGCAAGAATACTCAAGCACAATGCAACAGAGAGCACAAGCACAACCCAGCCAAACTTTCCAAGTTTCTGTCTGTTCACCCTTGTCCCGCTCCTCTGCTTCCAGCTTTTGTCTTAAGCTTCTGCTCAACGTCGCTAGGCTCCATCAGCACCACTGAGCCACAGCCTGACCCCCTGACTCCCTGAGCGCTCAGTCCACTGAAGACCTCTTCAGCTGAGCCTCCGTCAGTTGTCAGCCGCGCCTTCGTCAGTTGCCAGCCGCGCCAGACGCCCGTTGAGACCTGAGAAGAGAAAAGAGCCAAACCTGCTCCATGGAAAGCCCCCAGTTGACTCTCCTCCATTGTTTGAATCACCTGCACACTTATCAGGAGCTTAGCAAAGCATATCAAACATAATCGGTAAGTAGCAGAGAAAAATAGTAGTATTCAGAGCATGATCAGAAGTCTGACATCGCATTTTGAATTAAAGTTCAGCTTCTGATCGGTCACCAGACCGATCAGAGATAACCCTGATCGGTCACCAAACCGATCTGGTATAGTCCTGACCGATCAGGCTCCAGCCTGATCGGTCCACAGTGAGAAACTAGAAATCACGACTTCTAGTGATCAATCACCAGATCAATCACCAAACCGATCATCAGCAGTGTTGGGATTCCCAGCCTTCGCAGCCAACCTCACTGATCGGTCACAAGACCGATCAAGTTGTGGCCTGATCGGTCTGGGGACCGATCAGGGCACTCCCTAACCGATTAGGTTCCAGCCTGATCGGTCATAGTGAGGGACTCACGATGTTTGATCGTTCACCAAAACGATCAGGAAGTCTTCCTAATCGGTCACCAGACCGATCATGAGCCAAACAGAAGCAAACCAAGGGTTCTCTGTTCTCTCCCTGATTGGTCACCAGACCGATCAGCGTTCTCTGGATCGGTCACCAGACCGATCCACAAAGGGAGTTTGTGCCAACTTCCCTGATCGGTCACCAGACCGATCCAAAGACTTCCAATTCACCTCTAAGTCAAGAGAAAGGGCTCCCAGCCTTCTCTGACTCGTGCTCAGTCCCTCGGACCAAGACTTCGTGCCCAGTTCCACTCACCGGGACTTCATCCAACCTAGCTTCCCAAGCTAGGACCTGGCATCACTCACCAGGATTTCCAACACCTAGCTTCCCAAGCTAGGACTTGTTTTCACTCACCAGGATTTCATCCAACCTAGCTTCCCAAGCTAGGACCTGGCTTTACTCACCAGGATTTCCAACACCAAGCTTCCCAAGCTAGGACCTGGCTTCACTCACCAGGATTTCCATCACCTAGCTTCCCAAGCTAGGACCTGGCTTCACTCACCAGGATTTCCATCACTTAGCTTCCCAAGCTAGGACCTGGCTTCACTCACCAGGATTTCCAACATCTAGCTTCCCAAGCTAGAACCTGGCTTCACTCACCAGGATTTTCATCACCTAGCTTCCCAAGCTAGGACCTGGCTTCACTCACCAGAATTTCCATCACCTAGCTTCCCAAGCTAGAACCTAGCTTCACTCACCAGGATTTCATTCCCAGTCCCCGACCAGGACTTAACCCAAATTCGCTCAACCAAACTTAAATCGTTGTCAACACCAAAACAACAATCGGGTCAGACTGCATCAACAGCTTCATTCACCCCCTCTCTAGCCATCCAAGTTCCAACAAAGAAGACCTGGCCGAGGGTTGGGCACCGAAGTCCTAATCTGGAAGATCAGGCAGGAGTCTTAGCCGAGCGAGTATTGCGGACAGAAGTAGAGGCGGGTCGAGGTACGAACATCTCGATATTCGGCAGTTTTGGAGGCCGAGCAAAAGTCCAACCGGAGGAGTCGGTTGGCAAAAGGTAACTTCTCCTGAGAGGAGTAGGTGAGGATGCGCTCCCCGGAAAAGGGAACAGTAGGCGTCGGTTCGACCTAGGGTATCATTTTGAAATTCAAAGTCAGAACCAAGATAGCTCTGGCTATTATACATACATTTATTATTAATGTTATATTGTTCTTGGACTAATCTTGGTTGTATGAGTGAAGGGAGTAACTGCTGCATCCTAGGCGCCTGTATGGGTTCAGGCACCTAAGAGACCAGGTGCTTGACAGGTAACAGGTGCCTGAGTTGAGACGTTTCCAGCGAGTGAGAGGTTGAGCCGGCAGGTTGTCACGTTAGCATCTCAGGTGCCTGTGAGCCATCAGGCACCTCAGAGGTCCCAGGTGCCCAAGACCGAGAGATAGAGTTTTGGCCGAGTTTGCGGATAAGGATGTGCTCGATTCGCTACACGTGGCTGGCACCCAAGAGCCTAAAGGTGCCCGAGAACAACCTATATAAGGGGCTTCACCACTTTGGTTCTAGAACACATCTCACGACAATTCATAACAACCTTCTTGCGACTCAAGCACTCAAACGCTCTTCGTATTTCTTCCGTGCTCAAGTTTCCCATGCCGACAACGATTAAGATCGACGACACACTGCCCGAGATGCTTCGCAAACACTTTAGTATCATCGGTATATTTTTAATTTCGCTGTTTAATTTTGTATTCAAGTTATACATTTGTACATCTTATTCGAGTTATAGAATTTTCCAACGAAAACGGTCAAGGACCGTGGGCCTTGGAGTAGGAGCCGTAAAAGACTCCGAACCAAGTAAAAAGAAGCTGTGTTAGTATTGTTTCTTTTATTTTTCCGCTGCGTATTCTCTTTTTCGAAACTATCGATTATAACGAACCCACAAGTATAAGAAGAGCACGGGTTTCCTAAGGACCCAAGTTATCTTGGTTGTCATGGATTTCAATGTTCCTTAGAGCGGATAAGGCTGAATGTCGGGTGGGTCTTAGTCTCAAGTTATCTTTACTAAGGACCCAAGTTATCTGAGGACCCAAGTTATCTTTACTTGGCGGGTCTTAGTCTCAATGCCACCGAGCTAGAACAAGACTTGGGTAAGATATGTTATTTTGTAATATTTATTAATATTAACTGACGATTCTCTTGTATGATGCAGAGGAAACGATGCTGAACATTTCCGTTACCAAGCTCATGAAATGGGACAAGGCCAACCTAGTATCTTTGCTAACACCTGAGGTCTCGAAAGAGCGCGACGAAGCTGAAGGTGAAGCTGACCTACCTCCTGCTCGGGAGCCCATGGCTACCGGGTATACAGAGGCTAGTTTGGCGAGCAAATCCAGCCAAGCTACCGAAGACCAAGGTTCTCTGAGTCTATCACCAATCTCAAAAGAACTCAAAAAATAGCAACCAACTGATGTTGTACCAGGAACCGAATCAAGACCAGTCAAGGATGCAACCACTGTGAAGAAAGTCCAATCGAGGCTCTAGAAGAGGCAGAAGATGTGTGTGTCAAAAAAAGCTTCCAAAAGAGTCAAAACCCAAACTGAAGGAACATCTTCAAAGGGCTCCAGGCCCAGCGAGAGCACACCACCGACCCCTAGAGACGCAGAAACCCTGCAATCAACCAAACAATCCCCTGCACATCTAGCAACCACAATAGCTCAGGCCCCCAGTCCCAGCCTCTTGACTGGAACTCGAGCCCTCGCCCAGGAGGCCTACTAGAGAAGCTCCGTAGTGGGGAGTACGAGTGGCTTTTGGTCAGCAGCTTGCTGACCAGTCTCCAGCGGGTCTTCTTGGGTAATTTCTGGCCAACCAGAATTAGGCTCAGCCTGATTCCAGCCTTTTGTCCCTTGAGAGTCCTTTGTCCTGACTTCTCATCCCTCGGACGTCACACACACTCTTCTCGCTCCACCGGTGTACTTTTCTACAGCTTCCGCATCCCTCGGATGCACCGAGTCTGTCGGCTCATTTTCGTGTGCAATCCTTCTCGTCTACTGCATCATACGCTCGTCTTCCTCCGCTCCTAAGCTCGTGCACACTTAGACAGAGGAATCAAAATCATAACAGGACCTAACCTAACTTGGTTGATCACATCAAAACCAACCGGGGTACCAACATGTTTTGTGATCTAACGTATTTGAATAAGTGTGCAGGAAAGTCCTAGTTTACCTAGGCACGAAGTCTTGACCTATAGGGTTGAGCACGAACTCTTGGTCGAGGATTGGGCATGAAGTCCTAGCTAAGGGCTGGGCAACAAAGACCTGACCAAGGGTGGGCACGAAGACCTGGTTCAAGGAATTAGGCGCGAAGACCTGACCAGGGGTCGGATGCCGAAGAACTAATATGAAAGATCGGGCAGAAGACTTAGCCGAATGAGGGCAATGGGCAGAAGTAGGGATGGGCCGAGGAATAGACGTCTCGAGATCCAGAAGCTTCAGAGGCCAAGAAAAAGTCCAATCGGAGGTGCCGGTTGGTAAAAGGTAACTTCTCCAGAGTGGAGTAGGTGAGGACGCATTCTTCGGAAGAGGGAACAGTAGGCGTCGGTCCGACCTATGATTTCATTTTGAAATCTGAAGTCAGGATTAGACAACTCCGACTGTCGTACATATATATATTTCGTATATTATTTATTGCATTTGAACTAACCTATTTTGCAGCCCAAGAAATTGAACTAGCAGCCTTATGGGCGCCCTAGAGGACCTGGGTGCCTGAGTATATAGGCATCCGAGAGGTCTCAGGCGCCCGAGTATACAGGCGCTTGAGAGGTCTCAGGAGCCCCAGTTGGATTTTCTCAGTGTTGGCGAAGATGAGTTGGCAATTGCTGATTGGATGCGCTACGTCAGCACTCAGATATCTCAGAGAACTTAGGCGTCCAAGAGAGGATAAAGTTTGACCGAGTCAGCAGATGATGACGCGGCCGAAGTGGCGACGTGGAGGCGCCCCTATGTGCACTAGGGCACCTGATGTTAGTGATATGAGAGAAGTGTCCTAAGGCAATCGCCTTATGATTGTAAAACATTTATATTAATAAATGATAATTCACTATTTGAGTATACATGCTTGTGTATTTGATTGGGATCTTAAACTCATCTACTGAATGTCCGCAATATAACTCACAGCATAAGAGAATTTGTGATGAGATCACAACTAGTGATTATCTCTAAATGCGCAAATGTGAAGTATTGAAAATATCCCTTGTCGATGAATTGATAAAAACGGACACTATCAATTCTGTTGAGACTAGCATGGGTTATTCTCTAATCAGCTGATTCTCACTGGCTGGTGGCATTGGGATGTCCGGAGATAAACATGGATGCTAGTTAAGGGAACTAGTTCATTGGAGTGACTAGTTGTAAGACTTCATATGAGAATCTACATGTAGATATGTCAATGAAGATCTTACTGCGGCTTAAGTGCGATGTTCTTTTGACTTGCGGTGTTTAAGTCATCTTGGTCATAGAGACTTATACTTTGACATCTTAAGCAAGCATCTCCAAGGAGGTGTGGACCCAGGATGATCGGGTATAAGCCGAAGTGCCCGAAGATGTTTGAACAGCCTACAAAGGATTCACCACTCCTTGCGAGGAGATGTATACCCAGGCCTATCGTCGGATTGTTACTCAAAGCCTCTGGCCAGAGCATATCATGTTTAGAGTGAGAGTCTCTAAAATACATGAGAGTAATTAGAAATCCAAAGGACGAGTAAGACATTACTTGGGCTAGGTGTGACGTAGTCAGCCTAGTGGGGACTGACACCATTGACCGTGTCCTGAACCAAGTGGGTATAAGGTGGTGAAGGGAATGGGGCATGATTCATTAGAGCTGCTGAAGGGTTTCAGAATAATTTCTTCTGAGGTCAAACCGTTGATCTTTCGATTAATTGGGGATCATGATGTACTACTAGGTGCCACTCATGATCGTTCTATAATTAGTTAATTATAGACGACCAACATAAATCGAAAGCATATTTAGTCACACGCACTACGAGTAATCCGAGGGATTTAAAACGAGTTGAAAATTGGATTTTCCGATCAAGAGAAATAAGTCGAATCTGAGTTAGTCAGAGGCGCAATGGAAGCTAAAAATGGCTAAGTCTTTTGAAGGCTTTTTGGGCGAATTAAATGAGTTTAATTCGCGGCGGTCCGGGTTGGTTTGGCCGGCCAAAGAGGGTGCCAAAACCCCCTTTGGTGGCCGGCCACTATAAGAGGAGAAAACCAATTAATTTTGGTTTAATTAATAAGATAAATCCAGCGCGATTTATTTTATAAATTATGGATAAATAAATTTGTATAAAGAAATTTATATAAATAAATTTATAGAAATTTATTCTTTTATGGAAGATTAAAATAATCCATGAATTGGGTTTATTTTAATTTTATAAAATCAATTATGAATTGATTTTTCCATAATAAGAAAGTTTATAAATTTCTTATATAATTTATTCTATAATTTAAAGAGAAAAGGAATTTGTTTTATTATAAATTGGTTATAATAAAACTTGGTTTAAACGGAATAATTCATAAGAGAATTTATAGGATAAATTTCTTATGATAATTAATTAGTTTTATTATAAAGTTAGTTATAATAAAATTCATAAGAGAATTTATAGGATAAATTTCTTATGATAACTAATTTGTTTTATTATAAATTAGTTATAATAAAACTAGGCTTAAACGGAATAATTAATAAGAAAATTTATAAGATAAATTTCTTATAACTAATTCCGTTAAATCCGTTAATTCGGTTTAGAGGGAGACTTAGCAAAGGAGTTGCTACTATATAAAGGAACCTAAGGCAAGCCCTTATTCCTAACTAATCAACTAATTAAGTTGTGAAGAGCTCTCCCTCTTTCTCTCTTCTCTTCTCCCCTCTCCTCCCTTAGGGCCGGCGCCCACTTGGAGATTTAGGGCCGGCGCCCACCTTCCTCCATCTAGGGCCGGTGCAACCCTCTCCTCCCCTTGAGGTTGGCGTGAGCTAACAAGAAGAAGGGGAAGCCGAACAAGAAGAAGAAGAAGCGGATAGCGACTCCTCTCCTCCCGGAATTCGATTCCGTTTTCTTCTTGGTTAGTTTCCTATCTTTCCTCTCTTGATTTTTCAAGTTGTGCCTATAGAGAATCTAGTAGTTCTCGTCGGCACAAAACTCGTGACTTTGCGAAGTCATCCCGAAGAGAACTCGGCGTGGACGCGAATAGAGGCGAAGCTTCCAAGGGACGCTACGGTTGGATCTCGTCCCTTTTCTTCGAGTTACGAAAGGTACAAAGTAAATTAGTTTACTTTTCTGCGAAGTTTTATTTTATGATTATGTCAACACACCATAAGGTTGCATGCTAGATACGAAGTTAAAATAATTTAGAAAATTATTTTATGCAAATTCTTCCGCTGCACGTAAAAATTTTGAATTTTACGAACTCGTATCCTTGTCGACATGCACCCGGTCCCAACACCTGAGTGGTAGTATAAAAGGGGTTTCACCCCCTTAGCCTTGGACATCAATTACAATCACTTCATGCAATAGCAATCAAGTTTCTAGCTCTTTGTGCTCAAGTTCGCTAAGCCAAAATCGTCCGGGATTAATGACACACTGCTCCGATGATGAAACGCCCTCGTTCTTCTTTAAGTAAGTGTTGTCGATATAAATTAGCATTTCTATTCTGTACTTAACTTTACACATTTTGTAACCCATTTTGTGATTTATATAATTGCCCAATGAAAATGGACAAGGACCATGAGTCTTGGAGTAGGAGTCATCACAGACTCCAAACCAAGTAAAAACAAAGCTGTTAGCATTGCTTGACTTGAGTTCTTTTTCCGCTGCGTTTACTCATGTTTTAAATCCGAGAAATTTTGTATTGATATTTACCCCTCCCTCTATCGATCACATCGATCCCACAAGAGCTCCCGAGCGGCGAGAAATTAATGTTTGTCTCTCTCCTTTTATTAATACTGCTAAAAAGTACAAACTATATTTGAAAGAACAAAGTAAATGAGAACAGACCCACATTCATTGAGTACGATATGACTACAAATGCTTAGCACTCCAAGGCAACTCTAGCTTCTTCCCGTTCGACTCTTGCAAGTAGTAGCTCCCGCCTTTAAGCTTCCTGATCACTTTGTAAGACCTACTCTACTGAGGATCAAGCATAGCAACATCCCCCACCAATTTTATTCTTCTCCAGACAAGATCACCCACATGGAACACTCGTGGAACTACCCTCCTATTATAGGTTTGCTTCATCCACCGACGGTAAACTGTCAATCAGGCAGCAGCTCTATCTCAGACCTCGGTTACCAAATCCAAGTCCAGAAGCCGTTCTTGATCATTGTCGTCCTTTTCGTATAATTGCCTTCTTGTCGATTCTTTCCCAATCTCGACTGGGATGACTGTTTCACCTCCATAAACCAAGTGAATAGGGGTCTGATCTGTTCTTCTGTTCTCTCCTTAGGTGTAGTTCGGTAGGCCTAGAGAATACTAGGCAACTTTTCTACCCAGCCTCCGCCCACATGATCTAGTTTAATCTTAAGTCCTCGGATAATCTTCCGGTTGACCACCTCTACCTGGCCATTACTTTGCAGATAAGCTATTGAAGTGAAGTCCTGCTTAATCCCCAGGCCTTCACACCATTCCCCTGAGCTTCCAACCTTAGAATTATTGCCCATTGTCAAATACCAACTTGTAAGGGATCCCATACCTATAGACTATATTCCTCCATAGGATCTTTATGACAACCTCTTCAGTTATCTAAGCAAGGGATTCAACCTTCACCCATTTAGAGAAGTAGTCTACAGGACCAACAAGAATTTCTTTTGTTGAGGCCCGGTCGGGAAGGACCCACATTGTCCATCCCCTACTGATCAAAGGGGCACGATACGGTAGAAGTCTTGAGATGCTTGGTCGGACGATGAGAGATATGTTGATGCTTCTAACATGATTCACAATTGGATATGAACTTATTAGCATCCTCTTGCAAAGTTGGCTAGAAATACTCAGCCAATTTTATTTTCCGAGCTAGTGCTCTCCCCCTATATGGCTGCCACATATGCCTTCGTGCACCTCTCACATTACATATTCTATATCCTCCAAACCAATACATTTCAGAATAGGTTGTGAAAAACCCCTCTGATATAAATGATTTCCTACCAGCGTGAATCGAGTAGCTGGCGTTTGAATATACGGGCCTAACTAGGGTCTCCTTGAAGATCACTAGTCTGCAAAAAGGTTACAAAAGGTGCTTGCCAATCTAGTATCTCATCTCAGTCTGTCTCCCTATCAATCTGAGCCACCAATGTTTCATGGCATATGAGATTGTCCAATGCCCAACAAGCTAAAGAACTAGCCTATTTAGCTAATTCATCTGCCCAGGTATTATCCATCGTAGTTATTTTCTACAGCACAACTTCTAAAAAATTTGATTTTAATTGCTTAAAAGCCTACATATACCTTTTCATCCGCTCATTGCATATCTCAAAATCACCCTCAATTTGCTAAGCTACGAGTTGAGAATCGAAATATATGATGGCCAGAGTAGCCTCAGCCTGCTTAGCTGCTTGCAGGCCTGTTAGCAAAGTTTCATATTCTGTTTCATTGTTTGTAGCTCTGAAATTCAAGAGAACAAATATCTGTAATATATCTTATCTGGGGGAGACCAGCAATACCTCCACTCCACTGGTTCACTATGTAGAAAATCCATCCACATATACTTTTCAGGCGTCCTATTTATCGGGCATAACTAGGGCCTCCACCATGAAATTCCCTAGGCCTTGTGCTTTAATAGCTATCCGAGGTTGATATTAAATGTCATATTCGCTGAGCTCCATGGTCCATTTGATTAACCTTTCAGAAGTTTCCGGATTCGTCAAAACCCGCCTAAGCAAGCTATTAGTTAGGACAATGATGGGATGGGATAAGAAATGTGGTTTTAATAGCTTGGCAGTCAAGACCAGTCCATATGCCAACTTTTCAATGATAGTATACCGACTCTTTGTAGCTTTCAAAACATAACTGAAGAAATAAATGAGGTATTGGACCGTACATTCTTCCAACAGCAAAGCCGAGCCCAATGCCCATTCGGTAGCTAAGAGATACATGTACAACAACTTCCTTGTCATCGACTTGTATAGGATTGGGAGACCCGCCAAGTATTCCTTCAACTTTACAAAAGCTTGGTTACACCTCTTGTCCCATCCTAACATTGTTACTTTCCTTAACACCTTGAAGAAGGGAAGAGTCCGATCAGCCGACTGGGCAATAAATTTTGAGAGAGCTATTATTCGACCTACAAGCTTTGTACTTCCATTAGGTTAGTTGGTGGAGACATGTCCAAGATTTTTTACACTTTCTCCGAATTAGCTTCAATTCCCTGGTCAGTAACCATGTAACCCAAGAAACACCCACTCTTGACTCCGAATATGCACTTTGTCGGATTGAACTTAATTTGATTAACCCGCAACGTGCCAAAGGTCACTTCCAAATCAGCTATCAGATCTCTTTTATATTCCGTCTTGATAAAGATATCATCCACATAGACTTTAATATTCCTCCCAATCTGGTGTCGAAAGGCCTTATCCATCATTCTTTGGTAGGCAGCTTCAGCATTCTTTAACCAAAACGCCATAACATTATATCAATAAGTATCGTCCAAGGTAACAAAACTGACCTTTTCTTGATCTTCCCGGGCGAGAGGCACTTAGTGATAACCTTGATAGGCATCCAACATGCATATATAATTACACCCCAATGTGCAATTGACCATCTAATCTATCCGAGGTAAGGAGTAATAGTTTTTACGACATGCTTTATTAAATCATAGAAGTCGATACACACTCGCCATTTACCCTCGGGTTTGGGTACTAATACTACATTAGAAAGACATGTCAGAAATTAAACTTCTCGGATATACCCAGCCTGTAGCAACTTGGCAACTTCTTCTCGAATAATTTGATACTGCTTTGGTGCGTAGTGCCTTCGTTTTTTCTTGATCGAGCGAAACTCTGGATTAGTATTCAGGTGGTGTGTCATCAGAGCTGGCGGCACCACCTTGATTTCCTTAGTTGACCATGCAAAGATGATGTAATGGCTAGCGAGGCAATGCATAAGCTTCAGCTTCAGCTCAGGAGGTAGGTTAGCTGCATTTTGGTAATCCCATCATTCTGGTGCGGGTGAATTTGCACCTCCTCCTGATTCTCTGATCATCTTTCTGTTAGGATGTATATTAAAAGCCTTGCCTTTTACATATGGTATTTCACATTTTGAAAGAGAATCACAATAGCACTAGATGCTTGTTTATATTAGTACATGCATAAAAGTCCTTTACTTAGCATTATAGATAACATGGTGTGTGGTGACACATGGAAGATCGTGTTATTAGTTCCTTGCCTAGTATAAGCAAAGGCTCACAGCCGAGATGGAATTGGACAAACCATCGGGATGGTTGTAGTGTAATTAAGTGTTGTTGGTCTTGACCATAGAATTACACTAGTGTGCTTTGTGTGCATTGAGCAGGACCAAAACCATAGGTCATCCAATTTGTACTGACTTGATAATTGGATTAGACCTTGGATTTATTATGAAGTACAATCCCTAAATCCCGATATAATAATGGGCACATATAGTTAATTATTATTTCTTTGATTTATCAATGGGTGAGATTTATTCTGTTAAATCGATAGACCCAATAAGTTGAGAAATAATATTAATTATATGGTGTACCGTTGATTATTGACGGAATCCGTGTCCTAGTGAGTCGGGATGATGATGCCCCCTTGATGAGCTCAAAAGGTTCATTATGTTAAATCCTGCAGGTGGATTCAATCCGACATGATGATAAGGTTGAGTGGTACTAGTCAAGGAGCTAGAAGTCGATTAATTAAAATTGCCAGTAATTTAAATTAATCGACATACATTCGATATCTTAAATACGGGGGGATGGATAACTCATAATAGGTGGAGCCCATATGAAAATATAGGGCTTAGTGAGGAAATTCAATTAAGATCCTTTAGTGGAATGGATCTTAATTAATGGATTGGATTTAGATCCATTAGTGGGCCAAGATCCAACTCCTCCTCTTGCTTCCTACCTTAGCCCTATAAATACCCCATGGGATCATGAAACCAAGGCTGAATCTAAGGGTTGACACCCTAGGCCTCTCTCCTCTCTTCTCTCTCTCCTCTTCCCCTCTAGGGTTTCGACCGGCGCAAGAGAAGGAGATCATCTCCTTCTCTTTTGTTCTTCTCTTCTCCACTAATACTCAGCTGGGACTCATAGGGATAAGGAAGGGTTCTTCTCTTCCTTCTGTGGTGCTCGGCGGTGAGGGAGAAGGGATTGGTGGCCAACGGGAGGCGGCGCAAGTGGAGGTTGCGGCGGCGCCGCAAGGTTGAAGAAAGGAGGGTTGTTTCTGTTGGTTGGGTGAGGAAGAAGGAGAACTCTCTCCTTCTTCATCTTCTTCTCCTTCCTCTCTAGGTCAGCGGCTGGTCTGGCAGTGCTTGAGTGGCTCCGGTGGCCGACGGCACAAAGGAAGAGGAAGGGTGTGCCGGTGCAAGGGAACCCCTAGTTTCTAGGGTTTTCTTGTTTCGGCTAGGGAAAGAAGAAGAGCTCGGTTGGAATGCTTTGGTGATCTCGGTTCTTGGTAGCTCGTCACCTACACGACGTCTGGGAGGGGAGGGACATAAGGTAGAAGGCTACGAGGTAAAGGGAAGGTATAACTCTCTTCCTTTGGCTCCTTTTTGTTCCTTTGTTTTGCTTCGTCATTTTATGTGTATTAGTTAATTATTTTGATCTTGTATCATGGTTAACAATTAATTAATTGGCCCCCCAACCATAAACACAAGAATCAGTGATCCACTCATCATCTCTTCCGCGGTCGTTTGGTTAGAAGAATTACAAGTCTTGATCTTTGTGATTTGCCAAGTTGTAATTCGTACCGAATGATACGACGACGAGATGGTCGTTGGGAGACGGGTTTCCATTCGGATTAATTTTTAATCCATAGACATGGAGAGGTCTCTCAAGGACGACCATATATTCGCTTAGGAAACCCTCCAAGCCATACCCAACACTTTCTTCCTTTGCCTCCTCAAAAGCTTGAGGATCAAGTAGCTAGATTTGGAGCGATTGATGCAGCCTCCCATTTTTCCGTCTGTCAATTCTTACATCATCAACATAACATCTTTGAGTACCCAACTGGCTCCCTCTGACTTCTCCAACCTGGTCCCTCATGGAAAACTTGATTTTCTAGTGAAAAATAGACATCATTGCTTGAAATAAACTCAGCGCCGGCCGACCGAGAATCATATTGTAGGAAGATGCCATGTCTCCCATAAGGAACGAAGTTCTCTTCATCCTTGCTAGCTTCTCATCCCCGAGTGACAAAGATATAAACATGTGCCCAAGTGGTTGTACTTGGTACTCCGTGAAACCCAACAATGGGGCAGCGATTGATCGAAGCTCATCTTTTCGTTCTGCGCCTACTCCAGGGTGGCCTTGAAGATAATGTTGACAGAGCTACCTGTATCAACAAACACTTGTTTATCAATATAGTTTGCTACCATTGCTTCTATTTGTTGGGTATGGCTTGGCAGGTTTCTTAAGAGAATACTCGGTCGATCCGAGAGACCTCTCCATGTCTACGGATTAAAAATTAATCCGAATGGAGACCTGTCTCCCTACGACCATCTCGTGCCGTATCGAACGATCCAAATCACAACTCGGCCAATTACCAAAATCGGCCTTGTGATTTGCTTGACCATTCGACCGCGGAAAAGGCGACGAGTTGATCGCCGACTTTTGTGTTTATGGTCGGGGTCCAGTTAGTAAATTAATGGCTATGATACAAAATCAAATTAATAAACTAACACACATAAAATGATGAAGCAAATGAATAAGACACATAAAAAACATAAGGATAACGAATGGAGCTTGGGAAGAGATATACCTTCCCGATCACCTCGCGGTCTTCTACCATATGTCCCTCCCTCCACGAACGTCGTGTAGGAGACGATCTACCACGAACCGAGATCACCAAGACCACCAACTAAGCTATTCTTCTCACCTTAGCTGAAATAGGAAACCCTAGCTCCTAGGTTTTCCCTTTGCGCCGGCACCTTCTCCCTCTCCCTTTGCGCCACCGCCCACCGGAGCTCCCTGTGGATCACCGGACCAGCTGCACTCCTTGAGAGGAACTCCTTCTTCCTCTCCCAACTGGCCGAAAACTCTCTCCTTTCCCTCACCTTGCGACACCGCCGCACCACCTCTTGTGCCGCCTCCCTTTGGCCGCCTCTCTCCTTCGCCGCCGACCACCACAGAAGGTAGGGAAGGTCCCTACCTTCTTCCTATGTGTCTTGGTCGAGTGGAGATAGAGAGGAGAAGAAGAAAAGAGAAGGAGAGTCTTCTCCTTCCCTTACCACCGGCCAAACCCTAGAGGAGAAGAGGAGGAAGAGTGAGAGAGAGAGAGAGAGAGAGAGAGAGAAAGAGAGAGAAAGCCTTGGGATTCCACTCCTTGATCCAGCCATGGTTTCATGATCTCCTTGGGTATATATAGGGATAAGGTAGGGACCAAGAGGAGGAGTTGGATCTTGGCCTACCAATGGATCTAAACCCGATCCATTAATTAAGATCCATTCCACTAAAGGATCTTAATTGAACTTCCTCACCAACCCCCATATTTTCATATGGGCTCCACATATTACGAGTCGTCCATCCCCCGTGTTTAAGATCTCGAATGCCCGTTAATTAATTTAAATTACTGACAATTCAAATTAATTAACCTCTGAGTCCTTGACTAGTACCACTCGACCTTATCATCATGCCGGATTAAATCCACTTGCAGGGTTTAGCATGATGATCCTTTCGAGCTCATCAAGGGGGCATCATCAACTCAACTCACCAGGACACGGATTCCGTCAATAATCAACAACACATCATATTATTAATATTATCTTCCAACTTACCGGGCCTATCGATCTAATAGAATAGGTCTCACCCATTGGTAAATCAAAGAAATAATAGTTAATAATATATGCCCGTTATTATATCGGGATTAAGGGATCGTACTCCATAATATAATCTTGAGGTCCTATCCAATTATCGAGTCAGTACAAATTGGGTAACCTCGGGTTTTGGTCCTACTCAATGTACTCAAAGCACACTAGTGTAATTCTATGGCCAAGACCAACCACACCTAATTACACTACAACCATTCTGATGGGTTATCTAATTCCATCTCAGTTGTGAGCCTCTTATTTATACTAAGCAAGGAACTGATAACATGATCTTCCGTGTGACACCACACACCATGTTATCTACAATGCAAAGTACTTGGACTTCATGCATGTACTAATATAAACAGACACCTAGTGTATTTGTGATCCTCTTTTCAAAATTTAGATGATCTCATATATAAAAAGAGCAATGTCTTTTAGTACACACATCTAACACTATTACCAGAGCGTCTTCGTGTGGAGCTTCTACTCCTTCCAGGTCCTCTGGCCTAAATGAGATTATGGGGCCAGTGTGTCATACCTAACTGGTTCCCACCGAGTAGTTCTCCAAACAATGTGCGTGTGACATTCGAGCTCGATTAGAATCTCCATTAGTTGGCCCACCGAAAATCATACCAATGGTTCCCCTTGGTGTACCCCAGATGGGAGCTTTTCCTTTGGCCAGGTCCTGAGTGGGCGATGGTGTCCTTCTTGGGGAAGACACTCTCTGCTCAAGTGATCTCTTCCTCGAGGGAGAGCGAGTCCTTCAACGAGACTCCCTTTCCTCTGACCGACTAGTCTGAGGCGACCGATTACGGATCTTAGGAGAATACCTTCCTTTGTGCGCCCTACTAGCGCCATCCTTCTTAGCTCGACGGAGGGAATAACATTCCACTATGGAATGCGTGTAGGAATGATGGTATGAGTAGTCCTTTTTGCCATTAAGCATATCCTGCTCAGGAGGAGACTCTGTGTCGACTGTTTGAACCACCTTCTCTGGACGATTCTAATTTTGTTCCCGACTAGGTCGACCATCTTTCGTCCGGGTGAGAGCTAGAGGAGCTTTCTGTTCTAGTATGACAATGCTATGAGTCTGAGTTCCTCCTAATTCTTTTCGCCGAGCATACTACACCTCCTCCACATTAACGTGTTTGACCAACCAACCAAGTAAGTCATCAAAATTGGTCAGTGGTTTCTTTACTAGTGATCGGAAAAATTCGCTCTCTGTTAAACACTGCGTGAATGCACTCACCAGGATCTCCGATGTGGTCGTGGTAACATCTTGTGCCTCTTGGTTGAAACACTGAATATAATCCTTTAACGTCTCCTTGTTCTTCTGCTTCAAAGCGAACAGGTTAAGAGCGGCCTTGATCGCCTACTGCTTGCAAAGTGGTGTAGGAAAACTGTTTGAAACTTCCCAAAGGAGCTTACAGAAGCATTTGATAGCCTTTTAGACTAGCGCTGCGCAACTCCTGAGAGGGTGTTAAGGAACACCTGACATGACCTCATCTGTGTATTGATGTAGAAGAGCAACATTCTCAAACTTGGATAGATGATCTACTGGATCTCTGATGTGGTCGTGGGCACATCTTAGGCCTCCTGGTTGAAACACTGAACATAATCCTTTAACGTCTCCTTGTTCTTCTACTTCAAAGCGAACAGGTTAAGAGCAGTCTTGACTGCCTACTGCTTACGAAATAGTGTAGGAAAATCATTCGA
This sequence comes from Boesenbergia rotunda, assembly GCA_024364735.1. NCBI lineage: Eukaryota > Viridiplantae > Streptophyta > Magnoliopsida > Zingiberales > Zingiberaceae > Boesenbergia > Boesenbergia rotunda. Next base: position 25,202 of record JAGFNQ010006412.1, read on the forward strand.
AACTTCCCAAAGGAGCTTACAGAAGCATTTGACAACCTTAAACCAGTGTTGCGCAGCTCCTGAGAGAGTGTTAAGGAATACCTGACACTTGACCCCATCTGTGTATTGATGCAGAAGAGCAGCATTCTCGAACTTGCATAGATGATCTTCTAGATTTGAGGTATCGTTGTACTCACTGATGGTGGGAGGATGAAAACGTCGAGGCATAGGATCCTCAACAATCACCCGAGTAAAGGGTGTTGACCCATAGTTAATGAGAGCAGGAACATGAATGCTCCCTGCCCTTCTAGTGGCCGAGGGAGGCATGCTCAAAGCAGACGATCGCACCTTCTGCGACGCATCCCCCACATCTCGCTAACGCCCTTGGGTTGCTTCCAAGCGTGTTTTCGGTGGTGACAGTGATACCCTCTATTTTCCTATGAACATATAAGCAGCTTGCTAACCTTGATGCTATTCTAGCACCCCTCGTACTACTGACGTTATGAGGTGAACTAGCACCTGGCGGGTAAGAACCACAGTCGCGGGCGTTGCCGATGTTCGCCATCAAGTTAGTAGCTTCTGGTTAGAAAGTCTTCATATAGACAGCGCCAAAATGATCCAGAAGTTGACAGGTGGGATAGTGACTCCCGGTAATGCGACAGACATTCTTGTGAGGAGAATGACCTAAGAAGAAAAGCGAATACCTAGTCGTTCATGGGAAACCTCTCCATGTCCACGGATTAAAATTTTAAATCCGAATGGAGACCTATCTCCCAAACGACCGTCTCGTCGACGTACTAATTGATTCGAGTTACAACTTGGCCAAACATGATGTTCAAGCCTTGTAACTCTCCTAACCAATTAGTCGTGGAAAAGATGACGAGCGGATCGCTGGTTTTTGTGTTTATCATCGGGGTCCAACATGATTAATTATCTCAATTAATTAACAAATAATTAATAACAAAGATAATTGATCAACCACATAAAATGATAAGATCAATAAACATGAAACCAAAGAGAAGTTATACCTCTCGTTACCTCGTGATCTTCTATTGTATGACCCTCCCCTCTTGGAAGTCATGTGGGCGACAATCTACCAAGAATCGTAGCCACCAAACAAAGCCCTAACTCCCTTCTCATTCTGTAGGATCGGTGCCGTCGATAGAGGGGGGGGTGAATATCGACCGTGAAAATCTTATCGTGAAAACTTCGTAAAACATTCGATCTACTCAGAGCATTAGTGCAGCGGAAAATAAACAGGAAGAATAAAGCAATACAAAGGACACACGGGATTTATTTACTTGGTTCCCGACCCCCCTGGGTTAGTACATCCAAGGCTATGTACTCGGCATGAGTCCACTATTGGTCTCCTTTCCAGAATTTCTGGAGGTGGAGAAAACCCGTCTTACAGTTGATAATTACAAGAACAAGTATAGAAAATTAAGTGCGGAATATTAAACGCAAACCGAACAAAACAAAGTTTGAAGCTCGGCCGATTTGGACCTCCGAAGTGCCGCGCACTTCCTCCTTGAGCCTCCCGGTCGTAGATCCTTGTCTTTAGCGCGTTGTCGTCGGTCAGAATGCTCATAATCGCTTTCAGCAGTTGTATTTGAAGTAGAGGGGTCGAAGCCCCTTATATAGGCTTCATACGGGCGCCCTGGACGTTGGGGGCGCCCCTACAAACTCGGTCAAACCTTATCCCTGCGCCGGCCTCGCCGCAGCTGATAAAACCTTTGACCAGGGCGCCCCGAACCTCCTGGGCGCCTGCATGAAGGCTTATCTATGTTTCGAACTTGAAACAGCAAATACAACTTTGAACTCGGGCGCCCCGGACCTCCCGGGCGCCCCGCTTGAAGCCTATTCTGCTTTCTTCAACTAAATTGCTTTTTAGTCTTTGGCCTGGGCGCCCGGGACACTGGGGGTGCCCTGGATGCTTGGGGGCACCCTCACTGATGGGGGCGCCTGGCTTGAAAGCCTCCAGCCCAGTTTTTGCCTGCTTTGTCTCCGGTTCTTGGTACCTGCAAGATACACAAACACAAAGCACATATACATACAATATTAGCCTTAAGGACTTGGTTCGGACTTCAAATTTCCATGAAACCCTAGGTCGAACCGACGCAAGTTCCCACCCCCGAGAACGCGCCTTTCACCTACTCCTTTCAGGAGACGGTTACCACCCAGTCCTTCAGGTGGACTTTTGCTGTAACGCCCGAAAATTCTCGAAACTAATTTTAAAAATATCTTAGAATTTATTCCAAATTTATGGATATTTTTATAGAATTTTTCCGTAAACGAAAGTGGCAAACAGGATTATAAATAGAAAATCACGTAGGAGGGAATCGAACCCTTCACCTACGCTGTGAGAGACAATGGGCGGACCAGCTGCGTTGGTTTGATTTTGTTGAAATAGATTGAGCGAAACAATAGATAAGGTATAATTAGGTGAATTCGCCCCCATAAGTATAAATAGATAATTAAGGAGAGAAATTTTATTTTCCTCACCCAAACCCTTACGCCGCCCCTCTCTCCTCTCTTGGGCGAAAACACACCACCTCCTCTCCTCTTCTAAGGGGGCGCCGGCCAAGGGAGAACCAAGGAGTGTGGAGCGTTTCGTTCGTCTTGACGAGAGGAACGCGTAGGCGCGAACGGTTCATCGAGATCTCAAGTTCCACCCGATCCCTCTCCTCTCTTGTGCACACGCCAACCACACCAAGCCTAGGGCTTTCCTCCGGTGGCCGGCCAAGGCTCTCCCCCAAGAGATTTTCCGATATTCGGAATCCCCACGACGAGAGGAACGCGTGAGCGCGAAGAAATCTCCGAGACTCCGAGTTTCTTCGGAACCTCCGACGCCGTTTTTGGTTGTAAGTCCGAAATATCAAAGTAAGTACTGCTCACCTGCAGTAAGAGGCAGTTTTCCGCAAGAATTTCCCTTAAAAAGTTTTAAAAGAGATATTTACCTTTAGTTTAAGATTTTGCATGTGATCTTAGTTCATTTTATGCTTATATGTTAATGATAGAGTACCCTATGTGAGCGTAGGGTCTAAGGAATCTATAAGAAAAGAAAAGAAAGATAAAGAAAAAGAAAAGAGAAGGCCAAGGCCTTACGAAATCCCCAAAAGTCAAGACTTAGGGATTTGGGCACACAAGGTGTTCGATAAAATGCCAAGGCATTTAATGATAAGAAAGAAAAGAGAGAAAAGCTATTTTACTTTCTAAGGCCAGTACCCGGCGTCCAAGGGCGTCGTTAAAGAAATCCAGGTGTCCAATTCCAAGGTCTTGGCCCTGGTAGACCAAGGTCTGCTCTATTAGGATTGGTGGCTCGCTACCCCAACCTTTTAGGGAACGCGCATAAGATGGTACTTACGTCTTAAGTGGATCCAAGTGAGTATTATTTTCAAGTATATGCTTTAGCAGAATTTTCTAAAAGTTAAAGAAAGATTTAAAATTAAAGAATTGCTAAAGTTTCAAGTTAAGCCAAGAAAAAGTGAGTTAAGACTTATTAATGCTTGAGTATGCATGTTTTGAGTTATACATGTTTTAGTGTTTCCTTTAAGCATAAAAGTATCTCATGTGATTTCACATTGTTTAAAAAGCATGCTTGCATATTTCGAGATTTTGTGAGCTAGATAGTACTTGCTAAGCTTTATGCTTATTAGTTGCATTTCCTCTTACTGCAGATAAAGGTAAAGACAAGCAATTCTGAAGGAAGGCGACGAGGCGGTGCTGAGTGACGTGTGTGTGGTGGCTGACCTTGGAGAGATCCTTGGGAAGAGACAGTTTAGCTTATTTGAAATGCATGTTTAAGATTTCCAAATTCCAAGTTATTGTGTTATGGAGTTTATTAAACATTCATGCTTCGGATAGTTTTACATGCTCAATTTTGTAGAATGAAGATTCCATGTCATTTCAATTAGTATGCATACTTTTGTGAATACACTAGATGAGCAAGGGCATGAGTAGTTTAACATGTGGATACATTGCATTTTAGACTTATTCTTGAGCTTATTATTATTCCCTTTTGGACTAGGTCCTAATTGTACTTAAAATGCTTGTAAATTCGGTAGAAAAGTAAGATTTACATTCTATGAAGTTCTAGAAATATTATTGCATGTGCCAAGATGTGGTTAGTTTCGAATTAAGTCTTATTGCCTGGAATATGCTTAGAAAAGTTGCATGCATATCCCACAGTGCTTTAGAAATGTTATAGAACCTTGTGTGATGAGTTTAAATGGTTAGAATTGCTAGTAATGTGCCATTGTATCATGCATGACTATTAAAGTTAGAATATCACTTTTTGATAGATTTAAATTCAAAAAAAAAAATAAAGAAAGTTTCGCATTTTTAGTCGTGCATTAGAGTCAAGAAGTAGACAAGTAGCGGTCCGTCTAAGGTAGAGAAGGCGGGGTCGCTACATTTGCTTAGCTTCCGATACTTCCAGACCTCGAGACGCCCGAACCCTGACCCATCTCAACTCCTGTCCTTAGTCATCGCTCAGCTAAGTTGCTTAGTCCCTCGGACCAAGACTTCGTGCCCAAACCCTAAGTCCAGGACTTCGGTGCCCAATCCTCGGTCAGGTCTTCTTGCCCAATTCCCTGAACCAGGTCTTCGGTGCCCAACCCTCGGTCAGGTCTTCTTGCCCAGTCCTCGACCAGGACTTAGTGCCCACCTTCCGAGCAGGTCTTCAGTGCCCAGCCTTTTGTCAGGACTTAGTGCCCAGCTTCACTCACCAGGTCTTAGTGCCTAGGTTAACTAGGACTTTTCTTCACTTTCGTTACTCCTCTCTTAACTCCCCTTCATTTGTTCAATGTATCACTGACTTAAGTGTATTGTCAAACATTAAAACACTTAGAGGAGAACATTATTGATTGCAACTTGCACCAACAATCTCTCCCTTTTTGATGTTTGACAATATCTTAAGTTAAATTGGTTGAAAGGGCTAACTTACTATCCTTGGGATAGAAATAAAAAAAAATGATATAAGTTTTGAAACTACATTTTTGATCTTTGGGAAAAAAATTTCTAACTTAAGCGCACCTCTCCCCCTTTGTCATACATTAAAAATCACCAGAAATACTTGCGCCAACAATCAGAACATTTGGTTCTTTTTGATAATACTTAGTATAAGTTTTTGAAAACATAGCATAAAACTAAAGTACTAGAACTCAGAAAACTTAACCAATATTGTTTTTTTTGAGAAAATACCGTATTTTGGAAAGAATACTATGAGTTTTGAGAGGTATAAATATTTTGAAAAATGATCTTTGAAACATGCAAGTATTTTTTGAAAAACTAGATTGATCCTTTTTGGAAGATCTAAGTACTTTTGAAACATATTATGCAATTTTTGACAATCTAAGTATTGGTACTTAGAAAAATATTAGAATTTTTGAAAAACATAAGTACTTTAAAAAATATGAATTTTGAAAAATTAAGTACTTTGAAAAATATGAAATTTGAAAAATTAAGTACTTTGAAATTATTATGAATTTTGAGAAGCATAAGTACTTGACATGGTTTCTTTTCCAATCTGACACAATCCTAGGAAACCTTGTTGACCACAAGGACAGTTTCCTACGTATCCTGGAAAATTCTCCAAATTCAAGTAAGTATTATTTTTGAACAGAATTTAAAAAAAAATGATGGTATTTTGAAAATATATGTAAGTACATTTTGAAAAATGTATGAATTTTTTAAGGCACAATATTTTACTTGACTTGGTTTACCTTCCAGTCTGACACAATCCTAGGAACCCTTGTTGACTACAAGGTTATTTCCTAAGTGTCCTGGAGATTCTCCAACCCAAGTAAATATTATTTCAAAATTAATTTCATAAGTCACAAAAATTCTAAAAAAATAGAATAATAGTATTTTGAAAGACTTATATTTTTAGCAATATTTTGTAGATATGAAAACATGTTATTAAATAATTCTTTTAATTTGACCTCCCCCTAAACTTGACTCAGTTCTGGAAAGCTTGTTGACCACAAGTGCTCTTCCTCTGAGTCTTTAGGATTTGGTTTAGATCAAAAAGAATTATTTAACTATTTAAAAAAAATAAATGATTAAAAAAAACATTTTCTTAGTGAGTTAAACAATTTTTGAAAAGATATACTTTTGAAAAATGTATACTATGTATAATCAATCAGACAAGCATGAATTCCATAAAAACATTATTATGTTGAAGCACTATTTTGAAAATATATTTTTAGGAAAATATTCTAACAATTTTGAAAATTATTTTTCAATTCATTAGTCCTTAACATCTCACCCATTTTAGATATATCAATACAACAAGCATAGGTGCCTTATAGGTGTATTGTGAGATGCTTGAATCATTTTTCTTAATTTGTTATTAAATCTAAGATTTTAATTGAAGCTTGTGTTAGATTCAAATCTAGCAATAGTAAAGTGAATTTGATTTTCAGTAATTGTCTTCCAGGTCTTGGCGAGGCACTAGGCCTTCTTTGGCCGTAGCCTAATTGGATCATCAACCCTTTCTTTGACAAAGCCTTTTATAGAAAATTCATCTTCAAGTTACTTTTTGAAAGATTTTGGTCTAACTAGTTTAGGTTTTGGATCGATAGCTTCGGCAAGTTCCACTAAAAAGGCTTCCCTAACGTACTATCATCTCACCTCCACCTAATACTAGGTTGATCAAGTTTCAATTATTCTTTTTCCTATAGTCGTTCTAAATTATGCATAAAACTTAAATATGAATGACATGCCATATATTTAAAAGAAATAGCAAATGCATGACATGACAATTATGCATGATTCAAACAAGTCCAAAGTATTTTAATTACGTTTCTAAAGATGTATCAAATTCCCGATTTGATACATGTCGTGTGAACCCGCGAATATGTCAATCCACTTTGACATATTTAGTGTTATTAATTTTAATTGTTATAGTTTGGGTAAAATTTTAGTTCAAGTTTAATTTATTTAAAGATTAATTGGAGAATATATTGATTAAGGACTAATTAATTAAGAATTAATTGATGTAGAATTAATTTAAGTTATTAATTGCATTAATTTGAATTTAAAGTAAGTAAGATCTAACTAATATGAGTTAATTAAGATTTAATTTTAATTAATTTAAGTTCGAATTAATCAAGATTTAATTGAATTTGAATTTAATTGAATTTGAATTTGAATTTAATTTGAATTTAATTTAATTTAAATTTTATTTAATTTGAATTTAATTTAATTTAATTTAATTTAATTTAATTTGAATTTAATTTAATTTGAATTTATTTTAATTTGAATTTTATTTAATTTAATTGAATTGATATTTAATTTGAATTAATTTAATATTTAATTAGGTAAAACCTGAATAATTAAGGTTGAAATGATTAATTAACAGTTGTGGGTCTAAGTTCATAATTTTTATTATTTCGAAAATTTCTGACTCATCATTATTTTTTTTTCAAGTTTTTCTAGTAATTCTGATTTATTTGATCATTTGTGATTTTTATTAACTATGACCTTTATCTTAGAAAAATTCTATCTCCTCCTTAAGATTAGATCTTTCAATATCCTCAAAGTAGGTGGAGTAAAGTGGGTCAGTAGTTAATTTTTCAGATTATCTCTGAGAATAATTAAATTATTATCTAAAGAGATATCATCTCAACTATCTTCAGAATTACCCTTATTATCCTCAGAATTATCCTTATTATCCTCAGAATTTTCAAATTTAAATTCATAGTTATCTAAAGGATTTTTAAATTTGGGTTCAGGTTTATACAAAGGGTTTTCAAATTTGAATTCATAATTATCTAAGAGATTTTTAGATTTTAATTCAGATTTATCAGAGTTAGAATTAAGATTAATTTTGAAATTATCATCAAGAATTTTAACATTATCTGATTTAATTTCAGGAGTACCAGTAGTATTACCAGATCTAATTTTAGAATTAATTTCAGTAATTTTTGAATTGACATTAAAAATTTAAGAGTTAATTTATGATATTTTAACATTATTTACATTTTCTAATTGACCATTCAAAATATTTATTTGCCAACTTACACAATTTAATTTTTCAGTAACATTATCTAAACAATTTACATAAGAAATTGTAGGAGATTTGAAAATTTTCGGAACATAAATCTTACGTACCTTTGCCGGACATTTATTTTTGTAGTGTCTGAATTTCTTGCATGTGAAACATCTGATGTGATTTTTGTTTTTCAGGACTTCTGGCGCTGGTACCTCCATTGTCGCCGGTGGTGTAGACCGAGTTTTACGAGTAGGGCACTAATTTTTATAGTGCCCTCTCTCCCAACATGTGAAACAAATAATATGCAATTTAAAATTAGACATAAAAAAGTACCTGATTCACCCCTGGGCTTCCCCTCAACTCCTGGCGTCGTTGCTCCGTCGGCGGTTAGTCTGGTGAAGAGCGGCCTAGCTTTGATACCACTTGTAGGACCGATGCCGTCGATAGAGGGGGGGGTGAATATCGACCGTGAAAATCTTGTCTTGAAAACTTCGTAAAACTTTCGATCTACTCAGAGCGTTAGTGCAGCGGAAAATAAACAGGAAGAATAAAGCAATACAAAGGACACACGGAATTTATTTACTTGGTTCCCGACCCCCCTGGGTCAGTACGTCCAAGGCCTATGTACTCGCGCGTGAGTCCACTATTGGTCTCCTTTCCGAAATTTCCAGAGGCGGAGAAAACCCGTTTTACAGATGATAATTACAAGAACAAGTATAGAAAATTAAGTGTGGAATATTAAACGCAAACCGAACAAAACAAAGTTTGAAGCTCGGCCGATTTGGACCTCCGAAGTGCCGCGCACTTCCTCCTGGAGCCTCCCGGTCATAGAGCTTTGTCTTTAGCGCATTGTCGTCGGTCAGAATGCTCAGAATCCCTTTCAGCAGTTGTATTTGAAGCAGAGGGGTCGAAGCCCCTTATATAGGCTTCATACGGGCGCCCTGGACGTTGGGGGCGCCCCTACAAACTTGGTCACACCTTATCCCCGGGCCGACCTCGTCGCAGCTGATAAAACCTTTGACCAGGGTGCCCCGGACCTCCTGGGCGCCTGCGTGAAGGCTTATCTGTGTTTTGAACTCGAAACAGCAAATACAGCTTTGAACTCGGGCACCCCGGACCTCCCGGGCGCCCCGCTTGAAGCTTATTCTGCTTTCTTCAATTAAACTGCTTTTTAGTCTTTGGCCTGGGCGCCCGGGACACTGGGGGCTCCCTGGATGCTTGGGGGTGCCCTCACTGATGGGGGTGCCTGGCTTGAAAGCCTCCAGCCCAGTTTTTGCCTGCTTTGTCTCTGGTTCTTGGTACCTGCAAGATACACAAACACAAAGCACATATACATACAATATTAGCCTTAAGGACTTGGTTTGGACTTCGAATTTTCACGAAACCCTAGGTCGAATCGACGCAAGTTCCCACCCCCGAGAACGCGCCTTTCACCTACTCCTTACTGGAGACGGTTGCCACCCAGTCCTTCAGGTGGACTTTTGCTTAGCTTCCGATACTTCAGGACCTTGAGACGCCCGAACCCTGACTCGTCTCTACTCCTGTCCTTAGTCATCGCTCAGCTAAGTTGCTCAGTTCCTCGGACCAAGACTTCGTGCCCAAACCCTAAGTCCAGGACTTCGGTGCCCAACCCTCGGTCAGGTCTTCTTGCCCAATTCCCCGAACCAGGTCTTCAATGCCCAACCCTCGGCTAGGTCTTCTTGCCCAGTCCTCGACCAGGACTTAGTGCCCACCTTCCGAGCATGTCTTCGGTGCCCAGCCTTTTGCCAGGACTTAGTGCCCAGCTTCACTCACCAGGTCTTAGTGCCTAGGTTAACTAGGACTTTTCTTCACTTTCGTTACTCCTCTCTTAACTCCCCTTCATTTGTTCAATATATCATTGACTTATGTGTATTGTCAAACATTAAAACACTTAGAGGAGAACATCATTGATTGCAACTTGCACCAACACTTTCTTCTTTCCTTGAGTCGAAATCTCAAGGTTTCATGGAGTTGCCGCCGGCCAAAGAAGATGAAGGAATCCTCTCCTTTGCTTACCCTAGCCACACATCCAAGGAGGAAGAAGGAAGAAAAGGAGAAGAAGAAGATCAAATCATCTTGCTTGGATCCTAGCCGAAAGTTTCCTTCCCTCTTCCCTTCACTTCCGCTAGCCACAACAAGGAGATGAAGATCTCCTTTCCTATGCGCCGATAGCCCTCTTCTTCTCCTCTTTAGTTTCCGTCGGCCAAGGAGAGAGGAACAAAGGTGATGAAGATCTAGAAAAGAAGGTGAGAGACCTTGCTTCTCTCTTGCACCACCTACCTCCTTCCAATACCGCCGGCCAACCCTAAGAGAGAGAGAGAGAGGATGAGAGGAGACGAATAAACTAAGGCTTGGGTTATGTTTCATGATGGCTTCATGAGGTATTTATAGGGCTACAATAGGGACCATGAGGAGGAGTTGGGTCTTGGCCACCTAATGGATCAAGGCCCGATCCATTAATGAAGATCCATTCCACTAAAGGATCCTCATTGAACTACCTCACCAACCCCCATATTTTCATATGGGCTCCACCTATTATGAGTACAAGTTTCTTCCCGTGTTTAAGATATCGAATGCCCGTTGATTAATTTAAATTATTGACAATTTTAATTAATCAACATCTAACTTCTTGATTAGTACCACTCATCCTTATCATCATGTTGAACCAAGTCCACCTGCAGGATTTAACATGAAGAACCTTATGAGTTCATCAAGCGGCATCATCATCTCGACTCACCAAGACATGGTTTCCGTCTATAATCAATGACACACCATATAAATAATATTATTTTTCAACTTACCCAGCCTATCGATTTAACAGAATAAATCTCGCCCATTGATAAATCAAAGAAATAACTATTAAGTACATGTGCCTGTTATTATATCGGGATCAAGAGCATGTACTTCATAATAAACTAAGGTCTGATCCAATTTTAAAGTAAGTATAAATTGGATCACCTTTGTGTCAGCCCTGCTCAATGTACACAAAGTGTACTAGTGTAATTTTATGGTCAAGACAAACCAACACCAAATTACACTACAACCATCCCGATGGTTTGTCCAAATCTATCTCGGTTGTGAGCCTCTACTTATACTTTATAAGGTACTAATAACATGATCTTCTATGTGACACCACACACCATGTTATCTACAGTGTAAAGTATTAGACAATATGCACATACTAATATAAATATGCAATCAGTGATCTTGTGATTCTCTTTTCAAAATGCAGATGTTCATACAAAAGGCAAGGCTTTTAGTATACATCCCAACATTCTATCTCTATCGACACCACTGCCTCTGCTCCATACACCAACTAAAATGGTGTAAATCCAATGCTTTCTTATGGAGTTGTTTAGTGAGCCCATAAGATACTGAGAAGTTCATCAACCTAGTTTACCCCAACATGATCTAACTTCACTTTCAACCCTCTGACAATTACTCTGTTGGTGATCTCAGCTTATCGATTACTTTGCGGATACGCTATAGAAGTAAAAGTCTGATTAATACCATAAGTTGAGCACCATTCTTGGATCTCCTAGCCCTGTAATTGGTATCTATTATTAGAAACTAACTGCCATAAAAACTCGATAATTACGTTTTCTGTGATGCGAGCAAGAGCCTCTACATCAACCCATTTTGAGAAATAATCTATGGAAACCAATAAGAACTTCTTTTATGTAGGAGCAAGAGGGAAAGGGCATACGATGTTCATTCCCCATTCATCAAAAGGACAAGAGGTGGTAAAAGTCCGAATCTGCTCGGTTGGTTGATGTGAAAAGTTCTGATTTTTCTTGCAAGAGAGGCATGTTGTCACTAGCCAATCAGCATCCTTTTGAAGGGAGGGCCAAAAGTATCCCTCCAATATAACTATGCGAGCCATGGCTTGAGCCCCGGCATGGCTGCCACAAGAGCCTTCATAAATTTCCCTAAGGACATAATTAGTGTCCTCAGGACCCAAGCATTTGAGTAGAGGACGAGAAAAAGCCCACTTATAGAGTTGATCATTGATCAGGATAAATCGGGTAGCCCTTTTTTGAATAATCAAACCTGCTCAGGATTGTTGGTGCTTGGATGGCTATAGAGGGGGGGGGGTGAATGTAGCCAGACACAAAACTCTTGCTCTCTTCGAACTCTTCTACACTTAGGTTAGCAGCAGCGGAAACACAACATATACAGAGAAACAAACTTAACAAAAACGCAGAAACGGAGAATACAACCCAAAGACGCTAACAAGGATCATTTACAAGCTTCGGGGATAACCTGCCCCTAGTCCTTGGCATGCCCGTGAGGTGGGCGATCCCTTGATCGTCGACAGATCAAGCCCCAGGTGACCCCGGATATAACAACGCCTCCTTCTTGATGGAGAAACCTCTCCACAATTGCCTCAAGATGATATGAGATTAAGTGCACTCGACAATGAGAAGGATCGCTCACAATGATGTAACAAGAACGCTCAAGCACAAAGCACAGAGAGCACAAAACACAACCCAGGCTAACTCCTCAAGTTTTCTATCTGTTCTTTTTCTTGTCGCTCCTCTGCTTCCAGCTTTGTCTTAAGCCTCTGCTCCCATCACCAGGCTCTCCATCAGCATCCACTAAAGTCACAGCCTGACCCCCAGACTCCCTGAGCACTCAGTCCACTGAAGACCTCTCCAACTGAGCCTCCGTCAGTTGCCAGCCGCGCGCCAGAAGCCGTTGAGACCTGAAACCAGTAAACAGACAAACCTGCTCGATGGAAAGTCCCCATTTGACTCTCCTCCATTGTTTGAATCATCCCTATAAACTCTGCACACTCCTACAGAAGCTTAGCGAATGCATATCAAACAATATCACACAATATCAGCAGGTAGCAGAGAAAACGCAGACGCAATCAGAAGTGTAACAGCGATTTCGAATTAATGTTACAGCTACTGATCGGTCACTAGACCGATCAGAGAGGACCCTAATCGGTCACCAGACCGATCAGGTTAGCCTTGACCGATCAGGCTCTAGCCTGATCGGTCCACAGTGAGAAACTGGAAATTGTGACTTCTAGTGATCAGTCACCAGACCGATCCCAGGTCATGGATCGGTCACCCGTCCGATCCACCCCTTTGCTGAGTATTTCTCCAGCTTCACAAGCTAAACCCACTGATCGGTCACCTGACCGATCAGGTTGTGGCCTGATCGGTCTGGTGACCAATCAGGTCACTCCCTGACCGATCAAGATTCATTCTGATCGGTCATAAGGGGGAACTCACGATATTTGATCGAGCAGCCAGACCGATCATGGTTCAACACAGTGTGGCTCTGAAATCCTGAAAGATCAGGAGCTCTCCCTGATCGGTCACCAGACCGATCAGGAGCCGAATAGAAGCCAACCAATATTTCTGTTCTCTCCCTGATCGGTCACCAGACCGATTAGACTTCTCTGGATCGGTCACTAGACCGATCCACAAAGGGAGTTCGTGCCAACTTCCCTAATCGGTCACCAGACCGATCCAGAGACTTCCAATTCCACCCTATGTCAAGAGAACGGGCTCCCAGCCTTCTCTGACTCGTGCTTAGTCCCCTGGACCAAGACTCAGTGACCAGCTTCACTCACTGGGACTTCACCTAGTCCCACTAGGTGTGCCTAGTCCCATTAGCTCTTTTCTCATGCCAGTGTACGATCTCTCAGATCCGCCTGGATTTCACCTAGTCCCACTAGGTGTGCCTAGTCCCACTAGGTTTTTTCCCATGCCAGCGTATGATCTCCCAGATCCACCTGGACTTCACCTAGTCCCACTAGGTGTGCCTAGTCCCACTAGGTCTTTTCCCATGCCAGCGTGTGATCTTCCAGATCCACCTGGACTTCACCTAGTCCCACTAGGTCTTTTCCTATGCCAGCGTGCGATCTCCCAGATCCACCTGGACTTAACCTAGTCCCACTAGGTGTGCCTAATCCCACATGGTCTTTTTCCATTCCAGCGTGCGATCTCCCAGATCCACCTGGATTTAACCCGAATTTATTCAACCAAACTTAAATCATTGTCAACACCAAAACAACAATCGGGCCAGACTACATCAACAATCTCTCCCTTTTTGTTGTTTGACAATCCGATTTAAGTTTAGGTATTAATGATTAATTGAAGTCCATTCAATTTTCATAAGGGAATCAAGATCCTCCCCCTACAATGATGAACCCTAAACATAATCAATCATTCTCTCCCCCTTTGTCAAACATCGAAAAGGGTATGGTTATTAAGTTTAAATATACCTCCCCCTTAAGTGAGGGTCTCTCCCAAACCCAAAATAATCAATGGTTAATCTTGAATTGCACATGAAAATATATACAGAATAATATCATAGTCAAACATGTATATGCTTCATATGACAAGTAGTAATGCAGCTTCATCAGACTGATGATTGATATAGAAAAACTTCTGATTTATCTATGAACGATCAATTTTCAGAAAAATTTCTGTAATTCTGATTCGTTCAAGATCAGACTGCATTAACAATTGAAATTTCATAACAGGGGTGTAGACTTCATCGACAGTCGATATTTTAGAAAAAATTCAGAACCATGGTTTGGGTTTCTTGACTGAAAATTATTCCTCATCAAAGAACAAGAGATCAAGGATCAAGAGACATGATTCAAACAACCCGTTCATATGAATTTCAAAAATTTCAACACGGGCTTATATCGAATCAGTATTACATTTGTTCCAAGTGTGATGAGGATACTCCAATTGTAATCAGTTTGTATCAGATTTGTTTGTATCAGTATGATCAGTAAACTGATACAATTCGATGAAAAGAGGATCGGACTCAGGAGTTTTGACCCAATCAGGGAATTTCCGGATATGATCGGTCACTAGACCGATCAGAGGGATCCCTGATCGGTCGGTGGACCGATCAGGTTCGACACAGAAAATTTTCTAAAACTAATCAGTTTCAGAAATAGGTTTGTCTCAACTCTTAACCATTCCCAAACCCTAATTCAATTAGTTTTAACTTATTTGATCCTAAGAAAGGTTTCCCTTAACCAAAATAAACAACATGATTTATATCCCTTAACTAAGCATTATTCTACATCAAGAATTAAGAGTTTCTATGATAAGAAACAACACATGTTTGTATCAATTTCAATGAATGATCCATTATTTTCCACTTTTGATCAGTTTGTATCAGTGTGTACATACTTTTGATAATCTAATTTAGTACATAGTTCTAATCTCAATTATTAGCAACAACTTACTATTCTTCTTTTTCCACATGGGCTAAAGGTTAAACATGGCATATATAGCAATAGTTGATGAAAATGCATCCAATTCTTAGCTATCCTATTCATGATCCCAACCATTTAATTTTCAAACAGAAATTTACCAACCATGGATACTAGATGTGATGTTCATGTATTGCTATTTGGTATAGATGAACTAGACAGTTTCTTCTTTGTTTTGGAAGCAAACTTAGTCGAACTTTGATACTAAAGTAGATTATACTTAAGCATGATTAAGTAATTTGACACATGAATTCCATAAAAATCACTAGCCAAGGGATTACATTGTTAAAGGAACTAAAACAATGGAGATCAAATTATCTAATTTGAATTTTCTATAACTAATCATGTGGATAATAATTTTCCCTGACCATGGATTTTGAGCACCCATTATCAACCACCCATGTTGATGGATGCTCTCCCTCAATCAATGCTATACAATTCTAAAGATAGAAGGTTTAAGTACCCAAATTTTGGGACCTAAGGCATCAATAATGAAGGACTTTGGCACCCATGCCTTAGTCATTTTCTTTTTGACTTTTTGAACCCTAGAGTCATTTGATGCTCTAAAATGGGTTCTTGACATTAATGATACAAAGGTTGGCTCCTTAGGTCGGTAACCTATACCGGCCTTGTTATAAACCACTCTTTGTGAATTTAGTATCATATCTAATGTTTTAGAGCTTGTTGAAAACTTCTCAAGAATATTCTTGAGATTTTCAATTTCGCTCTTCAAATCCTTATTCTCATCCTCAAGGGATTCATCATGAAAATCATTAATATCCTCTACCCTAGAGGATTTTAATTCTTCTATTTCCAATTTCAACAATTTAACTTTGTTCTTGGATTTTTTAAGCAACCTAGTTAAACATGCAATGGTTCTATAGCACATATCTAACTCGGGAGAGATTATCTCTTCATCATCCAAAGATGATGAAGGCACTGTTGAGGAGCTACCCGCTTCGTCTTCACTCTCCTTGTTTGATTCTTCTAAGGCCACTAGAGCCACGTGACAGTAAGTCATTTCCTCCTCTTTTTCCTTCTTCTTCTCCTTCTTCTTCTTCTTGTTGTCACTTGCCACTAAAGCAAACCCTTTCTCCTTTGGGCTTTGGTTAGCGATCTCGTGTAACTCCATTTCACAAAACAAATCTTCTAATTTAACAAAGGAAAGGCCCTTGGAGACCTTGTAGGCATCCACCATGGATGACCACAAGGCATTCCTAGGAAATGATTTAAGGACATATCTTACAAGATCTCGGTTTTCTACCTTCTCATTGATGGAATGCAAGTCGTTGAGGATCTCTTTGAATCTTCCATGGAGTTCACTTACCTTTTCATTTTCTTCCATGGAAAGGTTTTGAAGTTGGCTGAGGAGGTCCTTCTTGGCTGTCCGGGTTTCATGAGTGCTTTCATGGAGCTCAATGAGCTTGCTCCATAGGTCTTTAGCACTTGCGAAGGGACCAACTTTGATTAGTTGGTCCTTGGTCATCCCACATTGCAAGGTAACCACCGCCTTCGCATCGGCTTCTCCTTTGCAAGTTTGCTCAGCCGACCACATTGAGAAGTCTAGATCTTTTCCCTCAACATCCTTTAGAGGAGAGAAACACTCCTTCACAGCGAACCATGTGTTGATATTCATCTTGAGATAATACTCCATCTTTGACCTCCAATATTGGAAATCAGTGTCGTCGAAGAATGGAGGTCGGCTGGTGCTAAACCCTTCTCTCAAAGCCATCATAGTTAACTCTCAGATGTTAAGCCGCTTGAACAGAGCCCCAAGCTCTGATACCACTTGTTGGTGCTTGGATGGCTATAGAGGGGGGGGGGGTGAATGCAGCCAGACACAAAACTCTTGCTCTCTTCGAACTCTTCTACACTTAGGTTAGCAGCAGCGGAAACACAACATATAAAGAGAAACAAACTTAACAGAAATGCAAAAACGGAGAATACAACCAAAGACGCAAACAAGGATCATTTACAAGGTTCGGGGATAACTTGCCCCTACTCCTTGGCGTGCCTGTGAGGTGGGCGATCCCTTGATTGTCGGCAGATCAAGCCCCAAGTGACCCCGGATATAACAGCGCCTCCTTCTCGGTGGAGAAACCTCTCCACAATTGCCTCAAGATGATATGAGATTAAGTGCACTCGACAATGAGAAGGATCACTCACAAAGATGTAACAAGAACGCTCAAGCACAAAGCAACAGAGAGCACAAAACACAACCCAGGCTAACTCCTCAAGTTTTCTATCTGTTCTTTTTCTTGTCGCTCCTCTACTTCCAGCTTTGTCTTAAGCCTCTACTCCCATCACCAGGCTCTCCATCAGCATCCACTGAAGCCACAGCCTAACCCCCTGACTCCCTGAGCACTTAGTCCACTGAAGACCTCTCCAGCTGAGCCTCCGTCAGTTGCCAGCTGCGCGCCAGAAGCCGTTGAGACCTGAATCCAGTAAACAGACAAACCTGCTCGATGGAAAGTCCCCATTTGACTCTCCTCCATTGTTTGAATCATCCCTGTAAACTCTAGACACTCCAACAGAAGCTTAGCGAATGCATATCAAACAATATCACACAATATCAGCAGGTAGCAGAGAAAACACAGACGCGATCAGAAGTGTGACAGCGATTTTGAATTAATATTACAGCTACTGATAGATCACTAGACCGATCAGAGAGGACCCTGATCGGTCACCGGACCGATCAGGGTTTGCCCTGACTGATCAGGCTCCAGGCTGATCGGTCTACAGTGAGAAACTGGAAATCGCGACTTCTAGTGATCGGTCACCAGACCGATCCCAGGTCGTGGATCGATCACCCGTCCGATCCACCCCTTTGTTGAGTATTTCTCTAGCTTCGCAAGCCATACCCACTGATTGGTCACCTGACCGCTGGTGACCGATCAGGTCACTCCCTGACCGATCAGGATCCATTCTGATCGGTCATAAGGGGGAACTCGTGATATTTGATCGGTCAGCCAGACCGATCATGGTTCCTCACAGTGTGGCTCTGAAATCCCTCTGATCGTTCACCAGAATGATCAGGAACTCTCCCTGATCGATCACCAGACCGATCAGGAACTCTCCCTGATCGATCACCAGACCGATCAGGAGTTGAACAGAAGCCAACCAATGTTTCTGTTCTCTCCCTGATCGGTCACCAGATCGATCAGACTTCTTTAGATCAGTCACCAGACCGATCCACAAAGGGAGTTCGTGCCAACTTCCCTGATCGGTCACCAGACCGATCCAGAGACTTCTAATTCAACCCTAAGTCAAGAGAATGGGCTCCCAGCCTTCTCTGACTCGTACTCAGCCCCCCGGACCAAGACTCGGTGCCCAGCTTCACTCACCGGGACTTCACCTAGTCCCACTAGGTCTTTTCTTATGCCAACGTACGATCTTCCAGATCCACTTGGACTTCACCTTGTCCCACTAGGTGTGCCTAGTCTCACTAGGTCTTTTCCCATGCCAGCGTATGATCTCCCAGATCCACCTGGACTTCACCTAGTCCCACTAGGTGTGCCTAGTCCCACTAGGTCTTTTCCCATGCTAGCGTGTGATCTCCTAGATCCACCTGGACTTCATCTAGTCCCACTAGGTGTGCCTAGTCTCACTAGGTCTTTTCCCATGCCAGCGTGCGATCTCCCAGATCCACCTGGACTTCACCTAGTCCCACTAGGTGTGCCTAGACCCACTAGGTCTTTTCCCATGCCAGCGTGCGATCTCCCAGATCCACCTGGACTTAACCTAGTCCCACTAGGTGTGCCTAGTCCCACTAGGTCTTTTCTCATGCAAGCGTACGATCTCCCAGATCCACCTAGACATAACCCGAATTCATTCAATCAAACTTAAATCGTTGTCAACACCAAAACAATAATCGGGCCAGACTGCATCAACAAGGATCACCCGTTACAATGCCTTGTTGCAAAAATACAATGATGGGGGTGGGCTAGTCTTCTAGAAAATCTAGCTCTACCAGCTATTTAATACAAGATATCTGTTGGACCGTTGCACGTGAGAGGGGGAGGGAGTGAATCACATATCTTTTTAAATAAATGACACTTTTTCAAATTAAGGAAAGTGAGAGCAAGTGTAGCGAAAAATATCAAAAAATTAGTCACGCAATCACAAGTCGATTTTACATACTTCGGAGCCTTTGGCGACTCCTACTACAAGGCATAGATCCCTTGTATCATTCTGATGGGCAATCCACTAATATCATCTACCGATAAACACCTGGTAGAGTGATAGGGTACAAAAGATGAGTAGATAATATAACAACCCTACACTCCCTACTTGATATAAATTAAGTACAAGTAAATAAATTCATTACTAATACTCTATAAGTACCCCAGGTATGTTTTGATATGGTCAACCAAGTTAAATTAGGTCCTATTGTATTTGATCCCTATATCTAAATGTATAGGAGCTTAGGAGCACAGGAAGTCGAGTGGAAGATGCAGCAGGTGAGAAGGATAACAAGGGAAGGGAGTCGATGGGCTTGATGCATCGGAGGGACATGGAGGTCTGCGGAAGAGTACGCCGGTGAAGCGAGAACGGCATGCGCGATGTCCGAAGGACGAGAAACCGAGGGAAAGCACTCTCAAGGAGAAGACCAGAGGAGGATTCGGGTGAGACAAACTCTAGAAGGCCCGAGATCACACAAGAAGACCCGTTGGAAGACTGGTCAGCAATAAGTTGACCATAGTCAACTCGGGCGCCCATGAATGGTAGCACTCCTATGCAATTGGGCACTCCAATTCACTCGGGCGACCGAGAAGTTAATACTCATCCAGAACTAATCGTTCATGGCTGTTGCGATGAGGATAACCCGGAGCCACGTGCCAGGCACCCTATGCACTCGGGCGCCTATATAGGGCCACGTTAGCAAACGGATAAACATCATTGAGGTTATAAATAGATCCCAGAGCTCAGTTTCTTTCTATTAATCCAACTATATATGAATTTGTTCTAGCTTTTCTTTGTATTTTTGAGTTCTAGTTTGTGTAAGAGGCTTTTCCACCCCCAAGGATTACATTTGGAGAATGAGCTTTGATTTGTCTTTGATTAGCAACCATCCTAGTTGCAAACCAAGTACTTGATTGTGCCTTTTTCTATTTCTGTTATCATTTCTTTTATGTTTTCTTGTTAACTAATCACTATCTTTTTAGCAAAACAAAATATCTCTTTTATTTTTTAGGGGTAATTCACCCCCCTCTTGTTGACCACACGATCTTCAACAAGTAGTATCAGAGCAAGGAAGCTCTAGAAGGACTAACCGCAAACTGAAGTACATACAAAATGGTTGGACCAGTTATCTACCCACCAATATTCGAGGGAGAGTGTTATATGGAAAAAGTGAATGTAGGTATTTTTTAAAACTGACTTTGATTTATTACTAATTATGAAAAATAATTTTGAAGTTCCCAAAGACACCGACGATAAAGACAATGACGAAAGTCTGTGGACAAAGAAGCAAGCAAAGTTTATGACAAACAGAAAAGCAGAATTTTATCTAATAACCATTCTACTGGTGCATGAAGTTAACCGTATCGGAACCTACAAATCAACAAAGGAACTTTGAGAAATGTTCCTGGAGATACACGAAGGTATTTTTGAAACAAAGCTGTCAAAACGAGATGTGCTCCTCAACTAACTCAGTAACCTCTGAATGGAATAAGGAGAATTAGTTACCCAGTTGCACACCAAAATCAAAGAGCTTATCAGGAGACTT
Organism: Boesenbergia rotunda; assembly: GCA_024364735.1. Taxonomy (NCBI): domain Eukaryota; kingdom Viridiplantae; phylum Streptophyta; class Magnoliopsida; order Zingiberales; family Zingiberaceae; genus Boesenbergia; species Boesenbergia rotunda. Next base: position 46,178 of record JAGFNQ010006412.1, read on the forward strand.
AAGAACCCTGGAGAAACGGTAACGAGTCATGCCACACAAAGGTATGCCTTAAACGCATTCTCGAGAACCCTAGACTGGACTCCCTAATAAATGCATACTACATCTCCAAGGATCTTGAGGTAACTACCTTAGAGCAATTATTTTTGACATTAGAACATCACTTATCTCAGTGCACAGGAAAGAATAAAATGGACAACATCGCCCTAAGCACGAGAAAGATCTAGCACAAGGAAGAATCTTTAGCCGATGATGAGGAAGTAGCTTATATGGTAAGAATGTTTTAAAAAAATAAATCTAATAAATTCAATCAGACGCAGACCAAAAGACAACCTTGGAGCAAAAGAAGAATAAAGTCCTATCACTACGACGAATAGGGACACGTCAAAGACAACTGCCCTAAGTTAAAGAACAAGGGAAAAGAGGCAACAAAGTCAAAGACCCACCACATGAAGGCAACGTGAGATGAGTCTTCATCAAAAGAATCAGAACTTGACTAACAAGCCAGACTAGTGCTGATGGCCACCCACCAAGAAGAAAGCATCCATGAAGGGGGAGCCACATCAGAAGATAGCAGCGACAAAGGGGGAGCTTTGGATTTCAAAAAAGATATGGTAAGTTAGGTATGTTTTCTACCTCCTGATCAACTTTATTCAGATATTAAAGCAATGATGAAGTTGATATGTAAATTAGAAAATAAAAATCAAGGCTTGAATAAACAACTAACTTCTACATGTTCGTTTGAAATGCATGATAAATTAAAATTAGAAAAATGAGAAATTGAAGGATTAAGTAGAAAAACTAGAAAATAACCATGCATGTTCAAAATATTTTCATAATTTAAAATTTAGATATTTTGAAGAACTAAATTGGTATTTACAATATCACAAAGGTCAAATTATAAGAATTCTTAGAAATTATATTCTATCTAAATTTTTGATTAATCATGTTGGTAAGAATTTATTTTGGATCCCAAAATCTGTAATAAATTGTTAAATTTTATTTAGCACTTATTTGTCAATAATTATTTTTTTGATTAATTAATGCTTTATTTGTCATCTTCTTGAAATTTTTGGTAAAACATATAATTGTTACAGAAAATTTAGTTTCATATTTTTTTTGACGATAGAGTTCATTGTGAGTTATCCATAATATTTTTTTGAAATTTTTAATTGTTAAACAGATTTATTATAATTTTCCATTCGAAAACCTATTTTTTAATTTAAAAATACATTAAAAATTAATTTCATTAAATCTGATTTTTCAGATATATGGATTATCTTTTGAATATTGAGAAAAATTTTCAAAGTTATTTTAAGTTGAAATCGAATTTTAGAATTATCTCTTTCAAAAATTTTCAATAATGTATTCAAAATTATTGTCTTAATGTTAAAAATTTATTTTACATTAAAAATTTTTTTAGAGATAAACCTACTGAATTCCTAACTTAGATAAAAATTTGAGTAATTTTTGACTAAGAATAAATTTTTTATAATTTTTTTAAAAACAAACTCTTAATAATTTTTGACCCAATTTTGAAAAACTGGATTTTTAGAAAATTAACTATTACCTTTGATATGTTAACAAAAATTTTCTAAAATGTTGGGTGTTTAAGTAATTTTCTATGAATCTTTTTGTTTTGTTTAAAAAGAAATTACATTTGCTTTTAAAAATCAATAATATTTGTCTTTGGTCAAAATCCACTTTAAGGTTTTTTTTTCAAAACTTGGTCAAATTTTTGCAAGTATCTAGTCCAAAACACTTCTTATTAAAGTAGATTATACCCTTAACTTTTTTTTTATGTGATTAAAGGGGGAGAAAATAGGATTAAGTTAAGGGGGAAGACTTAATTTCCAACTATTTTTGAATTACACTATCTACTATTTATTTTTGTCAATTCATATGTTGTTTAACCCTAACTTTACTCAGGTTGATGCATATCAAAAAGGGGGAGATTGTAAGTACACCAAGTGAGTTTTGATATGGTCAATCGAGTTAACTTAGGTCCTGTTGTATTTGATCATTGTGTCTAAGTGTGCAGGAGCTTAAGAGTGTAGGAAGTCGAGCGAAAGACGTAGCGATCGAGAAGGATGACACAGGAAGGGAGCCGATGGGTTCGGTCCATCTGAGGGACGCAGAAGTCTATGAATGAATATGTCAGTGAAGCGAGAAGGACGCGTGCAGCCCTAGAGGTTCGAGTGTTGGGTTTCGGTTGTTCGCGCATGGGGATCCTTTCCATGTCCCCAGATTAAAATTTTATTAACTAAAACAAATCCGGATGGAGAATGATTACACAAGCAACCACCACATCATTGTACTAACCGATTCAAGTGACCGCTTGAACAAACTTGTTATTCAAGCAATCTAACTAGTCTAATTGGTTAGCCGCGGAATAGACGATGTATGGATCGTTGATTTTTGTGTTTATCATCGGGGCCCATGACAAAAATAACATACAATAATTAAACAAGATCAAGGAATCAAAACAAGAAATTATACCTTGTTGTTTACCTCGCGATCTTCTATTGTATGACCCAACCTCTTCTTGGACGTCAAGTGGGAGATGATCTTCCAAGAACCGTAGTCACCAAGACACCTTATTTCTTCTCCTAGCTTGGCCGAAACCCTAGGGATCTTCTTCTCCTTCTTTGTTGCCGCCGATACCCTAATGGGCTTCTTGGTTGCTGCCGGCCAAAGGGAAGGAAGGAAACTTCCTTCTTTTGATTGCGCCGGCACCAAGAGATGAAGGGGAAGATGAAGAAGTGGAAGAAGTAGAGAAAACAAATCTCTCCTTCAAGCTAAACCCAAGCCGCAACCCTCCTCCTTCTCTCTTCTTGCCGCCGGCCAAAGAGAGCTCAAAGAAGCGCTGCCGACCACCACCTCTCCACCTCCTAGATTGCGCATGCCCTTGGATGAGAAGAGGAGGATAAGAGGAGAAGAAAACTAGAGATGGCTTTCTTCTCCCTTAACCAAAACTGAGCTCTTCTTCCTTGAAGGGTGCGGCGCCAATAACCCTAGGAGAGAGAGAAGAGGAGAGAAAAGAATAGAGAGGCCTAGGGTTGATTAGATGATCTCCTTGGTCTGATGGCACATGAGGTATTTATAGGCTACAATAGGGACCATGAGGAGGAGTTGGGTCTTGGCCACTAATGGATCAAAGCCCGATCCATTAATGATGATCCAATCTGCTAAATGATCATTATTGAACTACCTCACCAAGCCCCATAAATAAATATGGGCTCCACATATTATGTGTACAAATTATCCCCGTGTTTAAGATTTCGAATGTCCATTAATTGATTAAATTACTAACAATTTAATTAATTATTATCTAACTCCATGAGTAGTACCACTCAACCTTATCATCATGTAGGACCAAGTCCACCTATAAGATTTCCATGATAAACTTTATGAGCTCCTCAAGGGGGCATCATCAACCTGACGCATCAGGACACAGTTTCCTTCTATAATCAACGACACACCATGTAAATGATATTATTTCCCAACTTATTGTGCCTATCGATTTAACAAATAAATCTCGCCTATTGGTAAATCAAAGAAATAGATATTAAGTACATGTGCCCATTATTATATCGGGATTAACAACATGTACACCATAATATTTGATGTCTGATTCAATTATATAGTCAGTATAAATTGAATCACCTCTATATCGGTCCTGCTCAATACACACAAAGTGTACTAGTGTAATTCTATGGTCAAGATAAACCAATACCAAATTACACTACAACCATGCTAATGGTTTGTCCAAAACCATCTAGGTTGCGAGCCTCTACTTATACTCTACAAGAGACTAATAACATGATCTTCTGTATGACACCACACACCATGTTATCTACAATGTAAAGTATTAGACAATAGCATATATATATTAAATATAAAATGTAAATAATGATCATGTGACTATGCTTCCATCACAATGTCATACATCTGACTCACATTCCCTCACATGCCTATCAAAAGCTCTCACTGGAAGGGTCTTAGTGAAAGGATCCGCCGGTTGTCCTCTGATGCAATCTTGGCGACAACAACTTCTCCTCGCTTTACGATCTCTCGTATCAGGTGATACTTGCACTCTATGTGTTTACTTGCCTTATGGGCTCGTGGTTCCTTAGACTTTGCAACTGCACCACTGTTATTACAATAAATTGTGATAGCTCTAGGCAAACCAGGAATCACATCCAAGTCCATCAAGCAGTTCCTGAGCCATACAACTTCTTTGGCCACCTCAGAGGCTGCCACATACTCAGCTTCCATGATGGAGTCTGCCACACATTTCTACTTGACACTCCTCCATACTATGGCTCCACCTCCTAAAGTAAACACATACCCTGAGGTAGATTTACTTTTATCCTTATCTGATTGGAAGTCAGAATCCGTATAACCCATAGGGAGTAATTGATCTACCTGGTAAACTAGCATATAATCCCTAGTCCTTCTCAAGTACTTCAATATATGCTTTACCACAGTCCAATATCCCTGTCCTAGATTACTCTGATATCTACTAACCATGCTCACGACAAAGTAGATATCCGGCCTCATACATAGCATAGCATACATAAGGCTTCCCACAACCGAAGCATAAGGAACCACCTTTATCTCCTCTATCTCCTTTGATGTTTTACGACACATCTCCTTAGATAGAGGTACTCCACTGAAAAGGTAGAAAATCTTTCTTCGAGTTTTGCATGCTAAAACGAGCTAGGACAGTGTCTATGTATGAAGCTTGAGATAAACACAACATCCTTTTCTTGTGATCCCTTATAACCTTGATCCCAAGGATGTGTCTAGCTTCTCCCAAGTCATTCATATCAAACTTCTTGGACAACCATACCCTTACGTCTAATAATACTTTGACATTATTGCCAATGAGCAAAATATCATCTACGTATAATACAAGAAATACCACTACATTTTCGTCATATCTCTTGTATACGCAAGACTCATCCGGACTTCGAATAAATCCATATGACCGGATTACCTCATCAAACCGGATGTTCCAAGATCTTGAAGCTTGCTTCAATCCATAAATGGACCGATTAAGCTTACACACAAGATGCTCTTTGCCCTTTGCAATGAATCCCTCTGGTTGCTTCATATAGATGTTTTCCTCAAGACTTTTGTTAAGGAAAGCTGTCTTGACATCCATCTGCCAAACCTCATAATCCATATGAGCATCAATAGATAAGAGAATCTGGATAGACTTAACCATGGCTACCGGCGAAAAGGTTTCCTCATAATCGATACCCTCTTTCTGAGTATACCCTTTCACAATAAGCCTTACTTTGAAGGTCTCTACCTTCCCGTCTAATCATCTCTTTCTCTTGTAGATCCACTTGGATCCAATGGCTTTTACACCATTGGGTGGTTCTACTAGCTCCCAGACCTGATTAGAATCCATAGATTCTATTTCAGAATTCATTACCTTTTGCCAAGATACCGCATCTTTATCTTGGAGTGCATCGTCATATATCCAGGGATCAGGTTCATGTTCGCCAGGGACCATGTCTGAAGACTCTCCCAAGAACATGAATCTATCAGGTTGTCTAACAACCCTCCCACTATGACGAGGTTACCTGTGTATCCTCTGTGACACACAGTGCAGTCACTTATGGTATGTCCTCCTGTACTGTTGGTACTGAAGTTGGAACTTCTCCTCTCAATTCCTCAAGAACAATCCTACTCATGAGCTTGTGTTTCATCATATAGTCTTTCTCTAAAAATCGAGCATTCGTGCCAATGATCACCCTATGATCTTTTGGACTATAGAACAAACCACCTTTCGTTCTCTAGGATAGCCTACGAACAAGCGTACTTCTATACAAGATTCCAATTTATCAGCATCTCCCTTCAGCACATGTGTTGGACTACCCCAAATCTGAATATGTCTCAGACTAGGCTTTCACCCAGTCCACAATTCTATGGGAGTCGAGGGTACTAATTTAGATGTGTTCGTTGGGTTTCTGAGGCGGATACCGGGTCGCACATGGGAAACCTCTCTATGTCCACGGATTAAAATTTTTCAATCCAAATGGAGACCTATTTCCCAAACGACCATCTCATCATCGTGCTAACTGATTCGAGCGATCACTTGAACAACCGAGTTGTTCTAGCGATCGATCTCGTCCAACCGATTAACCGTGGAATAGACGATGAGTTGATCGCCAGTTTTTATGTTTATCATCAGGGTTCAAGATAATTAATTAACATAATTAATTAAACAATAATTAACAGGTAATTAATTATCAACATGAAATAATAAGATTAAATGAAAGAAACCATGAGAGAAGTTATACCTTCCCGTTTACCTGACGATCTTCTATTGTATGACCCTCCCCTTCTTGGACGTCGTGTGGGCAACGATCTACCAAGAACCGAAGTCACCAATGCAACCCAAGCTATCTTCTCCTTCCCTCTTGCTTGCGCCGGAATAACCCTAGCCACTAGGGAGTTGCCGCCGACCACCAAGAAGGAGTTCCTCCTTCCACATTGTGCCGTCCACCAAGTAAACAAAGGAGGAAGAAGAAGAAGAAGATAAAGAAGAGAAACAAAACTCTCCTTCCCAACAAACCCAAGCCGAAACCTATCCTTCACCCCTCTTCCTTGCCGCCGGCCAAAGAAAAGAAGGAATCCTTTTCTTTGTGATTGTTGGATCTTGGATGGCTAGAGAGGGGGGGTGAATGTAGCCAGACATCGAAACTTTACATTTATCGAAATTTCTACGACTCAATGATTAGTAGCACAGCGGATGCTAAAGAAAACAGAGTATGCAGAAATAAAACCTAGCTAAGCTCAAATGCAAAACGCTAACAAGAGGATTTACAAGGTTCGGGGATAACTTGCCCCTACTCCTTGGCATGCCCTTAAGGTGGGTGATCCCTTGATCGTCGGCAGATCAAGCCCCGGTGAACACCGGATAAAATGCAACCTCCTTCTCGGTGGAGTAACCTCTCCACAGCGTTTCAACAAAGATAGAGTTTTAAGCACAATGAAACACAAGAAAGATCTTACTTAGCACTTAAAACAGCAAGAACTCAGACAAACTTCTCCCGAGCTCCACTCAGCGCAGATCTCACGCAAGAATCCCCTTCTTCGTGTCCTCTCGCTGATGGACTCACCAAGCTTTCTGACTCTTCTTCCCAATGCTCAAGTAACAGATGGTTGCTTCAAAGATCGCAGTTGCTTGTTCAAGATGATGGAACAGATCGCACAAGCACACAAGATGTCGCAGAGTAGTATCGTTATTAGAGTGAGTGTTGTTGAGACTTGTTCGCCACCAAGCGCTTAAGTCCCTCCACTGATCGCAGGTCACCATCTCCCTGCAGCCTCCAGCTGCTCACCTGCCAACGCCAGCTACCACTGAGCTCTCCATGGACTCCCTGAGCTTCTCCGGCCATTGCAACCTGAGATGGCAAATGGACAATCCTGCTCTAAGGAAAGGCCTCCATTGACTCTCCTTGAGTGTTTGAATCCATCCCTGTCACCTGTACACTCAATCAGAGGATTAGCAAATGAAATCAAACTTATATCAGTAATAGCAGAGAAGATCAAAGTGACATCAGTAGCGTATCAGTGAAAGCAGGCGCGATCAGAGCTTCTGACAGCGCGTTTGAATTAAAGTGATCGGTCACCGGACCGATCAGGACTATCCCAGACCGATCGGGCTCCAACCTGATCGGTCCCCAGTGAGAAACTTGGGATCGCAAGCTCATATGATCGGGTCACCCTGACCGGTCACCAGATCGGTCACCAAACCGATTCGGAAACCAGCTTGCCACAATCCCGCCAGGAATTCACTAGCTGATCGGTCACCAGACCGATCAGGCCGATCCCAGACCGATCAAGCTCCAACCTGATCGGTCAGGGTGAGAAACCTCGCGACAGTTGATTGTTCAGCTTGATCGATCACGGTTTCTCCCTGATCGGTCACCAGACCGATCAGGAGCAGATCAGTGAGGTTCCCAAAAACCTACTGGATGCTCCCTGATCGGTCACCGGATCGATCAGGAGCAGAGCAGCAGGGGAACTCAACCCACTTGTGGGCTCTCTGATCGGTCAGCAAACTGATCATGAGCAGTGCAGTGAGTGAAACGCATACTCCCTGATTGGTCACCAGACCGATCAGTCATCGCAGGATCGGTCACCAGATCGATCCACGAAGGAGCACCGTGCCAACTTCCCTGATCGGTCACCAGACCGATCCAGGGGCTCCAACCTAACCCTCCAAGCTAGGACCTTTCACCTAACCCTCCAAGTTGGGACTTTTCACTTAACCCTCCAAGTTAAGAATTTTCACCTAGCCCTCCAAGCTAGGACTTTTCACCCAACCTTCCAAGTTAGGACTTTTCCACACCTAGCCCTCCAAGCTAGGATTTTTCACACCTAACCCTCCAAGTTGGGACTTTTCACTTAACCCTCCAAGTTTGGACTTTTCACCTAGCCCTCCAAGCTAGGATTTTTCACACTTAACCCTCCAGGTTAGGACTTTTCCATACCTAGCCCTCCAAGCTAGGATTTTCCACACCTAACCCTCCAGGTTAGGATTTCCTCACACCTAACCCTCCAAGTTAGGATTTCATCAAACCTAGTCCCACTAGGTATGCCTAGTCCACGACCAGGACTTAAACCCAATCATAATCATAATCATCAACCTAAACTAAAATCGATGTCAACACCAAAATAACAATCAGGATCAGACTGCATCAACAGTGATCACCGACCACCATAGCCTCCTCCCTTGCTCTAGGTAAGTGCACGACCAAAGGGATGAAAAGAGGATCAAAGGTGAAGAAGAAAACAACACCAAATTTCCTCTTCTTCCACCCTAAGCGCTGGCACCACTTCTTGACATAGGAGAGAGAGGATGAGAGGAAAGAGAGAGAGAGGCTCTAGGGTTCTCTTGAGTTGGATGTCTTGGTCTCATGACACCATGGGGTATATATAGGGCTATAATAGGAACCATGAGGAGGAGTTGGGTCATGGCCACCTAATGGATCAAGGCCTGATCCATTAATGAAGATCCATTCCACTAAAGGATCCTCATTGATATACCTCACCAACCCACATATTTAAATATGACTCCACCTATTATGTGTACAAGTATCTCCCCGTGTTTAAGATATCGGATGTCCGTTAATTAATTAAATTACTGGCAATTTAATTAATTAACATCTAACTCTTTGAGTAGTTCTACACAACCTTATCATCATGTCGGACCAAGTCCACCTGCAGGATTTAACACGATGAACCTTATGAGCTCCTCAAGGGAACATCATCAACCCGACTCACCAGGACACGGTTTCTGTCTATAATCAACGGAACACCATGTAAATAATATTATTTTCCAACTTACCGGGCCTATCGATTTAACAAAATAAATCTCGCCCATTGGTAAATCAAAGAAATAAATATTAAGTACATGTGCCCGTTATTATTGTTGGTGCAGACAGCACCCAAGTCGAACCTGTGTTTTGATAAATGGCAAAGGGTTCAAAAGTTAAGTCTTATTTGTTATCTAACATGCTGCTTGAGTGTGCAGATTGAAGTCCTAGCAAAGGAATGCTAGGCACCTAGCGAAGGAATGTTAGGCACTGAAACCCTAAGTCCTGGCGAAGGACAGTTGGGCACCTAGCGAAGGGCTGCTAGGATACGAAGACCTAGCGAAGGACTGCTAGGCACCGGGCGAAGGACAGCCTGGGATCCAAGACCTAGCGAAGGACTGCTAGGCACCTGGCGAAGGACTGCCAGGATCCGAAGACCTGGCGAAGGACTGCTAGGCACCGGGTGAAGGACAGCCTGGTATCCAAGACCTGGCAAAGGACCGCTATGCAAAAGTCCAACTGGAGGAGCCGGTTGGCAACAGGTAAATTCTCCTCAGAGGAGTAGGTGAGGACGCGTTCGCCGTCGAGGGAACAGTAGGCGTCGGTTCGACCTAGGGCTCCATTTTGGAGACCCAAAGTCAGAACTAAGACAGCTAAGGCTATATACTCATAACATATTCTTGCCTTATTGTATTTACAACTAACCCTGGATGTAGGACCAAAGGAACGAGTCTCTGCAGCTCAGAACACCTCAAAGGAGAGAGGTAGCAGCTGGGCAGGGCACCCCCAGTGTCCTGGGCGCCCCCAAGGTGAAGGCAAAACAAGTTGAGCAAGAAACGCTTTGGAAGCTCACTGGGCGGGGTGCCCCCATGCTCCCGGGCGCCCCCAGTGCCCAGGGCGCCCAGCACTCAAGCCACCGAAGCGGATAACTCTTATCCAGCCAAGAAGCTCGCTGAAAAGGTCAACCAGGGCGCCCCCAGCGTCCCAGGCGCCCCCAGAGTCAATCCTCAGCCCTATTCGAGTGGGATAAGGGCTGACCGAGGTAATTCCGGATCGGTTGACACGTGGGGGGGCGCCCCCAACGTTCAGGGCGCCCCGAAGTGCTATAAATAGCACCCAACACCAAGGCTTCGGACAATCAAGTCTTCCAACGCTTTCATGCTCTTCTACTCGAGGCGCTCTACTACAGAAACCTCCCAACCTGAGATACAAGCGCCGACGACGTCCCTCTGCTCTGAGATACATTCCACACCGGACGTCGGTAACAAAGAGCTGTACTTTTTCTTTTCTGCACTATCATTGTAATCATCCTTTTGTAAATTGTTTTGCGCGAT
>JAGFNQ010006412.1:61496-157537 GCA_024364735.1 Boesenbergia rotunda
TTTGAATTACAATGTTATAGTTTATTCAAATTTCAAGTTCTTGCTTTATGGAGTTTAGCGAACATTTAAGCTTTGAATAGTTTTACATGCTCAATTTCTTAGGGTGAAGATTTCTGCATTCTTTAGTCGTGCATTAGAGTCGAGAAGTAGACAGAAGTAACGATCCGTCTAAGGCAGGAGAAGGCGGGTCGCTACAGGTGGTATCAGAGCAGTTCCCATTCTCCAGCATCACACACACATCAGCATCAACCTTGCCGTCTTCAAGTAAGAAAGCTTTAAGTTTCAGTTTTTTTATTTGCTCCTTTATTTAATTGCAGTACAGAGAAATGCTTAAGTACTACTCACATGTGCATAGAACAAGGAAGCAAGTTTAATCCCTTAGTATCACGGAATCATGTTTAATCCCTAGAATGGATATCAGATTTCTAAGTAAGAAGACAAGTTTATACCTAGAGATGTAGTAGTGATTTCTTGTTCCTTTATGCATTATTAGATGGCAAGAAGAGGCCGAGCTCCTAATGCTAATAACAGAACTCCAGTTCAAGATAACAGTGAGCCTGGCACAGAACAGCCAAACCTGATGGCAGTCATTGCTCAAATGCAAGCTCAGATTATAGAACAACAGAAGACCATCGCCACACTGATGGCGAATCAGCACCCAGTGCCCCCTACACCACCCACAGCAGGAGTGGGAACTCCAGTGGTGGCTGAAGTTCCACCAGTCACACAGGAGACCCCTGCCGTGAACCGAAGACAAGAAGCATACCTCGTCCAGTGGCAGAGGCTGAAACCCGAAAGCTTCTCAGGCACGACTGAGCCCTGGGATGCCCAGGCTTGGTTCAAGACTTTAGAGAGCACGATGGAGCTTCTTGACTGGCCAGAAGTCGAGAAGGTCAAATGTGCCTCCTTCTGCCTAACTGGAGATGCTCGTATGTGGTGGGAGCGAGTCAAGAGTAAAAGGATAGTCAACCAGATGAACTGGGCAGATTTCGAGCAAGAGTTCTATGAGGAGTTCTTCCACATGCGGGTTACCAACAAGCACTACGAGGACTTCATGGAGTTCAGGCAGGGTAGCCTACCAGTGGGAGAAGCAGTCGCGAAATTCAACAGACTAGCTCGCCTCTGCCCAGAGCTAGTCAGCACAGAGAAGGAGCGAGTCAGGCTGATGCTCCGCATGCTGAACCCTGAGATAGCACTCAACGTGAACAGCGGGACGCACCGACCCCAGACCAGCGAGGAGTTGGTCAGTAGTGCTCTAATCTCAGAGCACTACCTGAATAGCATCAAGGCACAGCAAGCACAGCAGAAGCCAGTCCTGATTGAGAACAAGACAATAGGAGGCCAGAAGCCTCAGCCAAATAGCCAGAACTGGAAGAACAAGAACCACAAAAGGAAGCAGTGGCCTGGCAGCCAGAAAGGAAAACCAGAGAATAAGCAAGCTAGGTATCCACCTTGTCCTAAGTGTGGGAGGAACCATCCAGGAACATGTCTTTTGGGTGTAACTGGATGCTATTCATGTGGACAAGAGGGACACAGATCCAAAGACTGCCCAAACAAGTTTAAGGTACTTCCTCAGCAGTCCGTACAGTATGGAGGCCAGCCTCAGTTACATTACATGCCTACTATACTGGAGGGACCTCAGATCAGTCAAGGAGGGTTGGAAGCAGCACCAGTTCCAACCAATGCCAGAGTCTTTGCCCTCACGAAGGAAGAAGCTGCCAGCGCCTCCACGGTCGTAACAGGTCAAATAGTTCTTTTACAGCATTTAGCTACTACACTGTTTGACACTGGGGGCGACCCATTCTTTCGTATCAGTACTTTTGCTAGTAAGTTACAGGTGCCTGCAGAGAGTTGGGAGTCCAGATTCCTGACAACTCTCCCTTCAGGGGAAATCATGGAGTCCACCCAGAGGCTCCGGGCTGTGCCAATCAAGATTTCAGACCGAGAGCTATATGTCGATCTGATAGTCCTTGCGATGCAAGACTTCGACATCATACTGGGCATGGATTTCCTCAGTAAGTACAGCGCTTCAGTGGACTTCCGTAGAAGGAAGGTGGTTTTCAGCCCAGAAGGAGAACCACCCTTCGAGTTTCAAGGAGCCCCAGGGAGGAAGACTCAGAAATTTCTCTCAGCCTTGGCAGCCCACCAGATGCTAGAGCAAGGGTGTGCTGGTTTTCTTGCACACATAGTGGACTCAGAAGCAAAGAAAGAACTCAAGCAGGAGGATGTACGGGTAGTCTGCGAATATCCAGAAGTGTTCCCAGAAGAATTACCTGGACTACCTCCCAACAGAGAAGTGGAATTCGAGATCGAGCTGGTGCCCGGTACTGGTCCGGTCTCGAAGGCCCCCTATCGTATGTCTCCAGCAGAGTTGAAGGAATTACAAGAGCAACTCCAGGAGCTACTAGACAAGGGCTTCATTCGCCCGAGTCATTCACCCTGGGGAGCTCCTGTACTTTTCGTCAAGAAGAAGGATGGGTCTATGCGTCTGTGCATAGACTACCGAGCTCTGAACAAGGTAACCATCAAGAACAAGTACCCCCTTCCTTGAATAGATGATTTATTTGATCAACTCAAAGGGGCTACAGTGTTCTCGAAGATAGATCTGCGTTCTGGGTATCATCAGCTGAAGGTTAAAGAAAGTGACATTCCCAGGACGGCCTTCAGGACAAGATACGGCCACTACGAATTTGTAGTAATGCCTTTTGGAGTAACCAATGCTCCAGCAGTCTTCATGGAGCTGATGAACCACATCTTCAGGGAGTATCTCGATAAATTCGTCATTGTATTTATTGATGATATTCTCATATACTCGCAAACTCTAGAGGACCATGCTACACACTTGAGGATAGTGCTGCAGATCCTTCAGCAGGAGAAGCTCTATGCAAAATTCTCAAAGTGTGAGTTTTGGCTAGATCAGGTGACCTTCCTAGGTCACATTGTATCCAAAGAAGGCATTCAAGTTGATCCAGCCAAGATAGAAGCAGTCAGCAACTGGTGTAGACCCAAGAATGCCAGTGAGATCAGAAGCTTCTTAGGCCTGGCAGGATATTACAGAAAATTTGTGGAGGACTTTTCCAGGATAGCCTCTCCACTCACAGCCTTGACCAGAAAGAACAAGAAGTTTGAATGGTCAGATAAATGCGAGCACAGTTTTCTAGAGCTGAAGAAGAGACTGACCAGTGCTCCCATCCTGACTATTCCAGAGAGTGACAAGGCCTTTGACATCTACAGTGATGCATCCAAGATGGGCCTTGGAGCTGTCCTCATGCAAGATGGTAAAGTAATAGCATACGCCTCCAGACAGCTCAAGGACTATGAGAAGAATTACCCTACCCACGACCTTGAGCTAGCAGCTGTGGTTTTCACACTGAAGCTCTGGAGACACTACCTGTATGGAGTGCAGTGCAGAATCTTCACAGACCATCAAAGTTTGAAGTACTTCTTCACTCAGAAGGACCTGAATATGAGGCAGCACAGGTGGCTAGAGTTGGTCAAAGATTATGACTGTGAAATCCTCTACCACCCAGGTAAAGCTAATAAAGTGGCAGATGCACTGAGCAGGAAATCCTGTGCAGCACTGATGTCTTTATCATCACTGTCTCTACCACTTCAGAAAGAAATAAAGGATTTTGGAGTCGAGGTAATAATTGGGCAACTTTCTGCATTGACTCTAGAGTCAACCCTGCTTATGGATATACAAAGAAAGCAAAGCCAAGACCCAGAGATCCAGAAGATCAAGCAGGGGATCCAAGAGGCAGAAAATTCAGAGTTTCGAGTATCAGATAGTGGCATACTCTATCTTGGAGACCGCCTTTGCGTCCCCAATGATGAGGAACTAAGAAAGAATATTCTAAAAGAGGCCCACAGTACCCCATACTCTATGCATCCTGGTTCTACCAAGATGTATCCAGATTTAAAGAAAAGATTCTGGTGGTCTGGACTCAAGCGAGACGTGGCCAGATATATCAGTACCTGCTTGACCTGCCAGAGAGTCAAAGCAGAGCACCAGAGACCAGGAGGAGTTCTACAGCCACTCCCCATTCCAGAGTGGAAGTGGGAAGAAATATCCATGGACTTTATCACAGGTCTTTCAAGAACCACCCATGGACACGATGCAATTTGGGTGATAGTGGACAGATTGACCAAGTCTGCCCACTTCCTAGCCATCAAGTTATCGCATTCGGTAGAGCAGTTAGCACAACTGTACGTGAAAGAAGTAATCAGGCTTCACGGAGTTCCGAAGTCGATCGTTTCTGACAGAGATGGGCGGTTCATCTCCCATTTTTGAAGGTGTGTTCAGGACGCCCTAGGCACCAGACTTCAGTTCAGCACAGCTTTCCATCCCCAGACAGATGGACAAACAGAGAGAGTAAATCAGATTTTAGAAGACATGCTCAGGGCTTGTGCATTGGACTTTAAAGGCAGTTGGTGCAAATTTCTGTGCTTAGCTGAGTTTGCCTACAACAATAGCTATCAGGCCACCATCCGGATGGCACCTTATGAGGCATTGTATGGCAGGAAATGCAGATCACCCATATGTTGGCAAGAAGCTGGTGAGAAGAAAGAGATGGAGTCAGGACTAGGCAGCCAGACTGAGCTTATAGATGAGACCACTCAGGCTATCCAGACGATCCGCCAGAGGATTGAGACTGCCCAGAGTCGACAGAAAAGTTATGCTGACACACGCCGTAGGCCACTTGAATTCCAAGTTGGAGATTCAGTATTTCTCAAGGTCGCTCCTATGAAGGGAATGATGAGATTTGGTAAAAAGGGTAAGCTAAGTCCTCGCTACATAGGACCCTACAAGATCATAAGGAGGGTTGGTAAGGTAGCATATGAGTTGGACTTACCAGAGGATATGTCAGCTATCCACAGTACCTTTCATGTCTCTATGCTAAAGAAGTGTATTCACGACCCT
The DNA here is from genome assembly GCA_024364735.1 of Boesenbergia rotunda. Lineage (NCBI taxonomy): Eukaryota > Viridiplantae > Streptophyta > Magnoliopsida > Zingiberales > Zingiberaceae > Boesenbergia > Boesenbergia rotunda. Next base: position 66,418 of record JAGFNQ010006412.1, read on the forward strand.
AGCCAAGTGATTCAGCCTCAGTCAGTACAGATCCAAGAAGATCTTAGTTATGAGAGCAGACTGACACAGATAGTGGACAAGGCAGTTAAAAGATTAAGAAACAAAGAAGTGCCACTAGTGAAGGTCATCTGGCAGAATCAAAAGCATGAAGAGGCTACTTGGGAACGTGAGGACAGCATGAGAGAGAGATATCCAGAATTATTCTAAGTTCGAGGACGAACTTTTCATAAGGTATGGGGGATTGTAACGCCCCAAAATTCCCATTTTTAGTTCTTAAAGTCCTTAGAATTATTTAAAAATGGTTTAGAAATATTCTAGATATTTTTAGAATATTTTTATGGAATTTTCCGAGTTCGTTTAGTATATATATATATAAAAAAAAAAGAAAACGTTAAGGGCAGCCGGGGGTTCGAACCCGCGACCAGCAGGAGACCAGGCAAGCGCGCGACCAGCCAGGCTAGGGTATCAAGCACAGCAAAGGGTGGAGAGATATATATTTAAGGTGTGATTAGGTCAATCCGCCCCCATAAGTATAAATAAATAAGTTAAGAGAGGAAATTAGAATTTTGGGTTTTTCTTCCTCACCCTAGCCGCGCGAAGCAGCCTCTCCCTCTCACGCACGCACGCACGCACGCCCAAGCCCTTCTTCTCTCTTCCAAGGGGCGCCGGCCAAGGAGGGATCAAAGAAAGCGGAGCGTTGTATTCGTCTCGACGAGGAGAACGCGTAGGCGCGAAGAATTCTCCGAGATCTCAAGTTTCTCCCGAGTCCTAGACGTCAATCTTGGTTGTAAGTCCAAGATATCAATGTATGTACTGCTCACCTGCAGTAAGAGGCGGTTTTTCCGCAAGAATTTCCCTTAAAAGTTTTTAAAAGAGATATTTACTTCTTGTTAAGATTTTTGTATGTGGTCTTAGTTCATTATATGCTTATATATTTTATTGAGTGCCCTATATGAGGTTAGGGTCCAAGAAAAGCTATGAGAAAAGAAAAGAGAAGATAAAGATAAGAAAAGAAAAGGCCAAGGCCTTAAGAAATCCCCAAAAGTCAAGACTTAGGGATTATAGAACGCAAGGTGCTCGAGAAAATGCCAAGGCATTTACAGATAAGAAAGAAAAGAAAGAAAAGCTATTTTATTTTCTAAGGCCAGTACCCGGCGTCCAAGGGCGTCGTTAAAGAAATCCAGGTGTCCAATTCCAAGGTCTTGGCCCTGGTAGACCAAGGTCTGCTCTATTAGGATTGGTGGCTCGCTACCCTAACCTTTTAGGGAACGCGTATGAGATGGTACTTACATCTTCAGTGGATCCAAGTGATTATTATTTTCAAGTATATGCTTTAGCAAACTTTTCTAAAGTTTAAAGAGTTTTCAAAAAGTTAAAGAATAGCTAAAGTTTCAAGTTGAGCCCAGAAAAGTAAATTGAGATTTATTAATGCTTGAGTATGCATGTTTTGAGTTATACATGTTCTTAGTTTTCTTTCAAGCATATAAGTATCTCATATGATTTTCATATTGTTCAGGAAGCATGTTTGCACATTTTGAGATTTTGTGAGCTAGATAGTACTTACTAAGCTTTTTGCTTACTAGTTGCATTTCCTCTTACTGCAGATAAAGGTAAAGGCAAGCAATTCTGAAGGAAGGCGACGAGGCGGTGCTGAGTAAAGTGTGTGTGGTGGCTGATTTTGGAGAGATCTTTGAGACGAGACAATTTAGTTATTTGAATTACAATGTTATAGTTTATTCAAATTTCAAGTTTTATTGCTTAAATATGTTTAGCAGAGTTGCATTCACATTTCATAATGCTTTAGCAAGGTTATAGAACATGTATTTGGTGTTATGAATGCATAGGAGTCAAGATTGGTACAAACTCTATTGTTAAAGTTCATATAAACTTGAATAGCTTATTTTCTTCCGCAAAAGTCCTAATTACAAGTTTATGGATTCATTTTGATTGGCTAAATTGATTGGAAAACTGGCCTAGAGTATAGAAATGGTGTCATGATTCTATTTGGCTCGAAAGTATAGGTTTGGTGGAGTTTTGAAGCAAGTGCCGAAATCTGAAAATTCTGTTTTCAGGCTTATCAGTCGACTGATACAGTATCAGTCGACTGATACCCGAAAGTTGAGTTGGGCGAGGTAAGTTTCAATAAGTTTCATCTTAGGAGTTTTTGAGAAAGACAGTATGACATGGTATCATGCATGACTATTAGAGTTAGTATATCATAGATAGATTTAAATTGAGAAGAAAAAAAAGATTTCCGCATTCTTTAGTCGTGCATTAGAGTCGAGAAGTAGACAGAAGTAACGATCCGTCTAAGGCAGGAGAAGGCGGGTCGCTACAATCTTCATTTCCTCTAGAGTTGAATAAAGCAGTCACTTCAATATCCTACAAAAAAGGTCCTTCTAATTTACCTCAAAGGGTAACTAGAAGTAAAGCTCAGGCTCAAAAGGTTTCCAAAACTTTAGTATCATAATGTCAGGGATAATATGGAACATTAGGGGGATAGGGAATCCTTCCTCACTTAAAGATTGATTTACTTGAAGAATCATTTTCATTTGAATTTTGTAGGAATCTTAGAACCTATGATAACTCTTGATGGACTCTTAATTGCAAGAAGGTTGGGTTTTCTGAGATCTTTTCCAACTGCTCCGGGAAAATATGGTTTTCTCATGATGTAAATATAGATTGCACTGTTTTATTTGATCATGATCAATTTCTGCATGTAAGATTGAAATCTGCTATGCTTCTTATTGAAATGTTGGTTACTATAGTTTATGCTAAATGTTCTAAAGTTGGTAGGTATGATCTATGGGAGCAGTTGGAGTGTATCAAATCATCCAATGAAGATTTCTGGTTGGTAGGTGGGGATTTTAACATCATTGCAAATGAAACAGAGCCATCGGCTGGAGCCATCACAAAAGGGGGAGCTATGGAAGACTTTAATAATTTTATGATGATAACTGGGTTGGTTGATGCGGGTTTTGTAGGGGATTGCTTTACTTGGACAAACAACAGAATATGGAAGAGGCTGGATAGAGTTTTGATTTCTACACCTGGACAGGGGCAGAGATTTTCTGTGAGAGTTGAGCATTTGAATCGAGCAGCTTCTGATCATTGTCCACTGCTGATTTCCTTTCCAATCTTCTGAACAAGCAGTAGCTTCCTTTAGATTTCAGAAAATGTGGTTAAGGCACCATGGATTCATGCAAACTGTTAAGCTGAATTGGAATCTGCCCAGTGCTAGTTATGGACTTATTAATCTGCAGATCAAGTTGAAGAGGTTAAAAAGTCATTTGAAGTGGTGGAATAAGGAGATATTTGGGAATATACATGATAACGTTCAGAAAGTGGATAAACAGTTTAGTGAAGCAGAAAAAAAGTTTGATAATGATCCTTCGGATGAAAACAGAATCAATAAAAACAAGCTTCAAGCACATCTCTTTAAAACTCTTCAGATGGAAGAGGATTTTTGGAAGCAAAGAGCAGCTGTAAAATGGATGTGTGAGGGGGATAGAAACACCAAATTTTTTCACAACATGGTGCAGACAAGAAGGTTAACTAATAGAATATTTAGGATATGGGATGAGGGTGAATGTCTGGAGAAACCAGAATTGATTAGAGATTCGGGGGTTAGATATTTTGAGCAATTGTTGACAGGAGAATCCTATAATGAATAGGCATTGGATCTAAGTTGCATACCGGAGTTGATTACTAGGAAGAGAACGAAGCACTCACAGCATTGCCTTCCCCTGAAGAAATAAAGCAGGCAGTGTGGGAAATGGATCAAAATAGTGTGGCAGGGCCGGATGGATTTTCAGCAGCATTTTATATTTCTTGCTGGGATATAATTCAAAATGATGTTTACCAAGCAGTGCTGGATTTCTTTACAGGTGGGATGATACCAAAGGGTATGGCTGCCACAACCATTGTATTAATTCCGAAAATAGAGAATGCTCAAGCATGGCAAGATTTTCGGCCCAGTCTATGTAATGTATCTTATAAAATAATTTCAAAATTGTTGGCAAACAGACTGAAGAAAAATGCTGAATAAGATTATTTCTCCATCTCAAGTGGTTTTGTTGAAGGTAGATTAATTTCTGATAACATACTTCTAGCTCAAGAAATGACACATAAGCTGAATTATCATGTCAGAGGGGGAAATATGATCATGAAACTTGATATGGCCAAAGCTTTTGATAGGGTTCAGTGGAGTCTATTATTCAGAATTATGATAGCCTTTGGATTTTCAGAAAAATTTATAGCTTTCATTCGAAGATGTATTACTATAGTTTGGTTTTCTATTCGTATAAATGGGCACTTGGCAGGGTTCTTTCAATCAAAAAGAGGATTAAGACAAGGGGACCCCATTTCTCCATTTTTATTTATCATTGCTTCGGAATTTCTATCCAGGGGGTTAGAGAAACTTTTCTTCAATAATCCTAAATTGGGATTTGTTTTAGGTTGCTCTTTGAGGATCTCTCACCTTGCATATGCTGATGGTGTTATGATATTCATGAATGGGTCAATCAATTGTGTTAAAAAAGTTAAGATCTTTCTTGATGATTATGAGAAGAATTCAGGGCAAGCTGTAAATGCAAGAAAAAGTTTGATTTATCTATCTAGGAGAATTCTAGAAACCCGCAAAAGATCAAGTCTATCTACTACAGGCTTTTTGGAGGGAGCATGACCCTTGAAATATTTAGGTATCCCTCTATTCACTGGACACAGAAAATCAGCTTATTTTCAACCCATGTTAGAGAAGATAAGGAAAAGACTTTTGGGTTGGAATTTATCAAATTTGTCATATGGAGGTCGTCTCTGTTTAATTCAAAGTGTGCTCATCTCTATGCCCCTTTACTTACTGCAAGTTCTTCTCCCTCCATTATCTGTCCTTCATAGCTTGGAGGTGGTCTTTGCAAGGTTTTTCTGGGGTTCTACAAATAATAATAGGAAAGTTCATTGGGTGTCATGGGAAGATATCAGTAAACAGAAATTGGAAGGAGGTTTGGGGGTAAGGAAGCTTGCAGATTTTAGTTTGGCAATGGCTATCAAACTTTGGTTCCGATTTAGAGAGCAAAGCACACTTTGGGCAGAATTTCTATCTAAGTTATATTGTGGTTCTAATCATCCGGTTGTGGTGAGCTTAAAAAGAAATGCATCCCCTAGTTGGCGTAGATTGATCAAGGTTCATAGCCTGGCAGAACAGAATATTGGTTGGCTATTGGGAAATGGTAAAATAAACTTTTGGTACGATACTTGGCTTGATGCAGGTCCTATTTTTTATTTATGTGCGCCTATTGGAAATAATGATTTAAAGGTTGTTGATCTCTTTGATGGTTTAAATTGGAAAAAGGACAGAGTTATAAGAGCCCTCTCGGAAGAATTAAAGGATGAAATTGCAGATACACATTTGCAATAGACTGTATCAGACCAGATTATCTGGAAGCCTGCATTAAATGGCAAGTTTTTGCTGAAATCGGCATGGGATAAGGTTAGACAAGCACAAACAGTGTTTTACATTAACTATGCAATTTGGAATGATTTACTTAAGCCTAGTATTTCGATTTTTGCTTGGCGGTTTCTAAAAGGGAAACTCCCAGTAGATGCAGTATTACAAAAACGTGGTGTTGCTCTAGCATCTAAATGTCATTGTTGTGATTATATGGAAACCTGGGAACATTTGTTTTTTGATGGACCCATTGCTAAAGAAGTATGGTCTTACTTTGCAAGAATTTTTGTGTGAATAGATCATCAAATTTAGAGGATTGGAGAATAGGATTGGAATGGTCGCATGGAGGCCATATTAGAGAGGTGATGCCGTTTCTTATTCTCTGGTTTTTATGGTTAGCTAGGAATGAGGCTAAACATAAAGGATTAAAACAAGATGTGCAAAAAATTCAAAGTAGTATAATCCAATATTGTATGCTAGGGGAAACTGCAGGAAACATCAAAGGGAAACATTGGAAGGGATACACATCAGTTGCTAAAATCTGGGGTTTATCGATTAAAGCAATAACTAGAACCACAATTACTATGGTGTATTGGAAGAGGCCTAATACAGGAGGTTATAAATTAAACACAGATAGATGCTCGCGAGGGAACCCTGGTTTATCTTCATATGGGGTCATAATTCGGAATCATGCAGGGGATTTTCTTATGGCAAAGTATGGCACTTTGGGATCTTCCTCAAATGTGAAAGCAGAACTTTTTGCAATACTAGCAGGTCTTGAATTATGTGTAGCTAATAATTTTCTACCGGTTTGGTTAGAATCGGACTCTTTGGTTTCTTTGAGGATTATACAGTCTTCATCAATGTGTTGGGAGTATAGGAAGATAGTTTTGAAAATTAGAATGCTTGTGGCGAAACATCTAGTATTTTGCTCTCATGTGTATAGAGAAGCAAATGTTGCTGCTGACTATTTGGCTAATTAGGCGTTTAATGTACAAGGGGAAAGAGTGCTATTGAAGCAAGATATAGAAAAAAATTTGCTTGGTATATGTAAGCTTGATAGGATGGGCATTCCATACATCAGATTGGATCGGAAAACATTATAGGGAACATGCTGGAAATCTGATATGGCAAGAACTTTGCACTGATCACACTGGCTTCTGAAAAATATTGAATTGAAGGGTAACGGTTTTTTGAATTCTGGTAGATGAATCTGATAGAGTATTACATGAAGAAATGGAAGTCTTTCCCTGGAGTGTTTGACATAATAGAGAGTTGCATCTATGTGCCAAATGGTTTGAGGATGCTGTGTTATCCATATGTGTAGCAGAGGCTTTGTTTTCCTGATTATTAGCTTTGTGTGAACTACACGGCATTAATTATATTGTGTTCTTCCAATTTTAGTGCAGATTGGGTTATGTTCAGAATAAGCTTGCTTCTTGCCTGATAGCAGGTTTTTTTTGTGTGCCAATATCATTTTGATCTTGTTTTCTGGATGGATTGTTCTTTGATGGTTTGATATAAAGTTTCAAGTTTTAGGCTGGGGATTTGTATTACTGTCAAAATAGCTGTATCATTTGAGTGATAGAAGGTTGTTCTATACAGAATCAGTTGCTGCAGGGAGGTCTGATATCAGAGTTTCCAAAATGTGTATAGGGATATTGAGGCTGAATTTTCAGGATGTATCTTGTGACAGAAGGTGATCTAAACCAAAATCAGGCTGGTGGTCTGCTGGTCCGATTCAGAGTTTTAGAGTTGATCTAAAAAGCTTTTATTTGCGTGTGCTAAGAGTGCCTATTGGTTCTGTTGATTACTGAATTATATTGTGACTAATGCTTGCTCAAGCACTGGTTTTACAGTTTGTCAAATTCCGGAGATCCGGTTTATTGAACTGATATTGTAAATAATGTGCTATCTCTGATATAAACTGAAGATTCAGGAGGTCGATGGTGATGGGAAGTTGTGTGAAGGTGCTTAAATTGTTTCTATACGAGAAATTGGGGAGTTTTTGTGACGACCTGACTTCTCTCTCTCTCTTGGCGGACGTCACTTTTACTTAACCTTAATTTTTTCCTTATCCTTAGCCATAGGTTATAACTACTTGACTTCCCTTAACTTGCTCTGATTTTTTTTTTCAAATGACACCAGTCGACTACTAAAGGCCAATCGACGGGTGTTAGCCACAGAAACTTTCTGTGCGCGACACCAGTCGACTGGCCTCTTGGCAGTCGACTGGTGCATCGAACAGAAGGTTCTGTTCGATAGGGTAGTTGACTGGTTTCTGAGCCAGTCGACTGGCACGCCTGAAAACTGCAGTTTTAGACCTGGGAACTTCTTTCAAGGGTCCATAATTGATACACTTCCAAAGCATATAGATAAATAACTCCAAATCTATACTCTATACTAGTTTTATAAACATCTTAGCAACCCAAAACAAATCCATTTACTTGCAATTAGGATCTTTGCGGAATTTAATAAACTATCAAAATATATGAAATCTATACTAGAGTTTGTACTTAACTTTGTCTCTATGCAAAGTTTAACCAAGATCATTACGTTCTACCAATCCAAAACACTAATCACCAGTTTCTATAAGACTTAACCCAAAGATCTCTCCCACGGTTCCGCCGCCACTGAATATCAATGCAAGTCCCGTTCACCTCCTTAGCTTATGCTTTTTCTTTACCTTTATCTGCAATTGAAGGAAATGCAACTAATAATCGATTTGCTTAGTAAGTAAATCCTAACTCACAAAACCATGCGATCAATGATAAACATGCTCTTTTCAAAGGATGCTTGTTTCAAAATACATGCACTTGAAACTATTTGCACATGGGAACTTTCATACATTTATCATGCTTGAAAACATTTACTTGCATCAAAACACTTGCAAACTTAACATGCTTATGATTTCTTTTGAGACTTGATACATATACATTTCCATACTTTAAAACACTAACTCCTTTGCTCTTGCTCTTTAACATGCTTATAACATAACCATGTTACATACGTAACAAAACATGCACTTAAGAAAATTGAAACACTTACATACACTCATATACTTCAAAATAATAATAAACTTTCTAAGCCTTGACATTGTACCTGGTATCAATGTACCTATGCGCGCATCCCTAATAGGTTTCGGGGTAGCTAGCCACCGCACCCTATTAGAGCTTCTTTCTAACTTTCTGTAGGCCTCTCATTTGCCTGGTACATGTCACTTTACAAAAGTAAAATACTTTCTTACTCATAATGCTTATACTTATCAAGATATCTTTCTTTTTGCATAAATTTTTGCACTACAAAACTTTTATCCTTCTCACTTTGAACTTTCATCGAACAATTTGCGTGCCCTTATCCCCAAAACTCATTTTTGGGACTTTTCAAGAACTTGGTCTTATCATGCTTAGATCACACATACAAAACCTATTCAAATTCAAGTTCTATGATAAGAAACATGTTTTCTTGAAAAACTTAAAATACACTATTAAAATAGTTTTAAAGCATGCACTTAGATCACAAAATCAAGGTTCTACAACGAGAAACTACATAACGAAACTACTTCTATTGCAGGTGAGTGATCTACTTACCCTTTTCTTGAAGAAAACTCACTAAGTATCCGATAGATCCTAGCGTAGTACTCCCTTTCTCTTCCTTTGCAACAATCCTCACTCCTTGGCCCTAGGGAAGAAACCCTAGGTTCTCTACTCAAGAGGAAGAAGGAGGAAGAAAACTCTTCTTTTCTCCCTGTTTTCGCAGCCTCCCAAACCCCTGTTCGCCGACTCCCCAAAACCTAAAGGGGATTTAACGCAACTGTTGAAACACCTCTCATGAAAAGGGCCTACTTACCTATAACATTAATTCGCTTCATCCTTTTCTGTGCTTGATACCCCCAACCTTTTGGCTAGCTGAGCCCGCTTAAGGACTGGCTTGCCCCCGTGGTTGCGAGATCAAACCTCCGCCCGACCCCTTTTTTTCTTTTTATTTTTATTTCGAAAAATTGCCAGAAAATTCAGAAAAATTCCTAATAATTCATGAAAATTATTGGTTGTTACAATCCTCCCTACCTTATAAAAAGTTCATCCTCAAACTTAGAACAGCTCTGGATACCTTTGCCTCATGCTATCTTCTGATTCCCAAGTTGCCTCTTCATACTTTTGATTCAACCATAAGACTTTTACTAGTGGTGCCACTTTGTTCCTCAGCTTCTTATCTGCTCGATCTATTATCTGAATAGGTCGACTTTCATAACTGAGATCTTCTTGAACTTGTATCATCTGTAGCTCAATCACTTGGTTAGCATCTGGGATATGCTTCTTTAGTATTGAGACATGGAACACATTGTGTATTGCTGACATCTCTGGAGGTAGCTCCAACTCATAAGCTACTTTGCCAACTCTTTTCGTCACTAGGTAGGGTCCTATGTATCGAGGATTTAGCTTGCCTTTCTTGCCGAATCTCATTACACCCTTCATAGGAGCTACCTTGAGGAAAACTGTATCCCCAACTTCAAACTCTAACGGTCTACGGCGTACATCGGTATAACTCTTCTGCCTACTCTGAGCAGCTTCTATTCTCTAGCGGATGCTCTTTATAGCTTCTGTGGTATCATCTATAAGGTCAGTCTGAGACCCCATTTCTTTCTTCTCACTACCTTCATACCAACAGAGGGGAGATCTACACTTCCTACCATAAAGAGCTTCATAGGGTGTCATACCAATAGTAGCTTGGTAGCTGTTGTTGTAGGCAAACTCAGCTAAACATAAATATTTACACCAACTGCCTTTGAAATCTAATGCACAAGCTCTGAGCATATCTTCTAGAATTTGATTCACTCTCTCTGTCTGTCCATCAGTCTGGGGATAGAAAGTTGTGCTAAACTTCATTTTGGTGCCTAGCGCTGTCTGTACGCACTCCCAAAAGTGTGAAGTGAAATGACCATCTCTATCAGAAATAATGGTCTTCGGGACTCCGTGTAGTCGGATCACTTCCTGTACATATATCTGGGCTAATCTTTCAATCGAATAAGACACTTTGATTGCCAAGAAGTGGGCCGACTTGGTCAATCTGTCTACTATTACCCATATAGCGCCATAGCCATTAGTTGTCTTTGGTAGACCAACTATGAAATCCATGGCTATGTCTTCCCATTTCCACTCTGGAATCTGAATGGGTTGTAGGACACCTCCTGGTTTCTGGTATTCTGCTTTAACTCTCTGACATGTCAGGCAGGTGCTGACATACTTAGCTATGTCTCTTTTCATTCCGGACCACCAAAATCTTCTTTTCAAGTCTTGGTACATCTTAGTGGAACCCGGGTGCATTGAGTAGGGAGTTCTATGGGCTTCTTCAAGAATCTTCTTTCTTAGCTCTTCACTATTGGGGACACATAAACGGTCACCATAATAGAGTATCCCACTGTCAGATACTCTAAACTCTTTACTTTCTCCTTCTTGTATCTCTTGCTTGATCCTTTGGATATCAGAATCCTCAGCTTGCTCTTTCTGTATATCTTCAAGCAAGGTTGACTCTAGTGTCAATAGAGCTAACTGCCCATAAATGATCTCAACTCCATAATCTACTATTTCCTTCTGTAATGGTGGTGATAATGATGACAAGGACATCAAAGTGGCACACGTCTTTCTACTTAGTGCATCTGCTACTTTATTTGCCTTACCAGGGTGGTAAAGGATCTCGCAGTCATAATCCTTCACTAACTCAAGCCACCTTCGCTATCTCATATTGAGGTCTTTCTGAGTGAAGAAATATTTCAGACTCTGGTGATCTGTATAAATCTTGCACTGCACTTCATACAGATAATGTCTCCATATTTTTAGAGCGAAGACTACAGCTGCCAACTCTAGATCATGAGTGGGGTAATTCTTTTCATAATCCTTGAGTTGCCTGGAAGCATAAGCTATGACTTTGCTTCTTGCATAAGTACGACTCCAAGTCCTAGCTTTGATGCATCACTGTATATATCAAAGTTCTTATCACCTTCGGGTACTGTAAGAATAGGAGCGCTTGTCAGTCTCTTCTTCAACTCAAGGAAACTCTGCTCACAGTCTTCAGTCCACTCATACTTCTTATTCCTTCTGGTAAGGGCTGTAAGTGGAGAAGTTATCTTTGAAAAGTCTCCTATAAACCTTCTGTAGTACCCTGCTAAACCCAGAAAACTTCTGATCTCACTAGCATTCGTTGGTCGACTCCAGTTACTAACTACTTCAATCATGGCTGGGTCTACCATAATGCCTTCTTTGGAAATGATGTGGCCTAGAAAGGCCACCTGGTCAAGCCAAAACTCACACTTTGAGAATTTAGCGTACAGCTCCCTCTGATGTAAGGTCTGCAATACTATCTTCAGGTGTTCGTCATATTCTTCCTGAGTCTTTGAATACACTAGGATATCATCAATGAAGACAATGACGAACTTGTCAAGAAAATCCTTGAACACTCGGTTCATTAGATCCATAAACGTCACAGGGGCATTTGTCACTCCAAAGGGCATGGCTACAAACTCGTAGTGCCCATATCTTATACTGAAAGCAGTCCTTGGCACATCACTCTCCTTCACTTTGAGTTGATGGTAACCTGATCGCAGATCTATTTTGGAGAACACCATGGCTCCCTTCAACTGATCGAATAAATCATCTATCCTTGGCAAGGGATATCTGTTCTTGATGGTTACCTTATTCAAGGCTCGATAATCTATGCACATTCGCATGGATCCATCTTTCTTCTTGACGAACAACACAGGAGCTCCCCAGGGTGAATGACTAGGGCGGATGAAACCCTTGTCGAGCAGCTCTTGTAACTGTTCTTGCAGCTCTTTCAGTTCTGCTGGTGTCATGCGATAAGGTGCCTTTGAAATTGGGTTGGTTCCTGGAACTAACTCAATTTCAAATTCAATTTCTCGATTGGGAGGGAGTCCTGGTAACTCTTCAGGAAACGCCTCCGGATAGTCACAGACTACCCTCACTTCATCTTTCTTTAATCCTTCTCTTTGACTTGCATCTACTATATGAGCTAGAAAACCAGAATACCCCTTCTCTAACATTCTCTGAGCTTGTAAGGTAGATAAGAACCTTTTTGGTCTTTCTCTTTAGGTCTCCAATAAACTCGAATGGAGGTTCTGCTTCTGGTGTGAACTTGACTTTTCTCTTGCGACAGTCTATAGAAGCATTGTACTTGCTCAAGAAGTCCATCCCTAAAATGACATCGTAATCCTTCATCTCAAGGACTACCAAGTCACTGTAGAGCTCTCGGTTGGAAATCTAGATTGGTACAGCTCTTAGCCACTGAGTAGATGCCATGACCTCTCTCGAAGGTAAGGTCATTAAGAACTTCATCGTTTAACATTTCTGGTGGCCTTTATACTATTATCAGTCCTTCTGAGGTCTATGGCCTACTAACACCGCTGACCACCTTTAAAGCTATCTCAAGCCTTAACATCTTGAGCATTAGTCTGACTCTTTCTCTTTCAGTGCCAACTAGCTCTAGGCACAGACAAGCTAGTCGGTTGAACTTCCTCACTACTTCATCCACGGATAGTTCTCCAGGTCTGAACTCCGTGAATTCATCATAATGCTTGTTGGTTACTCGCATATGAATGTATTCTTCAAAGAACTCGATCTCGAAGTCGGCCCATGTTATCTGGCTGAAATTTCTCTTGGCCTAGACTCTCTCCCATCACAATCTAGCATCTCCGGTAAGGCAGAAGGAGGCGCACTTTATCTTCTCTACCTCAGGTCAGTCCAGTTGCTCTACTTTTCTTTCCAACATTTTGAACCATGCTTGAGAATCCCATGGTTCACTTGTGCCTGAGAAGTTCTCTGGCTTCAGTTTCTACCCCTGGATCAGATATGCCTCTTGTCTTACTTCTCTTGCCAGAGGTACTGGGGGAACCTCTATCGCCACTGGTGCCACTACTTGCGCCACTGGCGCCACTGGAGGGGTAGCAGGGGTGGCCTGCTGATTAGCCATCAATGTGGCAATGACTTGCTGCTGTTCAGCAAGTTGCCTCTGAAGCTGGGCCACCACTCCTTGAAGGTCTGATGGTGGAACTGACTCCGTTGACTCCTATTCTCTAGGAGTTTGCTCCTCATTTTGGACAATTCTGGGACGTCCTCTTTCCATTCTCTTACTCTATAGTGTAAAGAAAATAAAAGCTCATTATCTCTTACTAACTTACTTCATTATCTCCATGCACATATTAGCATATAATAATACTAACATACTTCCTTATCATCATGCACTTACTGATACTAGCAGTCAATAATGAAAAGCATACAAAACTACAACATATGAACTTCTTACTTGCCAGGCGGCAGGATTGATGCTTGATGTCAGTGTGGCGGAAGGATGGAAACATGCTCTGATACCACTCTGTGACGACCCGACTTCTCTCTCTCTCTTGGCGGACGTCACTTTTACTTAACCTTAATTTTTTCCTTATCCTTAGCCTTAGGTTACAACTACTTGACTTCCCTTAACTTGCTCTGAATTTTTTTTTTCAAATGACACCAGTCGACTGCTAGAAGGCCAGGCGACTGGTGTCAGCCACAGAAACTTTTTGTGCGCGGCACCAGTCGACTGGCCTCTTGGCAGTCGACTGGTGCATCGAACAGAAGGTTCTGTTCGATAGGGTAGTCGACTGGTTTCTAAGCTAGTCGATTGGCACGCCTGAAAACTGCAGTTTCAGACCTGGGAACTTCTTTCAAGGGTCCATAATTCATACACTTCCAAAGCATATAGATAAATAACTCCAAATCTATACTCTATACTAGTTTTATAAACATCTTAGCAACCCAAAACAAATCCATTTACTTGCAATTAGGATCTTTGCGGAATTTAATAAACTATCAAAACATATGAAATCTATACTAGAGTTTGTACTTAACTTTGTCTCTATGCAAAGTTTAACCAAGATCATTACGTTCTACCAATCCAAAACACTAATCACCAGTTTCTATAAGACTTAACCCAAAGATCTCTCCCACGGTTCTGCCGCCACTGAACATCAATGCAAGTCCTGTTCGCCTCCTTAGCTTATGCTTTTTCTTTACCTTTATCTGCAATTGAAGGAAATGCAACTAATAATCGATTTGCTTAGTAAGTAAATCCTAACTCACAAAACCATGCGATCAATGATAAACATGCTCTTTTCAAAGGATGCTTGTTTCAAAATACATGCACTTGAAACTATTTGCACATGGGAACTTTCATACACTTATCATGCTTGAAAACATTTACTTGCATCAAAACACTTGCAAACTTAACATGCTTATGATTTCTTTTGAGACTTAATACATATACATTTCCATACTTTAAAACACTAACTCCTTTGCTCTTGCTCTTTAACATACTTGTAACATAACCATGTTAACATACGTAACAAAACATGCACTTAAGAAAATTGAAACACTTACATACACTCATATACTTCAAAATAATAATCAACTTTCTAAGCCTTAACATTGTACCTGGTATCAATGTACCTATGCGCGCATCCCTAATAGGTTTCGGGGTAGCTAGCCACCGCACCCTATTAAAACTTCTTTCTAACATTCTGTGGGCCTCTCATTTGCCCGGTATATGTCACTTTACAAAAGTAAAATACTTTCTTACTCATAATGCTTATACTTATCAAGATATCTTTCTTTTTGCATAAATTTTTGCACTATAAAACTTTTATCCTTCTCACTTTGATCTTTCATCGAACACTTTGTGTGCCCTTATCCCCAAAACTCATTTTTGGGACTTTTCAAGAACTTGGTCTTATCAAGCTTAGATCACACATACAAAACCTACTCAAATTCAAGTTCTATGATTAGAAACATGTTTTCTTGAGAAACTTAAAACACACTATTAAAATAGTTTTAAAGCATGCACTTAGATCACAAAATCAAGGTTCTACAACGAGAAACTACATAACAAAACTATTTCTATTGCAGGTGAGTGATCTACTTACCCTTTTCTTGAAGAAAACTCACTAAGTATCCGATAGATCCTAGCTTAGTACTCCCTTTCTCTTCCTTTGCAACAATCCTCACTCCTTGGCCCTAGGGAAGAAACCCTAGGTTCTCTACTCAAGAGGAAGAAGAAGGATGAAGAAAACTCTTCTTTTCTCCCTGTTTTCGCAGCCTCCCAAACCCTGTTCGCTGACTCCCCAAAAACCTAAAGGGGATTTAACGCAACTGTTGAAACACCTCCTCATGAAAAGGGCCTACTTACCTATAACATTAATTCGCTTCATCCTTTTCTGTGCTTGATACCCCCAACCTTCTAGCTAGCCGAGCCCGCTTAAGGACTGGCTTGTCCCCGTCGTCCCCAGATCAAACCTCTGCCCAACCCCTTTTTTTCTTTTTATTTTTATTTCAAAAAATTGCCAAAAAATTCAGAAAAATTCCTAATAATTCATGAAAATTATTGGGTGTTATAATTTTTGTGACTATGCTGATCTGAGTTGCTTTTGTTGCTCTGATCAGTTATGGGAGTTTTGATTGTGCTTTTGCTGCTCTGATCAGAAATCTGATTGTATTGTCTACTCTGAATAGGCATGCAAGCTAGTCCTTGCTGCTTTGATCTGATCCAAAGCCTTTTCATGGAAGTTTGAATGGTCTACAACCACTTGTTAAATGTAAAAGCTTTCACTTACAGATCCATGTAAATTGGATAACAGAGATGGGGTTTTACGGGGTTCGTTATTGGAAATTCTTTTTGAGATCTTGTAATTCCAGGTTAGAAGGTAAGGTCTGGTCCCCCTTCTAACTTGGTCTTTCCCTATTTTTAATAATAAAACGTTTTAAAAAAAATAATAACCCAACAATATGCCATAAGTGTAAGTGAATCATTTGTATCATCCTAATGAATCATGCACCACCTTCCTATTGTATTACTCCAAGGCTACTCCTATACTTCTACAAAACACATACCAAGTCCCCTTCTTAAGGATGTGAATTCCGCATCGGAAAGAGGCTTGATAAATATGTCGGCAAGGTTTGACTTTGATTCAACATAGTATAATTCTATGTCACCCCTTGCCACATGATCCCTAATGAAGTGATGCTTCACTTCAATGTGTTTTATCTTAGAATGATGCACTTGATTTTTAGTTAAATTAATAGTACTTACATTGCCACATAAAACCTTGATCTTGGAGTAATGAAGCTCATTATCTTCTAAGGTATGTATGATCCAAAGTAATTGAGACACACAACCACCCATTGCTACATATTCGGCCTCGATTGTTGATAAGGCAACACATGGTTACTTCCTACTACTCCAACTAACTAAAGATGATCTAATAAATTGACATCCACCACTAGTACTTTTTCTATCTAATTTGCAACCAGCATAATCCGAGTCAGTGTATTCAAAAAGTTCAATGTTTAGAGTTCTAGGATACCAAAGCCCAACATTAAGAGTACCCTTAATATATCTTAAGATCCTCTTTACTACCACTAGGTGAGACTCTTTGGCACATGATTGATACCTTGCACACATACCTATCGTAAATAATATATCCGGTCTACTAGCGGTTAGATATAACAAACTACCAATCATGCTCCTATATTATTTTGGATCCACTACTTTTCCTTCAAGATCACTATCCATTTTGGCATTTGTTCCTATAGGGGTAGATGCTACCTTAACATTTTCTAATCCAAATTTCTTTATGATTTCCCTAGCATATTTTGTTTGATAAACATGAGTCCCTTCATTTGTTTGTTTAATTTGTAATCCTAAGAAGAAAGTCAATTCCCCCATTAGACTCATTTCAAACTCATTTTCCATGCATTTTATAAACTCATGGAGAAATTCACTATTTGTTGACCCTAAAATAATGTCATCAACATAAACTTGGGCCACAAAGATGTCCTTATCCTTACATTTTAGAAATAAAGTTGGATCAATTGTTCCCCTTCTAAAACCCTTGGACATTAAGAAAGATGAAAGCTTTTCATACCAAGCCCGGGGAGCTTGTTTCAATCCATACAAGACTTTTCTAAGTTTGTAGACATGACTAGGGTAGTTGGTGTTCTCAAATCCGGAGGGTTGCTCTACATACACCTCTTCCTTAATGACACCATTAAGGAATGCCGACTTCACATCCATTTGATGAAGTGTGAAACCCATGTGAGCGACATATGCTAATAAAATCCTAATAGACTCTAATCTAGCCACGGGGCATATGTCTCATCATAATCAAGACTCTTAACTTGATTAAACCCCCTTGCTACCAACCTAGCCTTGTTTCTAGTAATTTTTCCTTGATCATCTAACTTGTTCCTAAAGACCCATCTTGTGGTGACAATGGTACAATCATTGGGTCTGGGCACTAACTCCCACACTTCACTCCTTTCAAATTGATTCAACTCTTCTTGCATGGCTAGAACCCAATCAACATCACTTAAGACTTTATCAATTGATTTTGGTTCAAGTTGGGAAATTAGAGCAATTTGACTAGTATGCTCCCTAATGTAAGACCAAGTCCTTACTCTTTGGGCCACATCTACAACTATTTGGTCAATGGGATGATCTTGATGTTGTCTTAGTATCCTAGAGGTTATGGGCTCATTTACTATATGATTATCATCCTCCAACGCACTTTTCCCTCCCCCTTGATCAATGCCCCCTAAATGTAAATCTTGAATTTCTTGGGTAGGGGTTTGACTTTCTTCTATGTCCTTATCAATAGAGGATTTCCTTGGGTAAGTGCTTGTAGACTCATCAAAATCCACATTGGATGACTCTTCAATTACTTTAGTCCTTTTGTTATACACCCTATATCCTCTACTAGTGGATGAGTATCCAACCAAGATCCTCTCATCCGCTTTAGACTCAAATTTTCTCAAATCATCCTTAGTGTTCAAAATATAGACCTTACACCCAAAACCCCTAAAATAGTGACTTTGTGGATTTCTCATATTCCACAACTCAAATGGTGTTTTTCCTAAAAACCTCTGAATTAATACTCGATTTTGGAAGTAACAAGCGGTATTTATCGCTTCCACCCACAAATAGGTAGGTAGAGAATAGACATTAAGCATTGTCCTAGCGGATTCTTGTAAAACCCTATTCCTCCTTTCTACCACACCATTTTGTTGTGGGGTCCTTGGACATGAAAATTCATGCTTATACCCATTTTCTAGACAAAAATGTGAGAACTTTGAATTTTCAAACTCCCCACCATGATCATGTTAGTGATATGAGAGAAGTGTCCTAAGGCAATCGTCTTATGATAGTAATCATTTATTTTTAATAAATGAATATTCACTATTTGAGTATACATGATTATTTGATCATAAGCTCATTTACTGAATGTCCGCAATACAATTCACAACATGAGAGAATTTGTGATGAATTCACAACTAGTGATTATCTCCACATGTGCAATTGTGAAGTATTGAAATTGTCCCTAGTCGATGAATTGATAAATACGGCTGACACTATCAATTCTGTTGAGACTAGCATGGGTTATTCTCTAATCAGCTGATTCTCACTGGCTGGTGACATTGAGATGTCCGGAGATAAACATGAATGCTAATTAAGGGAACTAGTTCATTGGAGTGACTGGCTGTAAAACTTCATATGGTAGTCTACATATAGATATGTCAGTGAAGTTCTTACTGCAGCTTAAGTGCGATGTTCCTTTGACTTGCGGTGTTTAAGTTATCTTGGTCATGGAGACTTATACTTTGACATCTTAAGCAAGCATCTCCAAGGAGGTGTGGACCCAGGATGATTGGGTATGAGCCGAAGTGCCCGAAGATGTTTGAACAGCCTACAAAGGATTCACCACTCCTTGCGAGAAGATGTATACCCGAGGCCTATCATCGGATTGTTACTCGAAGCCTCTGGCCAGAGCATGACATGTTCAAAGTATGAATCTCTTAAAACATGAGAGTAATTAGAATCCATAGGACGAGGAAACATTACTTGGGCTAGGTGTGACGTAGTCAGCCTAGTGGGGACTGACACATATAGACCATGTCCTGAACCAAGTGGGTATAAGATGGTGAAGGGAATGGGGCATGATTCATTATAGCTGCTGAAGGGTTTCAGATTCATTTCTGAGGTCAACCGTTGATCTTTCAATTAATTGGGAATCATGATGTACTACTAGGTGCCACTCATGATCGTTCTATAATTAATTAGTTAATTATGGACGAAAACATAAATCGAAAGCCTATTTGGTCACACGTATAACGAGTAATTCGAAGGATTTAAAATGATTTGAGAATTGGATTCTCCAATCGAGATAGACTATTTTTGGTAAGTCCAAACAATAGTCAAAACTGAATTTATTTCAGACGCAGCGGAAGCATAGAATGGCTAAGTCTTTTAAAGACTTAATGGGTGAATTAAATAAGTTTAATTCATTAAGGGATTTGATCCAATTGGGGTTAGATGGGACGGCCAAGGAAGGGGGCCTCCTCTCTTCTTGTCATGGCCGGTGTAACGACCCGGAAAATTTTCTCAATATTTTCTTTAAAATATTGATCAGGTCTAGATAGTTTTTAGGAACCTAGAGACTCTAGAGCGAACTTTAGCCTAGTTATCCATGATTTTCCCATTTTATTTGAGAAACTAAGTACTAATGGTCTTATATGAGTTTTCCTAATACCATGGTTATTAGTGGATTTTAGGTAGAATGTAATATAAATATAGATGGGATTTAATTAGGAATATTAGTATGATTATGGGTGGGTCTTAGGGGAATTTTCGAAAATAATAAAAAAATTAAAATAAAAATAAAGTGCATGCACCAAGGATTGAACCTTGGACCTAGCATACCACCATGCATGTACTAACCAATTCACCTAGCAAGGGAGTGCTATGAGGGAATGAAGTGGATTTTTGTTAAGGCTAAAGGAAGTGAAGAGTCACCATGAGAGGAGGCACCATGTCTCTTCACTTGCCCCTCTTCATTGTGTATAAATGAGGGGAATGATAACTTAACAATTAAGATAGTTATTCCCTCTTCTCTTCATCCACCAAGCCTCTCCTCTCCTTCTTCTTCCCTCTCCTAGCTGAAACCCACAAGACCCCTCTCCCTTGGAAAGGTTTCACAAGGGAACTTGATCTTGAAGATCCAAGACTTTCTACAAGGATACAAGGGCTAAAGAGAGGCCTAGGGTCAAGGAGCTTTCTTTTGGCTTCTCCATTCAAGGTGATAATCAAAGACAAACCAAGGTAAGACCCTCTCACCTGTGGTATGATTGTTCTTTGATGCTTAACAAGATTTAGACTTTTGTTTAAGATTTAAGTTGAGGAAACCATGAAGTGGAGCCTCTAGGGTTTCGGCCAAGGTTGATGTTTGGGCTTAGGGATGATGTAAACTCTCTTTTGTGCACTTAAATGTTTTATTATGATATGTAAGACATAGATTATGATTTAGGGAAAGTTTGTGGCACCCTAAAGTTTCCTAGGGTTTCGGCCCATGTCAACATAGGATGAGGTCTAACCTTTCAAGCATGTTTAATATGTTTCCTATGATTTAATGGATCTTAATGGTGAATGATTGGAATTTTTTTCATATGTTTATGACCCATTAGGGTTTCGGCCAAAGACAAATAAGAGGGCTAGGAAATTGGGTAGGCTCCAATTATGGGGTCAAATGACTTACTTTGACATTGTATGAATGTATGGGTTCTTCTTTTTCCTATGGACTTTTGCATGTTGCTTGAATGATGGGGTCCTTCCCCTATTGAACTTTCGGCCATGAGTATAAGTTAGGGTTTGGGTTGGGTTAAGTTTCAAAAGAGACTTGTTTATGGGTTACTAAGATGTATGTATATGATTAAGTATGTTGTAGGAATTTTTATGTGACCTAAAACCTAACTTCATGTAAAATGTGTCCTGACTTTGTATATTAGGTCATTTGCTATGATGATACACAAATGTTTAGACCACGTGCCATGAACCTAGGGAAATGTATCGTGTATGAAAAGATCTAGGCATGTTTTCCTATGTACCATGACCATACATGTTTTATGAATAATATATATGTATGCCATGTTTTATGAATGATATGTATGTATGCCATGTTGTATGAATGATATGTATGTATGCCATATTTTATGCACGATATGTATGTAAGCCATGTTTTATGAATGATATGTACGTATGTCATGTTTAAGAATGAAGATGATGAACGAAAATGATAACCATGACCCTAAGACAAAATGATGTAAGCATGACATACCTTATGAATGAAGATAATGAATGATGATGAATGTTCATGCCTTTAAGGCATCATGATGTTATGTATGAATGATGAAATGTTAAGTATGTTTATGTCATGCTAAGGGATGGGCACCTTAAGAACGCCTCGGTTCTGGAACTACCGTAGCTGTTCCTATTCTTATGTCATGTTTCATGAAACAAGATGTTGTTTATGCCATGTATGTTCTATGAATGATGAAGCATGTTAAGTAATTTATTTTAAGAATGGGCTTGTACCGGACCGAAGTAAGGGTCCAAGGGATGGGCACCTTAAGAATGTCTCGGTTCTGGACGACCGAAGCTGTCCACGGTTCTGGGACTACCGTAGCTGTCCAACAGGGATGGGCACCTTAAGAACGCCCCAGTTTTTGGAACTACCGTAGTTGTTCCTACCCTAGTAGGTCGGGGCTCGCTACCTCGTATTTACTTAGGGATGCACGCTTATGATGTATGTATGTGGTACAAGCCGGGGACCCCAAATGATGTTATGACTATGTTTAAGTATTTAAAAGTATGATTTTAAACTAAGCATCCTTATGATATATGCATTTGACGCATGCATTCATCCATGTTATGCATTATGCCATGATAAGTATGTTTATGCAATGTATGTTTATGCAAAGTATGTTCATGCAAAGTATGTTTATGCAAAGTATGTTAATGCAAAGTATGTTTATGCAAATGATTATGTTTATGTTCATGTTAAGTATGATGCCATGATTATATTTAATTATGTTCATGCTAAGAATGATGTCATGATTGTATTTATGTTTATGATATGTATGCCATGATAAGTAGGATTTAAGCATTATGTTTATGTTTATGCGACGTATGGATTATGTGAGTAGGAAAGAGTCTTACTAAGCCTATGTGCTTATAGTCTTATTGTCTTATACCGCAGATCAAGCAAACGAAGGTTACTAGGTGAAGCAGCAGGAGGGGCCAAAAGTGTGTGTGTGGTAGTGACATGGCAGAGGAAAGAGGAAAAAGACTCTTCTATTATGTTTTGTATTTTAAAACGCCTCTTTAGACTCTATGCTATACTTATGATAAGTTACTTGCTACTTATGATGCTTATGGATAAAGTAAGGAATGTTATGCTTTAATATGCTAAGTTACAATGCTACCATGTTCATGAATGATAGGTTAAGGCATATATACATGTTCAAGTACTAGTTGCATGGTAAAACGCATGTGTAAGAAGAAAAAAAATTTGATTCCGCTGCATTAAGATATTCCTATGTCGTATGTATGTGTATGTATGTTAGCGTAACGCCGTCTCTCTCGCCACACCGTAAGGTGTGGGAAAAAGACGGGCGTTACAGGTTGGTATCAGAGCCGTTTGCCATCTCACTACACACACATCAAGCCTTCTTCCTGCCGCTTCCAAGTAAGTACTTTTATGCATATTTGATTTCTTTCTTGATGATTCTGGAATAAGCAAGCATGGATGATACCTTATGATTCTAGAATATGCAAGTATGAATGATACTTTATAATAGCAAGTACTTCTGGGATATGTAATGTGAACAACACTTTACCTTATTTTTATGAAATTAATACTTTAGAATTTAATATGGAGGGTAGGAATAACGATAACTCATATTATCCATACTTGTCCTTCATGAAGGAAAGCATGGCTAGAAGACAGAGTAACAGACTTAATGAGACTACTCCCTCGCCTGACCTGATGCAATTAGTGACCCAACTTCAGCGTCAAGTTACCGAGCAGCAGCAAACCATTAATACCCTGATGAACCAACAAGAAAATTCTACTACTCCACCGGCGAACCAGACTGCTATACCCGTTGCGCCTATGGTTACGCAAACTCCTCCAATAGGCTCGACCACTGTAGTACGACAAGAGGCTTATTTGATCCAGTGGTTGAGGCTGAAACCGGAGAATTTCTCGGGTGTTGGTGAACCTTGGGACGCCCAAGCATGGTTCAAAACCATAGAGAGTACAATGGAGCTGCTGGACTGGCATGAACATGAGAAGATCAAGTGTGCATCATTCTGCCTTTCTGGGGATGCTAGAATGTGGTGGGAAAGGGTCAAGGCCAAGAGACAGGTGAACCAGATGATATGGTCAGATTTCGAATCAGAGTTCTTCGAAGAATTCTTCAATATGCGTGTCACAAACAAACATTATGACGAGTTCACGGAATTCCGACAGGGCAACCTCTCGGTCGATGAAGTTGTAAAGAAATTTAACCGATTGGCTCGTCTATGCCCTGAGCTGGTTCGCACAGAGAAAGAAAGGGTCTGACATATGTTGAAGATGTTGCGGCCTGAAATAGCTCTGAACGTAGCCGGCGGAGTTAACAGACCGCAGACTGCAGAGGAGCTGTTTAGTAGTGCCCTACTCACCGAACATTACCTGAACAATATCAACCAACAAAGGAAGGCATTAAATGAAAGTAAGAATCAAGTTCACTCCGGGATTCTCGATTCGTTATCTTTCATTATCCCTAATGTTCCTTCCTTTTATTAACACTCAGGGGGTTAGAAACCTCAAAGTACCAACGCTAATTGGAAAGGAAACCAGGGTGGTAAACGGCAGCCATTGAACAACCCCCAAGGGGGCCCAGCAAATAAACAGTCCCAGTTTCCCCTGTGTGCTACATGCGGGAAAATGCACCCCGGGGAATGCCGCAAAGGTACGAACCGGTGCTTCATCTGCGGAGTGGAAGGGCACATGGCCTCTTACTGTCCTACCAGGAACCAGGCACCTCCCCAATAGCTTGTTCAGTACCAGGGTGCACCCGCAAAACTACATTATATGCAAGCGGAGCCGGAGAGTACCCTGATGAGCCAAGGGAGATTGGAGGCCCCACCAACTATGGCGGATGACAGGGTTTTCTCTATTACCAAGGAGGATGCTGCGAATGCTTCAACGGTGGTCACAGGTCAGATACTTATTTACAGTCAGCATGCTACCGCATTATTTGATACTGGGGCAACGCACTCGTTCATCTCTACATTCTACACTAAGAAGATAGATATGTCTCCACAAGTTTTAAACTGCAAGTTCTTAACAACCCTGCCTTCGGAAGAAATAATGACATCCACTCACGTGCTGCGTGCGGTGCCAGTCGGAATTGCGGGATGAGAACTCTACTGCGATCTGATATTACTCGACATGCAGGACTATGATGTTATAATGGGAATAGATTTTCTTAGCAAATACGGTGCTTCTGTCGAGTGCCGTAAACGAAGGGTGGTCTTTCAACCCGAGGCAGATTCTACGTTTGAATTTATCGGAGAGCCAAGGAAAAGAACCGGGAAATTCTTATCAACTCTCAAAGCACGGAAGATGTTAGACAAGGGATATACTGGTTTTCTAGCGCATGTGGTCGACGTAAGTCAAACAAAGGATCAGAAGCTAGAAGATGTTAGGGTAGTATGTGATTATCCAGAGGTATTTCTGGATGAATTACCAGGATTAGCTCCTGATAGTGAAGTGGAATTCGAGATCGAATTGATTCCTGGTACTAACCCGATCTCCAAGGCACCATACCGAATGGCGTCGGCTGAATTAAAAGAGCTTCAAGAACAACTACAGGAGTTGCACGATAAGGGGTTCATTCGCCCTAGTCATTCTCCATGGGGAGCTCCGGTACTATTTGTGAGAAGAAGGAAATGGGGCTCACAACGGATGTCATCGACGGCACCACTCGAGCTATACAGAACATTCGACAACGGATAGAAGCTGCTCAGAGCCGGCAGAAGAGTTATGCAGATGTCCGGCATAGACCACTGGAATTTAATGTTGGAGATTTAGTATTCCTCAAAGTGGCTCCTATGAAAGGGGTGACGAGATTTGGGAAGAGAGGAAAACTGAGTCCGCGATATGTGGGACCGTACCTGATTCTAAAAAGAGTTGGCAAGGTGGCATATGAACTGGAGCTGCCTCAGGAGATGTTAGCAATTCATAACGTGTTCCATGTATCAATGCTTAAGAAGTGTATTCCAAATATGGATCAAGTGATCGAGCCACAGACAGTACAAGTTCAGGAGGGCCTAAGTTATGAAAGCCGACCTATCCAGATCTTGGATCAGGAAGTCAAGAAGCTAAGGAACAAGGAGGTACCCTTAGTCAAGGTTCTATGGCAAAGTCAACGGTTCGAGGAAGCTACCTAGGAACGCGAGGACGAGATGAGACGCAAGTACCCGGAGCTATTCTAAGTTCGAGGACGAACTTTCACGAGGTATGGGGAATTGTAACGACCCAGAAAATTTTCTCAATATTTTCTTTAAAATATTGATCAGGTCTAGATAGTTTTTAGGAACCTAGAGACTCTAGAGCGAACTTTAGCCTAGTTATCCATGATTTTCCCATTTAATTTGAGAAGGTAAGTACTAATGGGTCTTATATGGGTTTTCCTAATACCATGGTTATTAGTGGATTTTAGGTAGAATATAATATAAATATAGATGGGATTTAATTAGGAATATTAGTATGATTATGGGTGGGTCTTAGGGGAATTTTCGAAAATAATAAAATAAAATAAAATAAAAATAAAGTGCATGCACCAAGGATTGAACCATGGACCTAGCATACCACTATACATGTACTAACCAATTCACCTAGCAAGGGAGTGCTATGAGGGAATGAAGTGGATTTTTGTTAAGGCTAAACGAAGTGAAGAGTCACCATGAGAGGAGGCACCATGTCTCTTCACTTGCCCCTTTTCATTGTGTATAAATGAGGGGAATGATAACTTAACAATTAAGATAGTTATTCCCTCTTCTCTTCATCCACCAAGCCTCTCCTCTCCTTCTTCTTCCCTCTCCTAGCTGAAACCCACAAGACCCCTCTCCCTTGGAAAGGTTTCACAAGGGAACTTGATCTTGAAGATCCAAGACTTTCTACAAGGATACAAGGGCAAAAGAGAGGCCTAGGGTCAAGGAGCTTTCTTTTGGCTTCTCCATTCAAGGTGATAATCAAAGACAAACCAAGGTAAGACCCTCTCACCTGTGGTATGATTGTTCTTTGATGCTTAACAAGATTTAGACTTTTGTTTAAGATTTAAGTTGAGGAAACCATGAAGTGGAGCCTCTAGGGTTTCGACCAAGGTTGATGTTTGGGCTTAGGGATGATGTAAACTCTCTTTTGTGCACTTAAATATTTTATTATGATATGTAAGACATAGATTATGATTTAGGGAAAGTTTGTGGCACCCTAAAGTTTCCTAGGGTTTTGGCCCATGTCAACATAGGATGAGGTCTAACCTTTCAAGCATGTTTAGTATGTTTCCTATGATTTAATGGATCTTAATGGTGAATGATAAGAATTTTTTTCATATGTTTGTGACCCATTAGGGTTTCGGCCAAAGACAAACAAGAGGGCTAGGAAATTGGGTTGGCTCCAATTATGGGGTCAAATGACTTACTATGACATTGTATCAATGTATGGGTTCTTCTTTTTCCTATGGACTTTTGCATGTTGCTTGAATGATGGGGTCCTTCCCCAATTGAACTTTCGGCCAAGAGTATAAGTTAGGGTTTGGGTTGGGTTAAGTTTCAAAAGAGACTTGTTTATGGGTTACTAAGATGTATGTATATGATTAAGTATGTTGTAGGAATTTTTATGTGACCTAAAACCTAACTTCATGTAAAATGTGTCCTGACTTTGTATATTAGGTCATGTGCTATGATGATACACAAATGTTTAGACCACGTGCCATGATCCTAGGGAAATGTATCGTGTATGAAAAGATCTAGGCATGTTTTCCTATGTACCATGTGTAACGACCCGAAAAATTCTCTTAATATTTTCTTAAAATATTGAGCATGTCTAGATAATTTTCCGAGGGACCTAGAAATATTAATACAATAGGTGGCCTAGAAATCCATATTTTCTCATTTAAATTGAGAAAACTAAGTACTAATGGGCCTTATATGGGCTTTTTAGTACCATAATTATTGAAGAATTTTAGGGATAAATTAATATAAATATAAAGGGGTTTTAATGAGAAATATTAACATAATTATGGGGGAATTTTTAGAGGATTTTCGGAATTTTGGGAAAAATCATAGGAAAATAAAAGGAAAATAAAATAAAAATAAGGTGCATGGACCAAGGATTGAACCTTGGACCTCTTGTACAACCATGCATGCTCTAACCAACTCACCTAGTAAGGGAATGTTATGAGGAAATGAAGTGGATATTGGTTAAGGCTTAGAAGAAGATGAAGGGTCATGGAGAGACTCTTCATTTACCTCCTTAATGGGTTATAAAGAGGGGGGTTTGGGAGTTACCTTCTTCCTTCCATCAATTGCATTTCCTCTCCTCCTCCTTCCTCATCCTAGCCGAAACCTCAAGGAGAGGTTCTCCCTTGGAAAAGCTCCACAAGAAGGTCTCATCACCAAGATCTAAGGGTTTTCAAAGGATACAAAGGCAACGGGGTTCAAGTGTCCAAAGGATTTGCAATCTTCTTCTCTTTTAAGGTTTAAAAAAATCAAGATCAACCAAGGTAAGACTCCCTCACCTGTGGTATAATAGTTCCTTATGTTTTTAGCATGATATATTGGTTGGTTTTTTGGATTTGATGTTGAAAGAAAGAAAACCAAGAACCCTAGTCCTATGGGTTTCGGCCACTAGGATTTTAGGGTCCATGATGATGCTAAAAATCTTCCTAATGTTGTCTAATGTACTCTCATGATGTTTAGAGATTAAATATAATTTTTGAGAATTTTTGGGGTACCCTAGGATCCCCTAAGGTTTCGGCCAACTTCAAGAACCCATGGGTAGGGTTGGGTCTAAAACTTCAAGTATGTGTTTTATGTATTCTCATGATATAAGGGAGATGGAGGATGATTATGTGAATTTTCACATGGCCTAGATACCCTATAAGTTTCGGCCAAGATTGCTAATAGGGTAAAAAGTTAGGACTTATTTCAAGTAAGGGCCTCAATGGCCCTATGGTAAGGTATGGTTGGTGTTTAATGATTGATCGGGGATTTTAATGGAATTTTTCCATGCCCCCATGGCCTTACATGTTTCGGCCAGCCCTAGGAAGGAGGGCTAAAGGTTAGGGTTAACCCTAATCATGGGCCCCAATGGCTTCTTATGGTCTCATAGATGATGTATGGTTGTTCCTTTACCTTATGCTATCTTACATGTTTATGGAATTGATGGAACTCCTCCCTATAGGTTTCGGCCAAGCCATGTATCTAGGG
Source organism: Boesenbergia rotunda (assembly GCA_024364735.1). Taxonomy (NCBI): domain Eukaryota; kingdom Viridiplantae; phylum Streptophyta; class Magnoliopsida; order Zingiberales; family Zingiberaceae; genus Boesenbergia; species Boesenbergia rotunda. The sequence continues at coordinate 95,279 of JAGFNQ010006412.1, forward strand.
TTTGGGGTGGAGTTAAAGTTCAAAGAATGATGGTTTATGCTTATCATGAAGTATATATATATATATAGGTCCAAGCATGTGGTAGAACTCATGTTACCTATAACCCTAACTTTAAGCACCATGTTTTATGTTGTATGTTATGATTTGGATGCCATGCTTAATAGGGTTTATTATGAATGTCTTATGTTTATGCCATGTATTTGGATGGTAGGTATAATGTTATGGGAAACCTACTTATGCATGCTTGAGATGAATACCATGCTTAGGCAAGAAATGCAATGCTTACCTTATGTATCATGATCATGCAAGCTCTATGGAGTAGGATAAATATCTATGAAAACGTGTCATGTTCAATGATTATAATGCAATGCTTACCTCATATGCCATGCTCATGCAAGCACTAGAATAAGAATGATGTTTAGGTATGCATGCCATGTTTATGTATGAAGATGTATGCCATGTTTTATGAAAGGAGATGCATGCCATGTTTATGAATGAAAGATGATGCTTATGTCTTTAAGGCATAAATACGCTAAACGGCACGGTCGATGGTCGACGGTACGACGGTCGAGAGGACCGGTAAATGGGCCGGTAGACGGGCTGAGCCGTAACAAGTTATGCTATGTTAAATATGCCATGAATGTCTCATGAATGATGAAGCATGTAAAGTATTTTACTTTATGAATGGGCTTGTACCGGACCGAAGTATGGGTCCAAGGGATGGGCACCTTAAGAACGCCCCGGTTTTGGACTACCGACTATGCTGTCCACGGTTCTGGCACTACCGAAGCTGTGCAACAGGGATGGGCACCTTAAGAACGCCTCAGTTCGGGGACTACCGACTATGCTGTCCTTACCCTAGTAGGTCGAGGCTAGCTACCTCGTATTTACTTAGGGATGCGCGCTTATGATGTATGTATGTGGTACAAGCCAGGGCCCCAATGATATGATGATTATGTTTAAGCATTTAAAAGTATGTTTTTAAAAGTTAAGCATCCTTATGTATATGCATTCCACTCATGCATTCATTCATGTTATGCATTATGCTATGCTGATAAGAATTTTATGCTTACGTTTCATGTTAAGAAATATGCATGAGAGTAAATGATCTATGTCATGATTATGTTAAGAGGATGCTCATATGCTATGATAGGAAGTATGCCTATGTATTATGTCATGCTAGGAATGTTTATTATGTTATGTTTATACCATGTATTATGCCATGCTAGGAATGTTTATTATGCTATGTTTATACCATGTATTATGTCATGCTAGGAATGTTTATTATGCTATGTTTATACCATGTATTATGCCATGCTAGGAATGTTTATTATGTTATGTTTATACCATGTATTATGCCATGCTAGGAATGTTTATTATGCTATGTTTATACCATGTATTATGTCATGCTTAGAATGTTTACTATGTTTACGTTTATGCCATGTCTCATGCCACGATAGGAATGTTCACTTATGTTTATGATCATGCCATGTCAAGTATATGATAAGTGATTCAAGTTGTTATGTTCTAAGTAGAGCACCAAGTATGTTAAGGTTTCATGTGCTCATTATGAGATGATGAATGGTTTTTGTGAGTAGGAAAGAGTCTTACTAAGCCTGTGTGCTTATAGTCTTATTTCCTTATACCGCAGATCATTCACGGGGACAATGAGGAAGCAGCAGGAGGGCAAGAAATCATGTGTGTGGTAGTGACTTGGCCTAGGAAACCATGTGTTTATCATTTATGCTAGAACCTTACTTTGGTCACTTATATGCTTGAATGCTTGAATAATGACTTATGGAGCTCTATGATGCGATGTTAAGTATGACATGATATGATGTTTAAGTATGAAGGCAATATGCCGAGTTTCCATGTCATTATGATAAGAATGGTAATAGGGCATGTATGTATAAGTCTAAAAGTCTTATTCCGCTGCCTTATGATGTCTACATGCCCTAAGTATATTAGCGTAACGCCGCTTAAGGAAAAAAAAAAGCGGGCGTTACACCATGACCATGCATATTTTATGAATAAATATGTATGTATGCCATATTTTATGAATGATATGTATGTATGCCATGCTTTATGAATGATATGTATGTATGCCATGTTTTATGCACGATATGTATGTAAGCCATGTTTTATGAATTATATGTACATATGTCATGTTTAAGAATGAAGATGAAGAACGAAAATGATAACCATGGCCCTAAGACAAAATGATGTAAGCATGTCATACCTTATGAATGAAGATAATGAATGATGATGAATGTTCATGCCTTTAAGGCATCATGATGTTAAGTATGAATGATGAAATGTTAAGTATGTTTATGTCATGCTAAGGGATGGGCACCTTAAGAACGCCTCAGTTTTGGAACTACCGTAGCTGTTCCTATTCTTATGTCATGTTTCATGAAACAAGATGTTGTTTATGCCATGTATATTCTATGAATGATGAAGCATGTTAAGTAATTTATTTTAAGAATGGGCTTGTACCGGACCGAAGTAAGGGTCCAAGGGATGGGCACCTTAAGGGACTACCGTAGCTGTCCAACAGGGATGGGCACCTTAAGAACGCCCCAGTTTTCGGAACTACCGTAGTTGTTCCTACCCTAGTAGGTCGGGGCTCGCTACCTCGTATTTACATAGGGATGCGTGCTTATGATGTATGTATGTGGTACAAGCCGGGGACCCCAAATGATGTTATGATTATGTTTAAGTATTTAAAAGTATGATTTTAAACTAAGCATCCTTATGATATATGCATTTGATGCATGCATTCATCCATGTTATGCATTATGCTATGATAAGTATGTTTATGCAAAGTATGTTTATGCAAAGTATGTTTATACAAAGTAATGTTTATGCAAAGTATGTTTATGCAAAGTATGTTAATGCAAAGTATGTTTATGCAAATTATTATGTTTATGTTCATGCTAAGTTTGATGCCATGATTATATTTAATTATGTTCATGCTAAGAATGATGCCATGATTGTATTTATGTTTATGATAAGAAGTATGTCATGATAAGTAGGATTTAAGCATTATGTTTATGTTTATGCGACGTATGGATTTTTGTGAGTAGGAAAGGGTCTTACTAAGCCTATATGCTTATAGTCTTATTGTCTTATACCGCAGATCAAGCAAACGGAGGTTACTAGGTGAAGCAGCAGGAGGGGCCAAAAGTGTGTGTGTGGTAGTGACATGGCAGAGGAAAGAGGAAAAAGACTCTTCTATTATGTTTTGTATTTTAAAACGCCTCTTTAGACTCTATGCTATACTTATGATAAGTTACTTGCTACTTATGATGCTTATGGATAAAGTAAGGAATGTTATGCTTTAATATGCTAAGTTACATTGCTACCATGTTCATGAATGATAGGTTAAGGCATATATACATGTTCAAGTACTAGTTGCATGGTAAAACGCATGTGTAAGAAGAAAAAAAATTTGATTCCGCTGCATTAAGATATTCCTATGTCGTATGTATGTGTATGTATGTTAGCGTAACGCCGTCTCTCTTGCCACACCGTAAGGTGTGGGTAAAAGACGAGCGTTACAGTCGGCCACCACCATAAGTGGATAAGGCTATTTTGGTTTTTTTTATAAAATAGACTAAAGGTTGGTTTATTTTATAAAAGGTTATATAAATTTTATATAAATTTTTATATAATGAACCATGAGTTTGTTTGTTTAATAAAATTTATATAATGAATCAATGGTTGATTGTTTTATAAATTTTTATATAATGAACCAATGGTTGGTTTGTTTTATAAATTTTATATAATCATGCCAAAAGAAAGAGAGCATTGATTATGGATTGATTGAGAAATTATTCCATAATCAAGAAGAAGAAGCTTGATCATGAGAGCCTTGATTATGGATTGATTGAGAAATTATTCCATAATCAAGGAGAGGTTTGCTTGGGAATTAAGAAGCCTCTCCCTATATAAAGGACCCAAGGGGTGCCATGGAAGAGGATCCATCCAAGAATTGCTTGGCCTCTCTCCTCTTCTTCTCTCCCTCTCTCTTGGCTGGTCATAGGCCTTCCTTCTTTCTTCTTGCCGTGAGCACAAGGAGAAGCATCAAGGCGACGAAGTTCTTCCTTGCGACTATCTTCCTCTTCAGCCAACCTTGGTGGTGAGTCTTTTGATTTGATTACTCTCTCGGTCTTCGTCGTGTTCACGGAGAATCTAGTAGTTCTTGTGAACACGAAACTCGTGGCTTAGCGAAGTCATCCCGATGATACTCGGTGTGGATACGAATAGAGGCGGAGCTTTCAAGGGACGCTAACGGTTGGATCTCATCCCTTCTTCCAAGTTACGCAAGGTAATTCGTAGAGTAATTTCCTTTTCTGCAAAAATTTTATATTACGATTATGTGAACACATTGCATGCTTAGGATATGTGTTAGAATAATTTAGGAAATTATTCATACTTTTGTTTCCGCTGCATGTAATTATGTAACAATTACAATACGTGTCCGCGTCGGCATGCACCCGGTCCCAACAGATCACTCCTAATTCGGTTGATTTTGAGATGTTTCTTATTTTCAACCCGTTTACTAAATCCTATAAATATTTCTAAAGTGTTATCCTTATGTTTCATGAAATACACCCAAGTATATCTAGAGTAATCATCTACAATTACCAAGCAATACTTACTTTCTACTATTGAAGGAGTACTATGGCAATCAAACAAGTCCAAATGCAATAATTCTAAAGGTAATGAAGTGCTAGTGAGGGTTTTACCTTTATGTGATGATTTTGATTGCTTACCCTCTTGGCATGCATCACACATCTTGTTCTTTTCATACTTGATCATTGGGAGCCCCTTTACCAACTCCATCTTGGCCACCCTTGCTATAGTCTTCATATTGATGTGACCAAGCAGCCGATGCCACAACCATCCTTCTTCTTTTTTGGATATAAGACACTTAGGAGAGATGTTAGAAGCATAAGAAAGATTAAGATAATAAAGGTTTGTTTCTCTATATCCTTCTAACATGATATTTTCGGAGCCATTTTGTCTATTTAAACATTTTTGGCTTAGAACTCCACCCTATACCAGGCATCACATAGTTGACTCACACTAAGCAAATTAAACTCCATATCCTTAATTAAAAGTACTTTATGAATTGTGATTGTAGAAGATACCTTAATGGTGCCCCTACCTATTATTTTGAGTTTCCCACTATTTACGAAAGACACGGTTCCTTCTCTTAGATAGCTAATGGTGGAGAATTTGCTTACATCCCCGGTCATATGCCTTGAACACCCGCTATCTACTATCCACATTTTTGAGGCTTCCTTCACCTTCGCCTTCACCTAAACAACACGGAAAACACAAGCTTTTGGCACCCAAATGCTAGATCCACAAACATCATTTAAGTATTTCTTAGGTAGCCATGCCTTCTTTACATTTCCCCTAACACCTTGCTTCCTAGGGGCACCCTTCCTTCCCATAAGAGAAACAAATGTTACTTCCTTGGTTGTGGGTCTATAACTTATCCCGGCCTTGTTATACACGGCTCTTTGACTATTAATGATCATGTCAAGGTTTCTAGAGCTAACTTGAAATTTTCCAAGAGCCTTGGTGAGGTCTTCTACCTTTTCCCTTAGCTCCCTATTTTTCTTTTCTAAACATGAATCATTTGAAACGGAAGAAGAAACATGCACATTGTCCTTAAGTTTCATGGATTCTAATTTTAGCATGCCAATTTTATTTTTCAACTCCTTAACCTTTTTTCTAGCCCTAGCCAAATCATCATTTGTACTAGCTGTAAGACGTGTATACTGAAAGACATGAATTTCTTTATATAAACATCTTAGTTTTTAAAAGAGAATCATAACTACACTAGGTGTCTATTTACATTAGTACATGCATGAAGTCCCATTACTTTACATTATAGATAACATGGTGTATGGTGTCACACGGAAGATCATGTTATCAGTTCCTTGCTTAGTATAAATAGAGGCCCACAACCGAGATGGAATTGAATAACCCATCGGGATGGTTGTAGTGTAATTAGGTGTGGTTGGTCTTGACCATAGAATTACACTAGTGTGTTTTGAGTATATTGAGTAGGACCAAAACCCGAGGTTATCTAATTTGTACTGACTCGATAATTGGATAGGACCTCAAGATTATATTATAGAATACGATCCCATAATCCCGATATAATAACGGACATATATTATTAACTATTATTTCTTTGATTTACCAATGGGCGAGTTCTATTCTGTTAGATCGATAGGCTCGGTAAGTTGGGAGATAATATTAATAATATGATATGTTGTTGATTATTGACGGAATCCGTGTCCTGGTGAGTCGGGTTAATGTTGCCCCCTTGATGAGCTCGAAAGGTTCATCATGCTAAACCCTGCAGGTGGATTTGATCCGACATGATGATAAGGTCGAGTGGTACTAGTCAAGGACTCAGAGGTTAATTAATTTGAATTGTCAGTAATTTAAATTAATTAATCGATATTCGAGATCTTAAACATGGGGGGATGGATGACTCATAATATGTGGAGCCCATATAAAAATATGGGGGTTGGTGAGGAAGTTCAATTAAGATCCTTTAGTGGAATGGATCTTAATTAATGGATCGGGTTTAGATCCATTGGTGGGCCAAGATCCAACTCCTCCTCTTGGTCCCTACCTTAGCCCTATAAATACCCAAGGAGATCATGATACCATGGCTTGATCAATCACACAACAACTCAAGGCTTTTCTCTCCTCTCTCCCACCTTCTCTCACCTAGGGTAGCCGGTGAGCACCAAGGGAAGAAAGCTTGCTTTCTTCCTTGGTTTTCTCTCTTTTCTCTTGGTTGTTGGCTCAAGAAAAAAGGGAGTTCTTCTCTTCTCTTGGCCTGGTCAATCAAGAGGTGGAAAGGAGAGGCGGTGGCTGGCCGAAGTTGCTCTAGGAGGCCGTGGCGCAAGCTTGGTGGGCGGCGCCGCAAGCTTGAAGTGAGGAGAGAATTTCGGCCGGTTGAGTTGGGAAGGAAGAGCTCTCTCTCCTTCTTCTTCTTCTTCATCTTCCCCTTGAGTGCCCCCTTGCGGTTGGCAAGCTTTGGAGCTCTTAGAGGTGGCGCAAGGAGGCAAGGAGAAGAGGTGGCCGGCGGTAAACCCTAGTCTAGTGTTTTGATTGGCAAGAGAAGAGGCGATCTTTCGGAGGCCACGGTGATCTCGGTTTGTGGTATATCGTCACTCACACGACGTCCGTGAAGGGAGGGACATAAGGTAGAAGACCGCGAGGTGATCGGAAAGGTATAACTCTTTCCAAGCTCTATTGATTATCCTTATGTCTTTTGTGTGCCATATTATTTTGCCTCATCATTTCATGTAAGTTAATTTATTATTTTGATATTGTATCATGCTGAATAATTCATTAACTGGACCCCGACCATAAACACAAAAGCCGGCTATCAACTCGTCGTCTTTTCCACGGTCTAACAGTCGAGGAAATCACAAGGCCGATTTTTGTAATTGGGCGAGTTGTCATTTGGATCGTTCGATACGGCACGAGATGGTCGTTGGGAGACGGGTCTCCATTTGAATTAATTTTTTAATCCATAGACATGGAGAGGTCTCTCAGAAAGACCAAGTATTCGCTTAGGAAACCCGCCAAGCCATACCCTACACTAGCAATTATTTTAACAAGAGTAGAGGTGGGTAAGTTATATACCTCACTTACCGACACATCCAATTCCGATGATGAGCCTTCACCTTTATCTTCACTACTTGAACTCCTTTCATCTTCGAATGACTCTAAGTTGTCCACTCCCATCAATACAAAGTGTGACACATGATCTTCTTCTTCCTCCGACGATAATGGACATCCCAAGTGGCCTCTAGATTTGTGACCTTCGTCCCTTTTTCCTTTGATTTCTTCTTGTCTTTCTTGTTCTCCTCTTTCTCTTTCTCCTTCTCTTCTCTTTTCTTCAATTGTGGCCGGGCATTCATTTTTCATGTGTCCTTCTTTATGAAAATTATAGCAAATAACCTCCTTTGTCTTGCCCTTACTCCTTGAGCTTTTCCTACCATAAGACTTGTTAGAAAAACTTTTAAATGTCTTTCTCATTTTTCTTACCATGTAGGCCTCTTGGTCGCTATCCATAGAGGCACTCAAATCTTCCAAATCGGATGATGATGAGTAGACGACATTTTTCTTTTCCTTTCTTTCTCTACAATAAAAGCTACACCTTTCTCTTTAGTAGAAATGTTAGCTTGTTCATGCAATTTGAATTCACAAAATAAATCATCTAATTTTACTGTAGAAAGGTCCCTAGAAACTTTATAGGCATCAACCATTGATGCCCACAAAGTAGTTCCAGGGAAGGATTGAAGTACATACCTTATACTATCCCTATTTTCAACCTTCTCACCTATGACATGGAGTTCGTTGATGATCTCCTTGACTCTTCCATGTAATTGACTTACCGTTTCATTGGCCTTCATTGTGAGTGATTGGAGTTGTGCCACCAAGAGATTCTTCTTGTCCCTCCTTGACTCATTCGATCCTTCATTAAGCTAAATGAGCTTCTCCCAAAGCTCGTTGGCGGTTTTGAACGGTCCCACCTTATTCAATTGCTCTTTTGAGAGTCCACATTGAAGAGTTATTGTTGCTTTCGCATTCGCTTGTGTCTTCTTCATCATTTCTTTCGTCCAATTTCTCATAGGTAGCGACTCTCCTCTTTCATTCACGGGTGCATCGAAACCATCTACAATGCTACACCAATTTTCAATATCATTCATAAGGTAATACTCCATCATACCTTTCCAATACGCGAAATCATTTCCGTCGAAGAAAGGTAGCCTCGCAGTGCTATAACCCTCCTGAAATGCCATTTTTGATGCTTCGGTCGACGGTGAGTTCTTCCGAAATGAACTGGCTCTGATACCACTTGTTAGGATCGGACGCCAAGCTAGGGGGGGTGAATAGCTTCTTTTGATTTTCTCTACAAGGATTGTTAGCTAAAGACAAACAAAAATAATAAAAATAATAAGAACAATGCTAACACTTTTGTTTACATGGCATCCACCTCAAAGAGGTGACTAATCCAAGGATCCACACGCACACACAAGCTCCACTATGAAAACCTCCTTCAAGCTGGAGAAAACCTTCACAAGGTTGCCTTCTTCCTCTTTACAAGATGGAAATAAGAATGAGAGGAAGAGCAGGAGATTTTGAGCACCAACAGCACAATGTTACCCTCAAGAACTGTACATTTGACCTGCTCAAAAGTCTCCCTTTAAATAGAGTAAAGGACAACTCCACAAGCTATCTAGCCCGATACCAGTTGACTGCCCTTAGGGCAGTCGACTAATCCCACCGAAGTGTTGGTGCAAGTTAAATCAGTGATATCCTCCTTTAAGTGTTTTAATGTTGGACAATATACTTAAGTCAGTGATAAATTGAATAAGGGAAGGGTGAGCAAAGGAAGAGGACCAAGGTGAACCAAAGTCCTAGTTAACCTAGGCACGAAGTCCTGGTTCGAAGAATTGGGCACTAAATCCTGATCATGGATTGGGCACTAAGTCCTGGCCGAGGGCTGGGCACCAAGACTTGACCGAGGGTTGGGCACTAAGACCTGTTTCGAGGAATTGGGCACGAAGTCCTGGCCGAGGGCTAGGCACCAAAGACCTGGTGAGTAAAGCTGGGCAATAAATCTTGGTGAGTGAAGCTGGGCAAAAGTCCTGATGAGTGAAGTTAGGCACTAAGTCCTGGACCTAGGGTTTGGGCACAAAGTCATGGTCCGAGAGACTGAGCAACTTAGCTGAGCGATGACTAAGGATAGAAGTAGAGACGGGTCAGGGTTCGAATGTCTCGAGATCCGAGAGTATCGGAGGCTAAGCAAAAGTCCATCCGAAGGACTGGGTGACAACCGTCTCCTGAAAGGAGTAGGTGAAAGGCGTGTTCTCGGGGGTGGGAACTTGCGTCGGTTCGACCTAGGGTTTCGTGGAAATCCGATGTCAGAACCAAGTCCTTAAGGTTAAGAATATGTGTATATTTGCTTTGTATTTGTGTATCTTGCAGGTACCAAGAATAGAAGACAAAGCAGGAGAAAAAACTAGGCTGGAACCTAGCCAAGCTAGGCGCCCCCATTGATGGGGGCGCCCAAAAGGATCCAGGCGCTCGTATTGATGGGGGCGCCTAGGTCAAAGAAGAAAACCAGGTTCGGTGAAGGAAGGCAGAACAGGCTTCCATTCAGGTGCCCGGGATGATACAGGCGCCCAAGTTGAAACCTGTATTTGCTGCTGCGAGTTCAAAGCAGAGATAAGCTTTCATTCAGGCACCTGGGAGGTCCAGGGCGCCCTGGCCAATGGTTTTATCAGCTACGACGAGTTCGGCGTGGAGATAAGGTTTGAACAAGCCCTATAGGGCACCCCATCAACACAGGCACCCATATGAAGCCTATAAAAGGGGCTTCGACCCCTCAGCTTCAGACACAACTTGAAATCATGATTCTAAGTTTACCAAGTGACGACAAAGCTCTAATGATAAAGCTCTACGACCAGGAGGCTCCAGGTGGAAGTGCGCGACACTTCGGAGGTCCAGATCGGCCGAGTTTCAGATCTTGTTTGTTTGGTTTGAATTCACAATGTACTTAGTTTTATATATCTTTGATTGTAATTTCTACACTGTAAGATGGTTTTCTCTGCCTCTGGAAAGTCTAGAAAGGAGACCATTAGTGGGCGGGCATTCCCGTGCTTAGGCCTTGGATGTACTGACCCTGGGGGGGTCGGGAACCAAGTAAAATCCCGCGTGCGCTGTGTTGTTGTTTCTTTTATTCTTTCTGTTTTACATTCCGATGTGCTACTAACGCTCTATCCAGAATGATTACTCTTAAGTTTACGAGTTTCCGCGAAAAGATCTAAAGGTCGATATTCACCCCCCCTATCGACGGCACCGGTCCTACACGAAGTTGCTAGCCAACGACTAGTTTTTCGGGTTTACCAGTCGACTGGTCCTGGACCAGTCGACTGATGTTTCGGTGAGTTTGAGTCCTCTTCCCTTGGCTCTCATCCCTCGGATGTGTCCTCCATGTGTGACCCACCAAGTCCTGCAATACTTATTCACTCATATCAAAATAACATAGCATCCTAACCTTAACCATATTGACACACACACATCAAAACCATGATCTTCCCAATCATACTTGAGCGGATTGCCCCAACGGTCAATTCTTGGATTAAGCCTCGGTTTCATGATCTCATGGAGTTTATATAGGGCTAAGGCAGGGACCAAGAGGAGGAGTTAGATCTTGGCCCACTAATGGATCTAAAACCAATCCATTAATTAAGATCCATTCCACTAAAGGATCTTAATTGAACTTCCTCACCAACCCCTATATTTTCATATGGGCTCCACCTATTATGAGTCATCCATCCCCTCGTGTTTAAAATTTAAATTCCCATCGATTAATTTAAATTACTGACAATTTTAATTAATCGACTTCTTGCTCCTTGACTAGTACCACTCAACCTTAGCATCATGTCGGATCAAATCCACCTGCAGGGTTTAACATGATGAACCTTATGAGCTCATCAAGGGGGCATCATCATCCCGATTCACCAGGACACGAATTCTGTCAATAATCAACGACACACCATTTAATTAATATTATTTCCTAACTTACCGGGCCTATCGATTTAACAGAATAAATCTCGTCCATTGATAAATCAAAGAAATAATTATTAACTATGTGTGCCCGTCATTATATCAGGATATAGGGATTGTACTCCATAATAAATCTGAGATCTAATCCAATTATCAAGGCAGTACAAATTGGATGACCTCTAGTTTTAGTCCTGCTCAATGCACACAAAGCACACTAGTGTAATTCTATGGTCAATACAAACCACACCTAATTACACTACAACCATCCTGATAGTTTGTCTAAATCCATCTCGGTTGTGAGCCTCTTACTTATACTATGCAAGGGACTGATAACACGATATTCCATATGTCACCACACACCATGTTATCTACAGTGCACAGTATTGGACTTTCATGCATATACTAATGTAAACACGCATCTAGTGTTGTTGTGATTCTCTTTTCAAAAATGAAGATGATCATATATAAAAAGAAGCAAGTCTTTTAGTTTACACATCTATCAATCTCCCACTTATACTCAAAGACTCTGCTGTTCTCTCACTGCCATACATCTGACTCCCATATCCTCCACATGCCGATCAAAAGCTCTAGCTGGAAGAGCTTTAGTGAAAGGTTCGGCTAGGTTGTCCTCTGATGCAATCTTGGCGACAACTACTTCTCCTCGTTTTACGATTTCTCATATCAGGTGGTACTTGCGCTCTATGTGTTTACTCGCCTTATGGGCTCGTGGTTCGTTCGAGTTTGCAACTGCACCACTATTATCACAAAAGATTGTGATAGATCTGGGAAAAACAAGAATCACATCTAAGTCCATGATGAAGTTCCTGAGCCATACAACTACTTTGGCAGCCTCTGAGGCTGCCACATACTCAGCTTCGATGATGGAGTCCGCTACGCATTTCTGCTTAACACTCCTCCAAACTATGGCTTCACCTCCTAAAGTAAACACAAACCCTGAGGTAGACTAACTCTTGTCCCTACCTGACTGAAATCTAAATCTGTATAACCCATAGGGACTAATTGGGTAAACGAGCATATAATCCCTAGTCCATCTCAGGTATTTCAATATATGCTTTACCGTAGTCCAATGTCCCAGTCCAGGGTTACTCTGATATCTACTGACCAGGCCCACGGCAAAAAAATATCTGGTCTCATGCAGAACATAGTGTTAGTGATATAAGAGAAGTGTCCTAAGGCAATCACCTTATGATTGTAATCATTTATTCTAATAAATGAATATTCACTATTTGAGTATACATGTTTGTGTATTTGATTGAGATCTTAAACTCATTTACTGAATGTCCACAATACAATTCACAGCATGAGAGAATTTGTGATGAATTCACAACTAGTGATTATCTCCACATGTGCAATTGTGAAGTATTGAAATTGTCCCTAGTCGATAAATTGATAAATACGGACACTATCAATTCTGTTGAGACTAGCATGAGTTATTCTCTAATCAGCTGATTCTCACTAGCTGGTGACATTGAGATGTCCGGAGATAAACATGAATGCTAGTTAAGGGAACTAGTTCATTGGAGTGACTGGCTGTAAAACTTCATATGGTAATCTACATATAGATATGTCAGTGAAGTTCTTACTGCAGCTTAAGTGCGATGTTCCTTTGACTTGCGGTGTTCAAGTCATCTTGGTCATGGAGACTTATACTTTGACATCTTAAGCAAACATCTCCAAGGAGGTGTGGACCCAGGATAATTGGGTATAAGCCGAAGTGCCCGAAGATGTTTGAACAGCCTACAAAGGATTCACCACTCCTTGCGAGGAGATGTATACCCGAGGCCTATCGTCGGATTGTTACTCGACGTCTCTGGCCAGAGCATGACATGTTCAGAGTATGAATCTCTTAAATACATGAGAGTAATTAGAATCTGTAGGACGAGAAAACATTACTTGGGCTAGGTGTGACGTAGTCAGCCTAATGGGGACTGACACACATAGACCATGTCCTGAACCAAGTGGGTATAAGATGGTGAAGGGAATGGGGCATGATTCATTATAGCTACTGAAGGGTTTCAGAATTGTTTCTGAGGTCAACCATTGATCTTTCGATTAATTGGGGATCATGATGTACTACTAGGTGCCACTCATGATCGTTCTATAATTAATTGATTAATTATAGACGGCCAACATAAATCGAAAGTCTATTTAGTCACACGTACTACGAGTAATCCGAGAGATTTAAAACGAGTTGAAAATTAGATTTTCCAATCAAGAAAGATTAAGTTTGGTTGAGCCAAACGATTAGTCAAAACTGAATTTATTTCAGACGCATCGGAAGCATAGAATGGCTAAGTCTTTAAAGACTTAATGGGTGAATTAAATAAGTTTAATTCATTAAGGGATTTGATCCAAGGTGATATGCTTTATTATAAGCTTAAAATAATCCATGGGATTATTTGAATTAAAATAAACCAAAGAGTTGGTTTGTTTTATAAAAATTTATAATAAATCAAAGATGACAAAATTTAATCCATTGGTGGGTTTTGAACCATGGACCTATGGTTTGGATGAAAACTTGGCCGATCACTTGAGTTGAATTCTCTTCTGTGTAAATTTTGGCCCATAATTTATTTGCACCAAGATGGGTCGGCCAAGGAGAATATTCTCCTTGGTTTGGCCGGCCCTCTCTCTCTCCTTCTCTTTTGTTTTGTTTTAATCAATCATGGATTGATTGGAGATTTATTCCATAAGATGGAAGAGGCTTGATTGATTTTATCATGAATTAAAATTTGATTTTAATCATGAGACAAAAATCAATTATGGTTTGATATAAAAATTATGCCAAAATTAAAAAGGCTTGATTTTTTTTATCATGAATTAAAATTTGATTTTAATCATGAGACAAAAATCAATTATGGTTTGATATAAAAATTATGCCAAAATTGAGAGGCTTGATTGAGGAGGAGCTCCCTATATAAAGGACCCAAGGGGTGCCATGAAAGATGATCCATCCAAGTATTCTTGTCTGGGCTCTCTCCCTCTCCTCCCTTCTTCCTCTTGGCCGGCCACAAGGTTCTTCTCCCTTCTTCTTGCCGTGAGCACAAGGAGAAGCACCGAGGCGACGAAGTTCTTCCGTTGGGACGATCTTCCTCTCCGGCCATCATCATCTTGGGATTGGGCGCAAGTCATCTTCCTCCTTCTCGTCGAAATTGTGATTCCGGCCAACCTTGGTAGTGAGTTTTTCCTATGTGATTACTTCTCTCTTGGTTTTCCTTGTCGCGTTCTCGGAGAATCTAGTAGTTCTCGAGAACACGAAACTCGTAGCTTTGCGAAGTCATCCCGAAGATACTCGGCGTGGACGCGAATAGAGGCGGAGCTTCTGAGGGACGCTTACGGTTGGATCTCATCCCTTCCTTCGAGTTACGCGAGGTAATAAGTAAATTAGTTTATGTTTCTGCAAAATTTTAAATATATGATCATGTCTACACTAGATAAAGTTGCATGCTTAAATGTGTGGTTAAATAATCTGAGAAATTATTTATGCTAAATCTTCCGCTGCACGTAATTAATTTTAAAATTACGAACCCGCATCCATGTCAACATGCACCCGGTCTCAACAGTGGTACCAGAGCCGGTTAGTGTTCGACGTAATCATATAATTGTTTTGCAGAAAACTTTGTCATGATCTCAATTTTGGAAAATTTTCCAATTATGGAAACTTTCCAATTATGGTAAATTTCCGATTTAGGAATTTCAAGGTTTAGAAATCCTCATGAAATTTTGCAAACTTTTGAAATACCTCTGTTTCTGAAATTTTATGATAATTGTGAAAACTTTCCATTTTTGGAAACTTTCCAATTTTGGAAATTTTCTATTTTGGAAATACGTAAGTTTTTTTGTACCCGAAACTTAAAATTATTCTGAAAACCTTTTATTTTTGGAAACTTTCTATTTATGGAAAGCTCGCAATTTTGGGCACTTTCTTTCAAGAAAGTCTAGACCAATTATGGGAATATTAATTGGCATTTAAATTCATAATTGAAATTAAATTATTTACAAAATTCTTTATTTTGGATTGAGCCTCAGGGAGCCATCCAATTTAAAGTTAGTTGTTATAATTAAATTTCCTAAATTGAACTTAAGCTTTCAAATGTTTAATTTGGATTGAGCCTCGGGGAGCCGTCCAAATTATATTATCAATAAATTCTTATTTTAGATTGAGCCTCGTGGAGCCGTCCAAATTAAGTTATTGATATTAATTTTCCATAAATAAAATATTTGATCAAATCTTGGATATTTTTGAGGTGATTCTCAAACGATAATTTTCTTATTTGATTTATGAGGTGATGCTCTTACATATTATTGTCTCCAAAATTAATTAGGAAAATTGTTTCCTATAGAGTATATTTCCTTAAATAAGATTTTTATGAAAATAATATGTGGTTGAATTAAGGGAATCTGTCTCTTAATTTAATTAGATTTGATTTAGAGAAATCAAAGTTTTAAACATATTATTTTCGAAATTGATTATGACAATTTAGGACATTGTTTCCCAAAACAATTCCTTGAATAAAGTGTGAAATTAGAATTAGGAAATCTGGTTCCTAATTCAATTAATGAGACTTGATAAATTAAGTCACATACATACTTTATTAAGGAAATCGTTAGAACATGACATAATTATATGTCATGAATGTGCTTAAAAGAAAAGGATGAGACCCAAAACCCCTTACAAAATATTAAGGCCAACACCTTCCATTAATATGGTTAGAACCGGAGTTTTGTTTCTCGTGTGGGTTGATGGACATATCCATGCCCGGCTTGAACCTCGACATGTTCAAACCATGGAATTAGTTTATGATTAATATAGTTGGAGTCAGAGGTCAATCCTTAGTTTTGGTTGTTGGACACATCCAAGCCTGACTAAACGGTTGAATGAGCTCCAACCATATTAAAACTATTTCTTGATTAATGGGTCAGCCGTAAACTTGGAGCATCGATTTGTTGTGCCATAGCCAAGGTCGACGTAAAGAGAGGTGCAGTTGGGTGCTATGTATATTGTTGCATACTTGTTAATGAGTTAACAATCCAATGATATATGCAAACATTCAATTAGTTGATAGCATAATGTGATAGTTACATATGTGTAATATGTAATCGGTATAATTACCTACCTTCATAGCTAAGAATAACTTGATGGACTCCAGCCATGGTTGTTCTTATCTATGGTTGGATATCAACCTATTTGGAGATGTTCCTACGATCTTCCAAATTGATAAAAAGGGTTATTCAATTCGAAAAATAAATAGGATTT
The DNA here is from genome assembly GCA_024364735.1 of Boesenbergia rotunda. NCBI lineage: Eukaryota > Viridiplantae > Streptophyta > Magnoliopsida > Zingiberales > Zingiberaceae > Boesenbergia > Boesenbergia rotunda. Next base: position 112,182 of record JAGFNQ010006412.1, read on the forward strand.
AATTAATGTATATTGATGCATTCTTTATCATTCTCATCACATAACCTCAATTTGTATTTCTAGGATAATCACCTGATCATGTCTTCTCTGAATTTGCGTTCCATTTTGGACACCAATAAGTTAACTAAGGCCAAAAGGATTGAAAAGGCACTAAAAGGCACTTGCCATCACTGTGGCAAGGAGGGCCACTGGCGAAGAAACTGCAAGATTTATCTTGAGTCCTTAAAGAAGAAGGCATCCGATGCCCCATCCTCTTCAGGTATCTTCGTTATTGAATGTCACTCTATTTTTTCGTACACCTGGGTACTTAATACTGGGTGTAGCTCACATATATGTAATGACATACAGGGGCTAAGGAATACAAGAAGACTCGTCAAGGGAGAAGTGAATTTGCGAGTTGGAAATGGAGCAAAGATTGCTGCTATTGCCATCGGAACATATTTGCTAAAGCTCCCTACTGGACTTGTCTTAGAATTGGATAATTGTTATTTTGTTCCTTCGTTAATAAAGAACATTGTATCTATTTCATGCTTGAATGAAAAGGGTTACCATTTAACTTTTAGTAACAATTGCTGTTACATAACTTTAAATGGTGTTCTTTATGGGACCGGAACTTTATCCAATGGTATCTACACGTTAGATTTATCCGGTGACGTTTTCAATATCGAAGTTAGCAACAAACGTGCTTGAATATATAATCAAATAGACTCCTATACGTGGCATTGTCGTCTTGGCCATGTAAGTAAGAAACGCATGACCAAATTACACCGATGTGGAATTCTGGAATCATTTGAACCCGGTTCATTTGATACATGCGAATCATGCTTAAAAGGCAAGATGGCCAAATTACCCTTTTCCGAAAAAGGTATACCAGTGGGAGAATTGCTTGGTCTAATACATACTGATGTATGTGGACCAATGTCAACTCTTGCACAAGGAGGTTATAGCTACTTCATTACCTTTATCGATGATCACTCACGATTCGGGTATGTGTTCTTAATGAAATACAAATCTGAAGCTTTTGAGAAATTCAAAGAGTTCAGAAGTGAAGTAGAGAAACAGCTTGGCAAAAGTATTAAGATACTTCGATCCGATCGGGGTGGTGAATACTTAAGTCAAGAGTTTCAAGATTATCTTAGGGACAATGGGATATTGTCTCAATGGACTCCGCCATATACACCACAGCATAATGGTGTATCTGAGAGGCGTAACCGAACCTTGATGAACATGGTTAGATCTATGATGAATCATGCAACTCTTCCAAAATCCTTTTGGGGCTATGCGCTTAAGACAGCTGTTTACTTGCTAAACAGAGTCCCGACCAAGGTAGTCTCTACTACTCCATATGAGACATGGAATAGTAAGAAACCTCATTTATCTCACCTAAAGATATGGGGTTGTCCTGCTTATGTAAAGCGGACTGTATTAGACAAATTGGATGCTAAGTCTGATAAATGTCTATTTATTGGATACCCTAAGGAAACGAAGGGTTACCAATTCTATCATCCCTTGGAACAAAAGGTGTTTGTTTCAAGGCATGTTGTATTTCTAGAAAAAGAATTTCTTTTACAAGAAAACAGTGGGAGTAGCAGTGAACTTGAAGAAGTTCAAGAAACTCCAATAGACATTATAGAGACACCTAGTCTAGACCCACAACCAATAGCTCATAATGATGAGCTATCAGTTGAACCTAAAACAACACCACTTCTTCATAGGTCTGATAGGACACGCAATATTCCAGAGAGATATGGATTTCTCATAAGTGAATCGAACGACGTGTTACTCATTAACGATGACGAACCCATCAGTTATGAAGATGTTCTAAAAAATTCAGAAAGGGATAAATGGCTTGAAGCCATGAAGTCGGAAATGGATTCCATGTATAAAAATCAAGTATGGGACTTGGTTAACCCACCTGAAGGGATTAAGCCCATAGGGTGCAAGTGGGTTTTCAAGAAGAAAACCAACATGGAAGGTAATGTTGTTACCTTTTAGGCTAGATTAGTGGCAAAAGGATAACGTCAGAAACAAGGAATTGATTATGACGAAACCTATTCGCCAATAGCTATGCTTAAATCCCTTCGGATGCTCCTGGCCATAGCAGCTCATTATGATTATGAGATATGGCAAATGGATGTGAAAATAGCTTTCCTTAATGGAAACCTGCTTGAGGATGTATACATGATACAACCTGAAGGTTTCACATCGGTTAATAAAACCAAAGTATGCAAGCTTCGACGATCCATATATGGACTAAAGCAAGCATCCAGGAGCTGGAACATCCGTTTTTGATGAGACAATCAAAGAGTTTGATTTCTCACAAAATCCTGACGAACCTTGTGTGTACAAGAAGGTTAGTGGGAGTGCAGTCGTATTCCTAGTGTTATATGTCGATGACATATTACTTATAGGAAACGATATATCAGTCTTACAGTCAGTTAAAATTTGGTTGTCCAAAACTTTCTCCATGAAAGACCTGGGAGAAGCAACCTATATCCTTGGGATTAGAATCTATAGAGATAGATCAAAACGGTTGCTTGGTCTTTCGCAGTCTACATATATAGACCGAGTGCTAGAAATGTTTAGCATGTCGGAATCCAAGAAAGGTTACCTTCCCATCAGGCATGGGATCAACCTTTCGAAGTCGAGAGGATTTGCATGAATAAGATTCCTTATGCATCCGCGATAGGATCTATCATGTATGCTATGTTATGTACTAGGCCCGATGTATCGTATGCTCTGAGCGTCACAAGCAGATACCAGTCTGATCCAGGAATGGATCATTGGGCGACTGTCAAGACAATCCTCAAGTACTAAAGAAGAACTAAGGATGTGTTCCTAATATATGGAGAAGGTGATATGGTAATATATGGGTATACAGATGCCAGTTTCCAGACAGATACGGATGACTCCAAATCTCAGTCTGGATACGTATTTATTTTGAATGGAGGCGCAATAAGTTGGAAGAGTTCCAAGCAAGACACCATAGCGGATTCTACCACGGATGCGGAACATATTACAGCTTCAGAAGCAGCAAAGGAAGCAGTCTGGATCAAGAAGTTTGTCTCAGAACTTGGTGTGGTTCCAACCATTGATGAAGCAATACCGGTTTACTGCGACAACAATGGAGCTATTGCACAAGCGAAGGAACCAAGGTCTCATCAGCGATCCAAACATGTGCTTCGCCGCTATCATCTGATCAGAGAGATTATAAGTAGGAATGATATACAAATTGAGAAAATTCCCACTGAAAGGAATTTAGCAGATCCTTTAACTAAGGTCTTGCCTCAAAGTAAGTTTGAGGGTCATGTTAGAGCCTGTGGTATTGGGTACCGTAGCAATTGGCATTAGGCCAAGTGGGAGTTTGTTAGTGATATAAGAGAAGTGTCCTAAGGCAATCGCCTTATGATTGTAATCATTTATTCTAATAAATGAATATTCACTATTTGAGTATACATGTTTGTGTATTTGATTGAGATCTTAAACTCATTTAATTAATGTCTGCAATACAATTCACAGCATGAGAGAATTTGTGATGAATTCACAACTAGTGATTATCTCCACATGTGCAATTGTGAAGTATTGAAATTGTCCCTAATTGATGAATTAATAAATACGGACACTATCAATTCTGTTGAGACTAGCATGGGTTATTTTCTAATCAGCTGATTCTCACTGGCTGGTGACCTTGAGATGTCCGGAGATAAACATGAATGATAGTTAAGGGAACTAGTTCATTGGAGTGACTGGCTGTAAAACTTCATATGGTAATCTACATATAGATATGTCAGTGAAGTTCTTACTGCAGCTTAAGTGCGATGTTCCTTTGACTTGCGGTGTTCAAGTCATCTTGGTCATGGAGACTTATACTTTGTCATCTTAAGCAAGCATCTCCAAGGAGGTGTGGACCCAAGATGATTGGGTATAAGCCGAAGTGCCCTAAGATGTTTGAACAGCCTACAAAGGATTCACCACTCCTTGCGAGGAGATGTATACCTGAGGCCTATCGTCGGATTGTTACTCGAAGCCTCTGGCCAGAGCATGACATGTTCAGAGTATAAATCTCTTAAATACATGAGAGTAATTAGAATTCGTAGGACGAGAAAACGTTACTTGGGCTAGGTGTGACGTAGTCAGCCTAGTGGGGACTGACACACATAGACCATGTCCTGAACCAAGTGGGTATAAGATGGTGAAGGGATGGGGCACGATTCATTATAGCTGCTGAAAGATTTTAGAATTGTTTCTGAGGTCAACCATTGATATTTCGATTAATTGGGGATCATGATGTACTACTAGGTGTCACTCTTGATCGTTCTATAATTAATTGATTAATTATAGACGGCCAACATAAATGGAAAGTCTATTTAGTCACACGCACTACGATTAATCTGAGGGATTTAAAACGAGTAGAAAATTAGATTTTCCAATCAAGAAAGATCAAGTTTGGTTGAGCCACACGATTAGTCAAAACTGAATTTATTTCAGACGCATCGGAAGCATAGAATGGCTAAGTCTTTAAAGACTTAATGTGTGAATTAAATAAGTATAATTCATTAAGGGATTTGATCCAAGGTGATATGCTTTATTATAAGCTTAAAATAATCCATGGGATTATTTGAATTAAAATAAACCAAAGAGTTGGTTTGTTTTATAAAAATTTATAATAAATCAAAGATGACAAAATTTAATCCATTGGTGGGTTTTGAACCATGGACCTATGGTTTGGATGAAAACTTGGCCAATCACTTGAGTTGAATTCTCTACTGTGTAAATTTTGGCCCGTAATTTATTTGAACCAAGATGGGCCGGCCAAGGAGAATATTCTCCTTGGTTTGGCCGACCCTCTCTCTCTCCTTCTCTTTTGTTTTGTTTTAATCAATCATGGATTGATTGGAGATTTATTCCATAAGATGGAAGAGACTTGATTGATTTTTATCATGAATTAAAATTTGATTTTAATCATGAGACAAAAATCAATTATGGTTTGATATAAAAATTATGCCAAAATTAAAAGGCTTGATTTTTTTTATCATGAATTAAAATTTGATTTTAATCATGAGACAAAAATCAATTATGGTTTGATATAAAAATTATGCCAAAATTGAGAGGCTTGATTGAGTAGGAGCTCCCTATATAAAGGACCCAAGGGGTGTCATGAAAGATGATCCATCCAAGTATTCTTGCCTGGGTTCTCTCCCTCTCCTCCCTTCTTCCTCTAGGCTGGCCACAAGGTTCTTCTCCCTTCTTCTTGCCGTGAGCACAAGGAGAAGCACCGAGGCGACGAAGTTCTTCCGTTGGGATGATCTTCCTCTCCGGCCATCATCACCTTGGGATTGGGCGCAAGTCATCTTCCTCCTTCTCGCCGAAATTGTGATTCCGGCCAACCTTGGTAGTGAGTTTTCCGTTGTGATTACTTCTCTCTTGGTTTTCCTTGTCGCGTTCTCGGAGAATCTAGTAGTTCTCGAGAACACAAAACTCGTAGCTTTATGAAGTCATCTCGAAGATACTCGGCGTGGATGCGAATAGAGGCGGAGCTTCCGAGGGACACTTATAGTTGGATCTCGTCCCTTCCTTCGAGTTACGCGAGGTAATAAGTAAATTAGTTTACGTTTCTGCAAAATTTTAAATATATGATCATGTCTACACTAGATAAAGTTGCATGCTTAGATGTGTGGTTAAATAATCTGAGAAATTATTTATGCTAAATCTTCTGCTGCACGTAATTAATTTTAAAATTATGAACCCGCATCCATGTCAACATGCACCCGGTCCCAACACATAGCATACATGAGGCTTCCTACTGACGATGCATAAGGAACCGCCTTCATTTCCTCTATCTTCTTTGATGTTTTCGGACACATCTCCTTAAATAGAGGAACTTCATGTCTGGAAGGTAGAAAACCCTTCTTGGAGTTTTCCATGCTAAAACAAGCCAGGAAAGTGTCAATGAATGAAGCTTGGGATAAGCACAACATCCTTTTCTGGTGATCCCTTATGACCTTGATCCCAAGGATGTATCCCGCTTCTCCTATCAAATTGTTTAAACAACCAAACCCTTACGTCTGACAACACTTTGACATTGTTGTCAATTAACAAAATATCGTCTACGTAGAGTACAAGAAACACCACTACGTTTTCGTCACATCTCTTATATACACATGACTCATCCGGGCTTTGAATAAATCTATATAACTGGATTACTTCATCAAAGCAGATGTTCCAAGATCTCGAAGCTTGCTTAAATCCATAAATGAATCGATTAAGCTTGCATACTAGATGCTCTTTGCCTTTTGCAATGAACCCTTTTAGTTGCTTCATGTAGATGTGTTAGTATTATGAGAGAAGTGTCCTAAGGCAATCGCCTTATGATTGTAAACATTTATTATAATAAATGAAAATTCACTATTTGAGTATACATATTTGTGTATTTGATTGGGATCTTAAACTCATCTACTGAATGTCCGCAATACAATTCATAGCATAAGAGAATTTGTGATGGGATCACAACTAGTGATTATCTCTACATGTGCAATTGTGAAGTATTGAAAATATCCCTAGTCGATGAATTGATAAATACGGACACTATCAATTCTGTTGAGACTAGCATGGGTTATTTTCTAATCAGCTGATTCTCACTGGCTGGTGACATTGGGATGTCCGGAGATAAACATGGATGCTAGTTAAGGGAACTAGTTCATTGGAGTGACTAGCTGTAAAACTTCATATGGTAATCTATATAGATATGTCAGTGAAGTTCTTACTGCAGCTTAAGTGCGATGTTCCTTTGACTTGTGGTGTTCAAGTCATCTTGGTCAGGAGACTTATACTTTAACATCTTAAGCAAGCATCTCCAAGGAGGTGTGGACCCAGGATGATTGGGTATAAGCCGAAGTGCACGAAGATGTTTGAACAGCCTACAAAGGATTCACCACTCCTTGCGAGGAGATGTATACCCAGGCCTATCGTCGGATTGTTACTCAAAGCCTCTGGCCAGAGCATGTCATGTTTAGAGTATGAGTCTCTTAAATACATGAGAGTAATTAGAAATCCAAAGGACGAGAAAGACACTACTTGGGCTAGGTGTGACGTAGTCAGCCTAGTGGGGACTGACACACACAGACCATATCCTGAACCAAGTGGGTATAAGATGGTGAAGGGAATGGGGCACGATTCATTAGAGCTGCTGAAGGGTTTCAGAATTACTTCTGAGGTCAACCGTTGATCTTTCGATTAATTGGGGGTCATGATGTACTACTAGGTGCCACTCATGATCGTTCTATAATTAGTTGATTATAGACGGCCAACATAAATCGAAAGCCTATTTAGTCACACGCACTACAAGTAATCCGAGGGATTTAAAACGAGTTGAAAATTGGATTTTCCGATCAAGAGAAATAAGTCGAATCTGAGTTAATTAGAGGCGCAACGGAAGCTAAAAATGGCTAAGTCTTTTGAAGGCTTATTGGGCGAATTAAATGAGTTTAATTCGCGATCGGTTCAGCTCGGTTTGGCCGGCCAAAGAGGGTGCCAACCCCCTTTGGTTTGGCCGGCCACATCATTGGTGAGAAACCAATTTAATTGGTTTAATTAATAAAATAAATCTAGCGCGATTTGTTTTATAAATTATGGATAAATAAATTTGTATAAAGAAATTTATATAAAGAAATTTATAGAAATTTATTCTTTTTTATGGAAATTAAAATGATCCATGGAATGATTTATTTTAATTTTATAAAATCAATTATGAATTGATTTTTCCATAATAAGAAAATTTATAAATTTCTTGTAAAATTTATTCCATAATAAAAGGAGAGATGTATTTGTTTTATTATAAAATTAGTTATAATAAAACTTGGTTTAAACGGAATAATTCATAAAGAAAATTTATAGGATAAATTTCTTATGAAAAATTCCGTTAAAGGGGAGACTTGGCAAGGGAGAGGCTACTATATAAAGGAACCAAGGCTAGACTTGATTTCCTTAATAGATTGATCAAGAGATTAACTCTCTCCCTCTCTCACTCTAACTCTCTCTCTCTCTAGGGCCGGCGCCCTTTCCCTCTCTAGGGCCGGCTCTCTCTCCTCCCCTAGGGCCGGCGCAAGCACCTAGGGTGCCCGTGAGTTTCCTCCACCAAGTTCGTGCCGAAGAAGAAGAAGAAGCGGATCGCGACTCCTTCCTTCCTTTCCCGGAATTTTGATTCCGTTACTTGGTGGTTAGTTTCCTTTATTCTCTCTTGATATTCTAGTTGTGTCTTTGGAGAATCTAGTAGTTCTCGCTGACACAAAACTCGTGGCTTTGCGAAGTCATCCCGAAGAGAACTCGGCGTGGACGCGAATAGAGGCGGAGCTTCCAAGGGACGCTACGGTTGGATCTTGTCCCTTTCTTCGAGTTACGCGAGGTACAAAGTAAATTAGTTTACTTTTCCGTAAAGTTTTAATTTATGATCATGTCCACACATCATAAGGTTGCATGCTAGATACGTGGTTAAAATAATTTGAAAAATTATTTTATGCTAATTCTTCCGCTGCATGTAAAAATTTAAAATTTTACGAACCCATATCCTTGTCAACATGCACCCGGTCCCAACAAGATGGTCTCCTCAAGACTTCCGTTAAGGAAAGTTATCTTGACGTCCATCTGCCATACCTCATAGTCCATATGAGCGGCAATAAATAAGAGAATCTGGATAGACTTGAGCATGGCTACCGGTGAAAAGGTCTCCTCATAATCGATACCCTCTTTCTGAGTATACCCTTTCGCAACAAGCCTAGCTTTGAAGGTCTCTACCTTCCCATCTGATCCTCTCTTTCTCTTGTAGTTCCACTTGCATCCAATGGCTTTTACACCATTGGGTGGTTCTACTAGTTCCCAGATGTGATTAGAATCCATAGATTCTACCTCTGAGTTCATTTCCCTTTGCCAAGAATCTGCATCCTTATCTTGGAGACCCTCGTCATAGGTCCATGGATCCGGTTCATGTTTACCAGGGACCAAGTCCGAAGACTCTCCAAAAAAACATGAACCTCTCAAGCTATTTAACAACCCTCCCACTGTGACGAGATACCACCTGTGCATCTTCTGTGACACGCGGTGCAGTGACCAAGTCCGAAGACTCTCCAAAAAAACATGAACCTCTCAAGCTATTTAACAACCCTCCCACTGTGACGAGGTACCACCTGTGCATCTTCTGTGACACGCGGTGCAGTGACTTGTGGTGTATCCTCTTGTACAGTTGGTCCTAAGGTCGGAACATCCCCTATTAATTCTTCAAGTACTAGTCTACTCCTAGGCTTGTGGTTCATCATATAGTCTGTTGGTGCAGGAAGCACCTAAGTCAAACCTGTGTTTTAATAATGGAAAAGGGTTCTGAAGTTAAGGTATTAGTGTGATCTAACAAGCTTGCTAAGTGTGCAGGAAAGTCCTAGGTAGACTAGGTAAGAAGTCCTGGCAAAGGGCTGGGCAAGAAGTCTTGGTCAAGGACTGGGCAAGAAGACCTGACCAGAAGTTGGGCAAAGAAGTCCTAGTCGAGGACTGGGCAAGAAGTCCTGGCAAAGGGCTGGGCACCGAAGACTAGATCGGAAGTTGGGCAAGAAGTCCTGGTCGCAGACTGGGCACGAAGACCTGATCAGGTGGATTGGGCAAAAGTCCAACCGGAGGAGCCGGTTGGCAAAAGGTAAACTCTCCTGAGAGGAGTAGGTGAGGACGCGTTCCCCGTGCGAGGGAACAGTAGGCGTCGGTTCGACCTAGGGTTCCATTTGGGAGACCCAAAGTCACAACCAAGATAGCTAAGGCTGTAAATAATGACTAACATGTTTGCTTCTTTTTGTTTTGGAACTAACCTTGGTTGCAGGGATCGAAGGAATGAGTTTCTGCAGCTGAGGTGCCTCAATGGAGTGAGGCATCTCACTGGGGCTAGGCGCCCGAATGGATACAGGCGCCCCAGTGGAAGGCTAAACCAAAGCAAACGAAGCAAACTGCCACGAAGCCTCTGGACCAAAGCAGCTCAGGCGCCTGGGACCATACGGGTGTCCCCATCAGCTCAGGTGCCCCTGTGAAGAGGATAAGCACTGACCGAGCCTGCGGATAAGAGTTCGCACAGGAGAGGCCACGTGTAGGTACCCCCATCGACACAGGCGGCCCTATGGGTGCTATAAAAGGGGGTTCACCCCTAAGGCTTCAGATAACTTCGCTCACAACGCTCCAAGCACTTTCGTTAAAGCGCTACGCTCCGACAAACTCCAACTTCGAGATTCCAGCGTCGACGATGACCCTCTGCTTCGAACTTCGATCCACCTCGAGCGTCGGTAAATTTAATTTACGAAAAGTGTTGCAGTTTTAATTTTCAATTATATATCTGTACTTCAAATTTGTAAAAGACTTTTCGGAATATAGAAGTGCCCAACATAAATGGTCAAGGACCGTGAGCCTTGGAGTAGGAGCCGACCGCGACTCCGAACCAAGTACAACCAACCTGTGTTCGCGATTGTTTTGTTATTCTCCGCTGCGTACTTTCTCTAGTTTTTCGAAAAATTCTAAATCAATATTCACCCCGCCCCCTCTATCGATTTTCTCCGATCTAACAAGTGGTATCAGAGCGGGTGGCTCAAATTTGGAACAACCACCAATTTGAGAGTTTTTTTTCGGATTTATGGAATTATTTTAATTTTTTTCAGATCTTTCTCATTAATCGAGGTTGGTGCAACACCACTCGATGTTTTTTCATTATTAGTAATTTCTTCCGCACTACTAATCCAAGACTAAGTCTTGGAACAAGTTTTCTTTGTTATTAATTTTTCAAAAAATATTAATGGTCATGCAAGAAGGATTTAGCACAGCCAGACCACCGCTTTTTAGTGGAGAAGATTTCTCCTACTAGAAAAGCAGGATGGAAGTCCACCTGAAAACTTAGGTGGACATGTGGATAATCATCCAATCTGGCCTGGAGATTCCTAAGAACACAGAAGGAGTGGCACAACACTATTTTGAATGGGACGCCTAATTGAAGAAGAAGATCGAGGCTGATGCAAAGGCAACCCAAACGTTGCAATACGGATTGACCAAGGAGGAGCTGAACCGGGTGGGTCCCTTCAACAGTGGCAAAGAGCTTTGCAACAAGCTGATTGAGTTGAACGAAGGCACCTCTGACACTAAGATCAGCAAAAGAGATCTGTTGCTGAACAGACTCTACACGATCAAGATGAATGAAGGAGAATCGGCAGCACAGCTCCACGCCAAATCCAGGAGCTAATGAATGGGCTGCATACAATAGGTCGCAAGGTAGAGAATCGTAACCTAATCAAGTATACTCTAAACGCATTCCCAAGGAACACACTGTGGGCATCCATAGTAGATGCCTACAAGGTGTCCATGGATCTTTCCAAAATTAAACTAGATGAACTTTTCTCTGAGTGAGAATTGCATGAACAGACTAACTCCACTTTGGTCAAGAAAAGTATTGCGTTTATTGCAGGAAAATTCCAAGGAAAAGTCCCCAAGAAGAAGCCTCAACCAGCACCTGAGTCTGACTCAGACTCAGACTCAGAAGACAGTGAAGGGGATCGACCCAAGTTGGTTCAGCTAGCTCGGGACTACTACAAGGAGCTGAAGCACCAGACAAATAGAAAGAAAGCAAGTCAAAGAAAGGAAGATTCAGCTGAACCTTCAACATCTTCAAAAAGCAAAACTAATGTCACCTGCTACGAATGCAACAAAAAGGGACATTACAAATCAAAGTGCCCCAATCTGAAGGAGGCAAAGAAGACGCGAAAGAAGAAAGCTCTCTAAGCCACGTGGGATGAATCTTCCTTCGAAGAAGAAGAAGAAGCCCCGCAATTGAATCTTCTCGCCTTAACCGCTTCGGAAGACGTCGACACCGGATCGGAGTCGGAGTCAGACGATGGAAGGCTCACAATCTCAAAAAACGGCCAAATAACGGTAAGAGGTATTCTGAGATTGAACTATCGAAATTAATTGCTTATTTATCTCGCAACTTGGCAAAATCCAAAATCCGGGTTGAGTCCCTTCGACAAGAAGTAAAACGCCTGAAAGAGGAAGCCGACTCGAGATCCTTGACCGAGAAAGTTTAAGAAGGAAACTTCACTCAAGTTCAAAAGCTTGAGGAAGAGAATTCCTCCTTGAAAACTCAAGTCAAGGAGCTCAGAGTGGCTTTAGAACAATTCACTTCGGGTTCCAAGGGTCTTGACATGATCCTTGGAAAACAGAAGTCCGTTCTTAACCGATCGGGATTAGGGTATCGAACCAAGTCTAGGCAACGTTCCTATTATGCTGTATTGAACCAACCTAGAACTCAAATTCAAGCATGGGTCCCCAAGCTCTGTCTGAACAAACAAGCTGGACCAAACCAGTATTGGATCCCCAAGGACAAGATTCACATCTTGCCTAACCATTATCGAGGCTTTAGTCCAGGGGGAGCCAATATAAAAATAATATTCATAATTAGATAAATTTTTTTATTTCAATTTTCCTTTATTGCATGCTTGCTTGTTTATTTCCTATTGCAATTCATCATGCTTAAACCTAGGACTGGTTAGACTAAGGACAAAATGACTTAGTTGAAATTTGAAAACCTAGTATTTGGAGGAGGTGAGATGATAGTACGTTAGGGAAGCCATTCTGGTGGAACTAGCCGAAGCTACCAATCCAAGACCCAAACTAGTTAGACCAAAATCTTTCAAGAAGTGACTTGAAGATGAATTTTCAATAAAAGGCTTTGTCAAGGAAAGGGTTGATGATCCAATAAGGCTACGGCCAAAGAAGGCCTAGTGCCTCGCCAAGACCTGGAAGCCAATTATTGAAAATCAAATTCACTTTACTATTGTCAGATTTGAATCTAACACATATTTCAATTAATCTTAGACTCAACACAATTTTTTTAAATAAACTTAAAACTTAATAATTTTTTTAAAATTGATTTAACCTTTTAAAATTAACCATGAATTTCAAAATTAAAAATCTATTTTTCTTGAAAAACCTGTCTCACAAAACCCATAAGGTTAACATGATTGGTAACACTAGATTGGGTGAGATAGTTAGGACCTAATAATTATTCACTTAACTCAAATTTATTTTGTTCTAAGCTAATTCATTTGATTTTCTTTACTTTGTCAAGTCAAAACATTGAATCATGCTTAAAAGTGCTTAAAATGAAATTTAGAGCTTAATTGATTTAATTATTGATTGGTCAAAAGAGTTAAACTTGGTTAACACAGTCAACTCTGGTCAACGGTCAAACTGGTCAATGGTCAAGTCATGGTCAACACGGGCGCCTGGAGCCTTTATCTCCACCCAAGGCAGACACACTGCCAAAAGTGGCTGACATCTGACTTGGGCGCCCGGGTCCTCACGGGCGCCTCCATGACCTTCATTCAAGGCAGTCAGACTGCCAAAAGCCGCTGACTCCTGACCAGGGAGTCGGGACCTCAAGGGCGCCCGTATCCATCACTCCCTCTTCACTTCCCACACCAAAACCGAGTTCATCCTTCATTTCTCTTCCTCCCAAGGCGCCCGGAAGCCCATCTTGTGCCCTCAAACGCCCTTCTTCAACTATGCCTCCCTGGTATCATTTTAATTATGCACTTATAATTAATTTTTCGATTATTTCACTTTTTAAATGCATAATTTTTCTTATTCGTTTAGAAAACGTCGCGTCACCCAACCGAACCCCGGGACCGAACCTAGCCCAGACCCTAGGTTCCCAAACTTAGAATTGTTTAATAAATTTGCTTAAACGGCCTACAAACCCATTAAGACTAGTTGTCTAAACAGACAATTCTTTACCCAGTCCTGTCCAACAGCTATGGACGCGATTAATTTCTATCAACTTGACCAGCTTGTCATTTGTACACACCCAGTGAACTCGACCCTGTGTGCAGAATTTTACAACAACCTGGTCAAGCTAGATGACCTTTGCTATTCCTCTACTGTACAGGGGATGCCTCTGACTATCTCACCTGCCTTACTCACTAGGTTTCTTGGACTACGACCTTCCCAGTCCACGTTTTGTTGTTACCCTCCAAAAGACCCTCCCTTTGATCCTCCCTACTCACACATTGATCTGGACACTCTCTACTCCTACTTCTACAGAGATGCGCAAAACCCGTTGGTGCAACGGTTTTAGTCCGTAGATCACCGGGTCCAGGACTATGCTCTCTATAGAGTTCTGGTTCGTTGTGTCCTCCCCTTGACTACTCGAGATGTCGCAACGATGCAACCCTTCCATACCTTTCTTCTGTACGCTATGATCCATCATCTGGACATAGATATTGGTCTGTACATGTTTCATACGATTATCTACGCGTCCAGCATTATGACTCAGAGCCAAGTATGTACTCCCTACTGTCATATCATCACTGCCCTTCTTCACCACTACGGTCGCGACATCACCGCTGTGGAGGTCACCCCAATGACCGAGTTTGACGAAATCGGGGCTAGGAACTTTTCACTAGTGGGTATAGACATCTTGGCCACCGGGGTTCTTTCGTGGAGACGACAGAGGGCCGGAGCTCAGATCGACTCAGATGAGGAGGTGGAGGTAGATGTTGTCGATCTCGCAGCCGAGATCAACGAGCACTTACAGGAGCCTCTGCCACTGACCACTGATGAGCACCTGACATCACTACGGACGGAGATTCACAGTCTCAGAGAAGAGATGGAGGCCCGACACACTGAGTACATGGATGCCCTCCAAGCCAATCGTGAGACAAACGAGACTCGATACAATGAAATGATGTCCATACGACCCCCCAGGCCCTTCTTCATAGATCAAAGTGACTTTCCAGTTGTCTTATTGTATATTTGACTTGTGCTTGACTACTGTTTTACTTTGCTGGTCCTTCTGTTGACCAGTTTACTCTTATGCATCTATCATATTTACTTGCTGGCAACTTATTTGATAGGTTATTAGTCTTATGTCATTTTACTTCAACTGCTAAGTTATGTACTTCATAATTGAATGTTATGCTTAGTAGAATAGGACTACTCTACATATTTTTTAAAAAAAAATGTTTACTTTCTTATCTGTTTATTAATCTTTTGTGAAAAATAATTTTTTTATCAAGTTCTTGAAATTTTAATGATTTTCTGACTTAGTTTTTTTTAAAACTTACCCCCTTCAAAACTAGGGTTTTTCCGCAAATGGACTTAGCTTAGGCCTTAACCCTAGAACTGCATGAACCGATAGATCTAGAAGCCAGCATCTCACAAGCACCTTAGGGTACTTTTGATTGATAACCTAGACTAGGTTGAGTTGCTAAGGTCTATGCCTTGATTCAAGATGCTTTAAGTCAGTGCATCTACAGTAATTGGGGCAATAAATACAAATTAAACAGCAATCAGGTTAAGTGTCAAGCTTAGAAAATCTAACTTGATCAGATCACTTAACTTGACTAACCCTAGCGAAAGCTACTATTTATGACAGTTAGTAAGTAGCTAACTAGGTTAGATAGGACCCGAACAAGAACGGTTTAATTTGGTTTGGTCCAGTTTATGCTTATTAGAGTTGGTTCAATATAGAACTTCATTTTTTTAACTAATTTACCTGCTATAATTGGTTTTTTTTATATATCGCAAAGGGGGAGAGAAAGGAAAGGAGAAAAGAAATTTTTTTCAAAATTTTATTTTTTTTCAAAACTTTTATCTCCTTTTCAAAAAGTAAAGTAAATAACGAAAATGCTTAAAAGTGTTTTTCAAATGTAAGCATTAAATCTTTCTAAGTATGAAAAATCTTTTTGGAAAATTTTTCTAAGTATGAAAAAACTTTTGGAAAATTTTTTCTAAGTATGAAAAAACCTTTTGGAAATTTTTTTTTCAAAGTATGAAAAAAAAAATTTGGAAAATTTTTTAGAAGTATAAAAAAAACTATTTGAAAATTTTCTTCTAAGTATGAAAGATTTGAAAAACTTTTTGGGAAAATTTTCTTGCGAAAAATTATTGAAAATTTTCTAAGTGTGAAGAAATTGTTTTATAGAAAGCTTGAAATTTTTTAAGCACTAAGTCAAAAAATAAACACTGAGAAGATTTACAAAAACCCACATATCTTTGAAAAACTCAGGGGGAGAATTTTTGTTTCAGGGGGAGGAAATTGAATATTTTCTCAATTTGTTGCTTGTTATCTGTTTTTAACTTAACTTTTTGAACCGTGTTGCCATAAATAAAAATGGGAGAGATTGTTGGTGCAGGAATCACCTAAGTCAAACCTGTGTTTTGATGATGGCAAAGGGTTCTGAAGATAAGGTGTTAGTGTGATCTAGCAAGCTTGCTAAGTGTGCAGGAAAGTCCTAGGTAGACTAGACAAGAAGTCTTGGCAAAGGGCTGGGCAAGAAGTCCTGGTCAAGGACTGGGCAAGAAGAACTGACCGGAAGTTGGGCAAAGAAGTCCTAGTCGAGGACTAGGCAAGAAGTCCTGGCAAAGGGCTGGGCACCGAAGACCTGACCGGAAGTTGGGCAAGAAGTCCTGGTCGCGGACTGGGCACGAAGACCTGATCAGGTGGATTGGGCAAAAGTCCAACCAGAGGAGCCGGTTGGCAAAAGGTAAACTCTCCTGAGAGGAGTAGGTGAGGACGCATTCTGTTGGATCGAGAGAACCGATAGAGGGGGGTGAATATCGGAAAACGTTCGGATTTGAAAAGAGAATGCGTAGCGGAAGATTAAAAACAAACAGACACAGACACCAAGGTTTTTACTTGGTTCAGAGCCTAGGTCGACTCCTACTCCAAGGCCCACGGTCGCTGACCGTTTACTGCGGGCAATACTATTATCGCGCAAAATCAGTTACAGAAATGGAATTACAGTTAAAGTGCAGTACTGAAATTAAACTCTACTTTTTACCGACGTCTGATGTAGATTACTTTTTCCGGAGCAGTAGGACGTCGTTGGCGCATGTATCTTGAGTCGGGAGGTTGCCGGAGCAGAGCGCGGAAGCTGAAGAGCGTAGAAGCGTTGAAAGAATTCGTTGTTCTAAGCCACGGGGTCGAGGGGCCTTTTATAGGCCCTGGGGGCACCCGGAACGTCGGGGGCGCCCCCCCCCCACGTGTCGGCCGATCCGCCTTTAACTCAGCCTGCTTCTGACCCCTTCAAACTCGGGATAAGATCTTGACCGGGGCGCCCGGGACGCTGGGGGTGCCCGGGTTGACCGGGTCAAACTCTTATCCTCTTGGCTTCGCTGGAGCTGCTTCGGTAGCTTCACCTGGGGGCGCCCGGAGCACTGGGGCCACCCGGGTGCAGCGGGGGCGCCCCGAACATGAACTGTCGAAGCCTTCTTTTGCATTATGTGTTTTGTGTTCACCTTGGGGGCGCCCGGGACACTCCGGGCACCCTGGTCAGCTGTTGCCTCACTCCTTTGAGGCTCTCTGAGCTGCAGACACTCGTTCCTTCGGTCCTACATCCAGGGTTAGTCCAAAACACTATAAAGCAGCAAGATGTTAGTTTATACAGCCTTAGTTGTATTGGTTCTGACTTTGGGTCTCCAAAATGGAACCCTAGGTCGAACCGACGCCTACTGTTCCCTCGACGGGGAATGCGTCCTCACCTACTTCTCGGGAGAATGTACATGATGCCAACCGCTCCTCTGGTTGGACTTTTGCCTAGCGGTCCTTCGCTAGGTCTTGGATACCAAGCTGTCCTTCGCCCGGTGCCTAGCTGTCCTTCGCTAGGGCTTCAGTACCCTGGCATTCCTTCGCCAGTGCCTAGCAGTCCTTCGCTAGGGCTTTGTGACCTGGCATTCCTTCGCCAGTGCCTAGCAGTCCTTCGCTAGGACTTTTTACCCTGGCATTCCTTCGCCAGTGCCTAGCAGTCCTTCGCTAGGACTTTTTACCCTGCACACTAGAGTAACATGTTTAGATAACAAGTAAGACTTAACTTTTGAGCCTTGTTGCCATTATCAAAACTCAGGTTCGACTTGGGTGCTTTCTGCACCAACAATCTCCCCCTTTTTGATTTATGGCAACCCTGGTTTAAAAAGTTAAGTTTAATCAAAGCATAAAAATTACCTTTTGTTCCCTCCCCCTGGAAGGAATCTCCCCCTAGATTTTTCAAAATTCATGGGGTTCTTGAAAATAGGTTTTAAGTCTGAAGATGGTAAAAATTTTAAGCTTTAAAGCTTACATTTTCCAAAATGATTTTCCTTGTGTATTTTGGAAAGAATTTAACCACTTTGACAAATTTTGAAAGCTTTAAGTAGTGTTTTGAAAACCTTAAGTTTTGAGTACTGAAAATTTTGATGCCTTAAGTTTAAAGTACTCAAAGGTTTTGAAAACTTTAAGTTTTAAAGTACTTGGTTAAATTTGAACACTTTACTTTTAAGTACTTAGATTTTGAAAAACTTCAGTTTTAAGTACTTAGGAAACTTTTATGAACTATTAGTTTAAAGTGAAAACTTAAAAACATAAGTACTTAATAAGATTTTAAAAATTTTGAAAGCTTAAGTACTTAGTAGAATTTTGAAAATTTTAAGTACTTAGTAAGATTTTTGAAAAGTACTTAGTGACTTAGTACTTTTAAAGATAGAGTTTGAAAAAATTTTGAAAAACATAAGTACTTGGAAAAGTTTTAAGAAGCTTAAGTACTTAGTAAAGTTTTGAAAAGCTTAAGTACTTAGAAAAGTTTTGAAAAGCTTAAGCTTAAAACTTAAGTACTTAGTAAAGTTTTGAAAAGCTTAAGTACTTAGAAAAGTTTTGAAAAGCTTAAGTACTTAGAAAAGTTTTGAAAAGCTTAAGTACTTAGAACTTTTTGAATAAAGGATAGAGTTAAAAAAAATTTTGAGCTAGAAAATTTTAAACTCTCTCCTTTCCTATCTCTCCCCCTTTGCCATATATCAAAAACAGATAAATATAGCAGAAATTAAATTGCATAAAGGAAATAACTTTCATAAAAGAAAATATTTGCATGATTTTGCTGTACTGAACCAATTCATGATAAGACTTAAATCAAATCAGTTAATTTTCTCTTGTAGGGACCTGTCTAACCCAATTAGCTACTTACTAACTGTTATATACAGTAGTTTTTGCTAGGGTTAGTCAAGTTAAGTGTTTCTGTTCAAGTTAGATTTTCTAAACTTGACACTTAACTTGATTGCTGTGTAAGTTATATTTAGTGCCCCAATTACTACAGATGCACTGACTTAAAGCATCTTGAATTAAGGCAAAGACCTAAGCATCTCAACCCATTCTAGGTTATCAATCAAAAGTACCCTAAGGTGCTTGTGAGATGCTGGCTTCTAAATCTATAGGTGCATGCAGTTCTAGGGTTAGGCCCTAGGCTAAGTCCATTTGCGAAAAAAACCCTAGTTTTGAAAGGGGGTAGTTTTGAAATAAAACTAAGTCGAAATTTTTTTTTAAAAAAAAACTGATTTTGAAATTAAGTAAAACAGTTTTTCAAATTCTTTTAGAAACTGGTTTAAAGCAGTAAGAAAATCAAAAGTAGAGTTAACCTATTCTACAGAGCACAGTAACGATCAGATACTTAAGTCAAATAAGTAGTCAACAAAATAGGTTAACTGATCAACCAGAGGTCCAGTAGAGTCAAACATGAGTCAAGTTTTTAATTACTTAGTACAATGCTGAAAAATAGTCTAACTAGGAAGAAGGGCCAGGGTGGTCAGATGAGCCAGGCTGCCATGATCGAAATAGTGTCATCATCTCGTGATACTGTGCATCTCTGGTCTCCCTCTCAGCTCTAAGGGTGCTCATATACCCGGTGTAGTAGCCCAGATTTGTCTCCATGTTTTCGTCTTGATTGGCCTCAACTTCCTCTCGGAGGCTCTGGACATGTGTCTCCAGCTGTGTCACTCGATCGTAGAGTGTCGGTGGAGGGGGCTCGTCTATGTGTGCTCGAGCCTCAGCTGCCAGACCTGCAACGTCAATGTCTACCTCCTCATCTGAGTCGATCGGAGCCCCGGCCTGCTGTCGTCTCCAACTCAAAACCCCAGTGGCTGAGACCTCTAGACCTGCTAAAGAGAAGTTCCTAAATCCTATTTCATCAAAGTCGGTCATCGCGGTTATTTCACCCACGGTAATGTCACGACCGTGGTGATGAAGGAGGGAGGTGATGATGTGGCAGAATGGAGTGCGCACTCGTCCCTGGGTCGTAACACTGGACGCATGCAGAATAGTATGAAACATGTGTAGTCCAATGTCAATGTCAAGGTGATGGATCAGGGCATACAGAAGGAAGGCAAAAGGTCGCATGGTCGTGACATCTCTAGTGGAGAGTGGTAAGATACAGTGGACCAGGACTCTATACAAGGCATAGTCCTGTGCCTGAAGGTCAACGGATTGGAATCGTCTATTTGCGGGGAGTCTAGCTTCCCTATAGAAATAGGAATGGAGAGTGTCTAAAGTAATGTGAGAGTAGGGAGGATCAAATGGATGGTTCCTAGGTGGATAGCAGCAAAATGTGGACTGGGAGGGTCGTAGTCCAAGGAATCGGTTTAGCAAGGTAGGGGTGATAGACAAGGGTATCCCTTGAACAGTAGTGTAAAACATGAGATTGTCTTGTCGAACTATGTTATTGTAGAATTCTGCACATAAGGATTCATTAATGGTATGAGTGCAGAACACTAGATTATCCAGTTGATAAAAGTTTATGACGTTCATGGCTAAGGGACAGGATTAGGTAAAGAAATGTCTATTAAGATAGCTTGTTTTGATAGGCTTGTAGGTGGTTCGAGCAAACTTATTACATAATTCTAGAGTCGGGAACCTAGGGTCGGGACTCGGTTCGGCACCTGGGTTCACTTGGTTTGCTCGGCGTTTTCTAAGTTGAGAGGCATGCATTTATAAGAAAGGAATAATTCTAAGTGCATTAAAGAATTTAAGAAAGTAATCCAAAATAAATCATACCGGGGAGGCATGGTGAGATTGAGGAAGCACAAGTGTCACTTGATCTTCTTGGAAAGAAGGAAGTGAGGAAAGAAGTTGGTTTTTGGTGTGGGAAGAGAGGGGGATTTGGATCCCTTTTATAGGCATTACATTGGGGGAGCCCGGGAGCTCCCGGGCGCCCGGGACAGTGGTCACTGCCTTTGGCAGTGACTAGGTCTGTTGTGTAACGACCCGGAAAATTTTCTTAATATTTCTTTAAAATATTAAGCATGTCTAGATAATTTTCCGAGGAACCAAGGAATATTAACACGAATTTTAACCTAGGAATCCATGTTTTTCCAATTAAAATTGGGGAAATAGGCACTAATGGGCCTTATATGGGCTTTCTAGTACCATGATTATTGGTGAATTTTAGGTAAAAAATTTATAGAATTATAGAGGGATTTTGATGAGGAATATTAACATAATTATGGGGGAATTTTTATGTAACACCCCAAATTTGTCAATGTAAAATCATGACAATGTATGAAAATGGTTATAATGAAATGATATGAATTTCATGCAATCACATGCTATGAAATGTTATGAATGCATGAAATATTATATTCATGAAATATTATTATCATGAAATATTAGCATGAAATATTATATTCATGAATATGGAATATTAAAAATATTATGAAATAATATTTTTGGAATATTATGAAATATTCTGAATTCATAAAATATTATTCATATTATGAAATTTCATGATGGGCTTGGTTTAATGGGCTTTGACATGGGTTAGTGCAAAGTGTGATAAAAAGAAGAGCTAGGAAAGGAGGAAGCAAGGATTGAACCTTGGACCTCCTAGTTGCACTCACCATGTCATAACCAATGAACCAAGCAATATTTCATGTAGAAGGAGAAAGGAACATGCTTGTTAAGTGTGTAAGGGTGAAGAGACATGTCTTTTCATGAGAAAAGTATAAATAAGGGGAAGTTGGAGTAACTTCCTTCTCTTCTTTTCTTCTTCCTCTTCACTCTTCCCCACCGAGACCCTCTTCCCCTCTCCTTCTCATTTTCAAAAATCAAGTCTAGGGTTCTAGCCCTAGAAAAGTTGGAAGGAAGAAGACCTTTGAAGGTTCTTGCCACTACTAAGTCTAAGGAGCCCTAGAGAAGATTCGGAAAGGATTTTCACTTGCCCTACAAATCTAGGGTACCCTACGGAGTAAGAGAAAGAGAAATCCAAGCGAAAGGATGTAAGTATCCTCTCGCCTGTGGCATAATTGTTGTTGAATGTTTGTTTGTTTCATCCTTTTGCAAGATCACAAGGACCCTCCTTGATGAAGGTTTCGGCCACCCCAAGTAAGGGGTCCAAGAAAAGAGTTTTTGGCCAAACCTTGATGCATGCTAGTACTCATAGGGACTTTAGACTCATATGTGTGTTTTCCAAATTTTTGGAAGGACAAAAACTAGGGTTTGGTACCCTACAAGTTTCGGCCACCCTTGTGGTGGAGGCCAAGTGAAGTTTTCTTTTATCAAACCTTGATACATGCTAGTGCCCTAGGGATTCTATACACATGTGTGGTGTTTCCAAATGTTTGGGAGAACAAAAATTAGGGTTTTAGCCACCCTACAACTTTCGGCCAAAGGGGATTAAATTGGGGCTTTGGGTGGGTTTGTTATCCTAGGATGAGTAAATGGTTAGTAGTGTAGGTAAGGTGCTTGGATAAATATTTGTGTGAAGATGCAGATTCCAAAACCTTAGCGTTCCTACCCTACACTATTCGGCCAAGGCTTGAACATTAGGGTTTAGGAAGGTGGAACTATTTTATGTGATGTGTATGTGAAATGATATGAGATGTATATGCATGAGATGATTAAATGAGATGTTTGATTGAAATATGATGCATGTACGAATTATGAGGCATGTATGAAATATGATGAACGTATGAACATGTATAAAATATGATGAATATATATACATGTATGAAAACATGATGCATGTATGCATGAAATGTGATGTATGAACATGGATGACATGTGATGTATGAACATGGATGACATATGATGTATGAACATGATGTGTTTGATAATATGCTTAAAAAGGGTTACTCTATTGAAACAGGGATCAAGAGCACCCGAATGTGTGGTGTGTCCCTAAGGGATCAAGAGCACCCGAATGTGTGGTGTGTCCCTTTGAGAAGTGATTAAGAGTACCTTTAGGCATATACATATATGAGTAATTGCATGATAAATTACTTTACTTTGGAAAGTTGTGTACCCGACTCGGAAGGGGTCGTTAAACAAATCCAATGAGCATGTTAAGGTCATGGGATTGGTAGGACGGAAGGGTCCTGCTCTAATTAGATTGGTGGCTCGCTACCCCAATTTATTAGGGAACGCGCATGAAGTGGTACGACAACTGGGCCCTGGATGATGATATGATATTTTGAAGTACTTACCATTATGGAACCTTTTTGAAAAACATTTCTCATCATGTGATCTTGTTCCGTAAAGTACTTAGAGATAAATTGATGTGATGTTTATGATGCTTTGATGAGATGCTTATGATGCTGATAATTCTATCTGATTATTGTGTACATGATATGATGTATTGATATGGATTTTGCGAGTAGGCCCGGATTCTTACTAAGCATGTTTTGCTTACTAGTTCCTGTTATTTTTCTTATGCTGCAGATAGCGGTAAGAAATACTCGAACTAAAGGAAGAGGCAGAGGGAAGGTTGGAGGATGTGTGTGGTGATGGCTCGGGAAAGAACGAAAGATTCTATCTACCTTGTTTTGTCTAGAATCTAAACTGCTTCCCATAATTACTATTGAAATTGTATTGCTATACTCTGAATGGGTGATGATCATGACTACTCTACTGTGATTGAGTTAGTGGTATGGAACCTATGTTATGCTAGATAATACTATCATTAATGTTTAAATATTGTAGAATGCATGCTAAGGAAAATACTAGGTAATTACTATTTTTTGTTTCTTATGAATGCTTCCTTTGCATGTATCTAAGACTAGATAACTCTTGCTATATTCCTATGTTGTATCCTGTTCAAACCATGTTTATTCCATGCTTTAGTGTGTTACATGATCTTCCTATTAGGTTGTAAATGCATGTAGATATAAAAGAAATGAAAAACCATGCTTGGTAAATTAGTCTTCAATAGGCATGCCTACTACATTTCTTGTATGTAACTGTTTTGTTTGGATATACATGCTTAACATGGTTGTATGATATGAGTGTATGGACCCGTAACCCCGCCTTTAGGGTAGACATAAGGACGGGCGTTACATTTTAGGAGATTTTCGAAATAATAGGAAAATAAAATAAAAATAAATGAAAAAAATTAGTGCATGCACCAAGGATTGAACCTTGGACCTCTTGTACAACCATGCATGCTCTAACCAATTCACCTAGCAAGGGAGTGCTATGAGGAAATGAAGTGGATTATGGTTAAGGCTTAGGGGGAAATGAAGAGACACCATGACTCTTCACTTACCCTCCTTGATGAGTTATAAAGAGAGGCATGGGGGGTTACTTCTCTTCTTCCATCAAGTCACCTTTCTTCCTCCCTCCTTCTCCATTCTAGCCGAACACCCCAAGAGGGATTCTCCCTTGGGAAAAATTCACCTAAGGCTTCATCCCCAAGATCCAAGGCTTCTACAAGGATACAAAGGCTAGGGGTGGTCAAGAGGCAACAAGATCTCCATCCTTCTCTCAAATCTAAGGTCTATAATCAAGATCAACCAATGTAAGACTCCCTCACCTGTGGTATAATAGTTCCTTTATGATTTTTAGCATGATATAAAGTTGGTTTTGGGATTTATATTGAAGAAACCATGATGTGTGATCCTATGACTTTCGGCCACTAGGGTTTTTGAGTCCAAAATGATGTTAAAAATATTACTCATGCTTTCTAATATTTTTCCATGATGAGTATAAGTTAAAATGAGATTTTGAGAAATTTTGGGGTACCCTAGGATCTCCTAGGGTTTCGGCCAACACCTTGAACCCATGGGTAGGGTTGGATTTAAACCTTCAAGGATGTGTTTTGTGTATTATCATGCCATAAGGGAGATGGAGGGTGACTTATGTGAATTTTCACAAGGCTTTATGATCTTATAACTTTCGGCCAAGTAGGGGTCTAGGGCAAAAAGTTAGGACTTCCCTCAAGCAAGGGTCCTAATGGCCCTATGGTAGGGTATAGTTGGTGTTTAATGTTTGATTGGGGTTTTTATGGAATTTTTCCATGCACTCATGGACTTGAAGGGTTTCGGCCAGCCTTGTGAAGAAGGGCTAAAGGTTAGGGTTAGCCCTAATCATGAGCCCTAATGGCTTCCTATGGTCTTGTAGGTAATGGGTGGTTGTTTCTTTACCTTATGCTATCTTACATGTTAATTGAATGATGGAACCTTTCCTTATAGGTTTCGGCCAAACAAAGAAATTTAGGGTTTGGATGGAGTTAGGGTTTGAAGAATGATGGTTTATGGCTTGTTATGAAGTATATATATAGGTTCAAGCATGTGGTAGAAATTATGTTACCTATAACCCTAACCTTAAGTACCATGTTTCATGTTTATATGTTTATGATTAGATGCCATGTTTAATAGGGTTTATTCATGAATGTCTTGTGTTCTATGCCATGCACTTGAATGGTAGGTAGTATGTTTATGGAAGTCCTACTTATGTATGCTTGGGATGAATACCATGCTTATGTATGAAATGCAATGTTTACCTTATATATCATGATCATGCAAACTCTATGGATTAGGATAATTGTCTATGCAAACATATCATGTTCAATGAGTATAATGCAATGCTTACCTTATATGCCATGATCATGCAAGCACTAAGAATAAGAATGATGTTTATGTAAGTAGGCCATGTTCCATGAATGAAGATGCATGTTATGTTTATAAATGAAGATGCATGTTATGTTTATGAATGAAAGTGCATGCTATGTTTTATGAATAAAGATGCATGCCATGTTTATGAATGACGGCACGGTTGATGGTCGACGGTACGACGGTCGTGAGGACCGGTAAATGGGCCGGTAAATGGGCCGGTAAATGGGCCGGTAGACGGGCCGGGTCGTTACACATGCCATGTTTTATGAATGAAGATGCATGCCATGTTTTATGAATGAAGATGCATGCCATGTTTTATGAATGAAGATGTATGTCATGTCTTATGAATGATGAAGCATGTAAAGTATTTTACTTTATGAATGGGCTTGTACCGGACCGAAGTATGGGTCCAAGGGATGGGCACCTTAAAAACGCCCCGGTTCTGGACTACCGACTATGCTGTCCACGGTTCTGGCACTACCGAAGCTGTGCAACAGGGATGGGCACCTTAAGAACGCCCCGGTTCTGGGACTACCGACTATGTTGTCCTTACCCTAGTAGGTCGGGGCTCGCTACCTCGTATTTACTTAGGGATGCGCGCTTATGATGTATGTATGTGGTACAAGCCGGGGACTCCAATGATGTTATGATTATGTTTAAGTATTTAAAAGTATGATTTTAAAAGTTAAGCATCCTTATGTATATGCATTAGACTCATGCATTCATGTTATGCATTATGCCATTATAGTAATGTCTTATACTTATGTTTCATGTCAAGAAATATGCATGACAGTAAACGATTTATGCTTATGGTTATGTTAAGAAGATGTCCATATGATATGATAGAAAGCATGCCTATGTTTATGCCATACAGGTTAGTTCATACTTTATATTTATGTTTATGCCATGTATCAAGCATGTTAAGAATGTTTCTTTATGTTATGTTTATGTCATGTATCAAGCATGTTAAGAATGTTTCTTTATGTTGATGTTTATGCCATGTATCATGCATATTAAGAATGTTTATTTGTGTTTATGTCTATGCCATGTATTATGCTATGCTAAGTTGAATTATGTTCATGTTATGTCACATATCATGCCATGTAAGTTTATTTATAGTTATGTTCAAGCATAAAGTTATGTTTATGTTTCATGTGCTTATGATTAAGTGATGAATGGTTTTAGTGAGTAGGAAAGAGTTTTACTAAGCCGACGTGCTTATAGTTTTATTTCCTTATACCGCAGATCACGCAAGGGGACAATAAGGAAGCGGCAGGAGGACAAGAATGTGTGTGTGTAGTAGTGACTTGGTCACGAAAACAATATGTTTATCGGTCTTATGCCAGAACTTTATGTTTGCTACTTATGTATTTGAATAATGACTTATGCAACTATATGACATGATGCTAAGTATGATATGATGCTAAGTATGAAGTTAATATGCCAAGTTCCCATGCCATTATGATAGGAATGGTAGTAGGGCATGTATGTGTAAGTCTTAAAGTTATTCCGCTGCCTTATGATATCTACATGCCCTAAGTATGTTAACATAACGCCGCTTTATGGAAAGAAAAAAAAAAGCGGGCGTTACATGTTGGGGGCACCCGGAGTGGCCCGGGCGCCCTCGTCAGGTTTACTTTGCAGCTTTTGCTGCATTGAGTGTGATGGGGGCGCCTGCGTGGTTCCGGGCGCCCTGGTCAATGGTCAGAGGCAGCTTTTGCCTAGAGAGATGGAAAATATATAGGGGGGCGCCCGAAGGGTCACGAGCGCCCGGAGTGCATAGAAAGTGACAAATATTATGTCTTGTCATTGTTTGACCATGGTTTAGTTGGTTTGACTATTTTGACTATGGTTTGACTATGTTGACCATGGCTTGACTAGGTTGACTAAGATTTGACTATGTTGACCAAGGTTTGACTATGTTCTGTGCTACACAATATAGGTATTACAGGAATCATAATTAAGTTTAATTTTTCTGTCTCACCCAGATCTAGGGTTTTCAATCACGTTAGCCTTATAGGTTTTGTGAGACAGGTTTTGGTAAGTAAAATTATTTTGAAAAATTAATTTTTAGAAAACCTTAAATTAATTTTTGAAAACAACTAAGTTTATTTTGAAGAAAAATGTTTGATTCTACACCTAACTGAGAATTTGTGTTAGATTTGAATTTGACAAAGAGTAATTTGAATTTAAAATTCAAAAATTGGCTTCCAGGTCTTGGCGAGGCACTAGGCCTTCTTTGGCCGTAGCCTTATTGGATCATCAACCCTTTCCTTGACAAAGTCATTTAATGACATTTCATTTTCAAAATTAATCCTTAAAAAGTTCTGGTCTAACTAGTTTGGATTTTGGATCAGTAGCTTTGGCTAGTTTCACCAGTCTAAAGAGACCAAGTAAACTTGACCTTATTAGAATTGGTTTCCCTAACGTACTATCATCTCACCGCCACCCAATACTATGTTGTCAAGTTTCAGTTAAGTTTGTTTAGTCCTTAAACTAACCATTCCTAAGTCTAAGCATGGTAAATTGTAGAAATTTAAATAAACAATCAAACAAGCAAATTGCAAGAATTAAATTCTATTTAACAATAAATATCGTTTTTAATTTGGCTCCCCCTGGACTAAAGCCACGGTAATGATTGGGCAAGATGTGAATCTTGTCCTTGGGGATCCAATACTGATTTGATCCAGTTAGTTTGTTCAGGTATAGTTTAGGTACCCATGCCTGAACTTTACTTCTGGACTGATTTAGTACAGCAAAGTAAGATCTTTGTCTAGATTTGGTTCTATAGCCAAGTCCGGATCGATTTAGAACTGATTTCTGATTTCCAAGAATCATGTCAAGACCCTTGGAACTAGAAGTGAATCGTTCTAAAGCTGATCTAAGATCCTTAACCTGAATTTTCAGGGAGGAGTTATCTTTCTCAAGTTTTTCAGCTTGAGTAGGAGTTCCTTCTTGAGCCTTTTCGGTTAAGGGTTTAGAGTCAGCTCCCTCTTTCAGGAGTTTTACTTCCTGTCGGAGGGATTCGACTCGGAGTTTGGCTTTCGCCAAATCTCGAGAAAGATACGAAATTAGTTCATTTAATTGACATCTATTAAATCCACTTACCTTAATTTCGCCGTCCTCTGAGAAGGTCAGTCTGTCATCGTCCTGTTCTGATTCTGACTCTATCTCGACTTTCTCTGAGGCGGTTAGTGCTAGTAGGTTTGACTATGGGACCTCTTCTTCTTCGAAGGAGGAGGACTCGTCCCAGCTTAAAGTGCCTTCTTTCTTCTATTCTTCTTGGTTTCCTTTAGATTCGGACACTCCGTCTTGTAGTGACCCTTCTTCTTGCACTCGTAGCAGGTTACGTTGGGCTTGTTCTTTTCGATTGTGGGTTCAGCTGGTTCATCCTTTCTTCGGCTGGCCTTCCTTCTGTTGGTTTGATTCTTCAGTTCTTTGTAGTAGTTTCTTGCCAGTCGGACCAGCTTAGGTCTATCTCCTTCTTCATCTTCTGAGTCTGAGTCTGAGTTAGACTCGGGTTCAGGTTGAGGCTTCTTCTTTGTTGACCTTCCAGTTTTACCTGCAACAAGGGCAATACCTTTCTCGGCCAAATTGCAGTTAGTCTGTTCATGTAATTCTAACTCAGAAAATAATTCATCTAATTTAATCTTTGAAAGATCCCTTGAAACCTTGTATGCATCTACCATAGATGCCCACAAGGTGTTTCTAGGGAAAGCATTTAGCGCATACCTTATTAGGTCACGGTTTTCTACCTTGTGACCAATAGTGTGAAGACCGTTCATCAGTTCTTGGATTCGTGCGTGAAGCTGGGCTGCTGTTTCATTGTCGACCATTTTGATGGTATACAGTTTGTTCAGGAGCAGATCTCTCTTGCTGATCCGAGTGTCTGATGTCCCTTCGTGCAGCTCGATCAGTTTTCCCCACAGCTCCTTGGCACTGTTGAAAGGGCCCACCCGGTTCAGCTCCTCTTTTGTTAAGCCGCATTGAAGGGTTTGGGTCGCCTTTGCATCTGCTTCAATTCTTCGTTTCAGAGCGGTGTCCCATTCTATGTAGCTTTAAGGTACTCCTTCAGCATTTTTGGGGATCTCCAGTCCGGACTGGATGATTATCCACATGTCCACCTGAGTTTTCAGGTAGACCTCCATTCAACTTTTCCAGTAGAAAAAGTCTTCTCCACTGAAAAGAGGAGGTCTGGCTGTGTTGAATCCTTCTTGCATGGCCATTAGATATTTTATCTGAAAAAGAGATAAGAAAAAGAAGAATTTTGTCCCAAGACTTGGTCTTGGATTAGTAGTGCGGGATTAAAAAAATTAAATATCGAGGGGTGTTGCACCAACCTCAAAAAGAGAAGAAATTCGAACGAAAAAAATATTAGAAGAAATTCGAACGGAAAAAGAATATTAACCGAAGTTCGAATGAAAAAAAAATATTAAACGAAATTCGAATGAAGAAAAATGTTAAGCGAATCGAACGAGAAAAACAAATTCGAACAAAAAATTATTAAAAGAAAAATTAAATAAAATCCGAAAAATTTTCAAACTGGTGGTTATACCAAATTTGAACTTCCCCGCACTGATACCACTTGTTGGATCGAGAGAACCGATAGAGGGGGGGTGAATATCGGAAAACGTTCGGATTTGAAAAGAGAATGCTTAGCGGAAGATTAAAAACAAACAGACACAGACACAGACACCAAGGTTTTTACTAGGTTCGGAGCATAGGTCGACTCCTACTCCAAGGCCCACGGTCGCTGACCATTTACTACGGGCAATACTATTATCGCGCAAAATCAGTTACAGAAATGGAATTACAGTTAAAGTGCAGTACTGAAATTAAACTCTTCTTTTTACCGACGTCCGATGTAGATTACTTTTTCCGGAGCAGTAGGACGTCGTCGGCGCTTGTATCTTGAGTCGGGAGGTTGCCGGAGCAGAGCACGGAAGTAGAAGAGTGTAGAAGCGTTGAAAGAATTCGTTGTTCTAAGCCTCGGGGTCGAGGGCCCTTTTATAGGCCCTGGGGGCGCCCGGAACGTCGGG
Source organism: Boesenbergia rotunda (assembly GCA_024364735.1). Taxonomy (NCBI): domain Eukaryota; kingdom Viridiplantae; phylum Streptophyta; class Magnoliopsida; order Zingiberales; family Zingiberaceae; genus Boesenbergia; species Boesenbergia rotunda. The sequence goes on from JAGFNQ010006412.1 coordinate 142,910, forward strand.
GGCGCCCCCCCACGTGTTGGCCGATCCGCCTTTAACTCGGTCCGCTTCTGATCCCTTCAAACTCGGGATCAGATCTTGACCGAGGTGCCCGGGACGCTGGGGGCGCCCGGGTTGACCGGGTCAAACTCTTATCCTCTTGGCTTCGCTGGAGCTGCTTCGGTAGCTTCACCTGGGGGCGAACTGTCGAAACCTTCTTTTGCATTATGTGTTTTGTGTTCACCTTGGGGGCGCCCGGGACACTCCGAGCACCCTGGTTAGCTGTTGCCTCACTCCTTTGAGGCTCTCTAAGCTGCAGACACTCGTTCCTTCGGTCCTACATCCAGGGTTAGTCCAAAACACTATAAAGCAGCAAGATGTTAGTTTATACAGCCTTAGCTGTCTTGGTTCTGACTTTGGGTCTCCAAAATGGAACCCTAGGTCGAACCGACGCCTACTGTTCCCTCGACGGGGAACGCGTCCTCACCTACTCCTCTCGGGAGAATGTACCTGATGCCAACCGCTCCTCTGGTTGGACTTTTGCCTAGCGGTCCTTTGCCAGGTCTTGGATACCAAGCTGTCCTTCGCCCGGTGCCTAGCTGTCCTTCGCTAGGGCTTCAGTACCCTGGCATTCCTTCGTCAGTGCCTAGCAGTCCTTCTCTAGGGCTTTGTGACCTGGCATTCCTTCGCCAGTGCCTAGCAGTCCTTCGCTAGGACTTTTTACCCTGGCATTCCTTCGCCAGTGCCTAGCAGTCCTTCGCTAGGACTTTTTACCCTGCACACTAGAGTAACATGTTTAGATAACAAGTAAGACTTAATTTTTGAGCCTTGTTGCCATTATCAAAACTCAGGTTCAACTTGGGTGCTTTCTGCACCAACACATTCCCCATGCGAGGGAACAGTAAGCGTCGGTTCGACCTAGGGTTCCATTTGGGAGACCCAAAGTCAGAACCAAGATAGCTAAGGCTGTAAATAATGACTAACATGTTTGCTTCTTTTTTGTTTTGGAACTAACCTTGGTTGCAGGGATCAAAGGAATGAGTTTCTGCAGCTGAGGCGCCTCACTGGGGCTAGGCGCCCGGATGGATACAAGCGCCCCAGTGGAAGGCTAAACCAAAGCAAACGAAGCAAACTGCCACGAAGCCTCTGGACCAAAGTAGCTCAGGCACCCGGGACCATACGGGCGCCCCCATCAGCTCAAGCGCCCCTATAAAGAGGATAAGCGTTGACCCAGCCTGCGGATAAGAGTTCGCGTAGGAGAGGCCACGTGTAGGCGCCCCCATCGACACAGGCGGCCCTATGGGTGCTATAAAAGGGGGATCACCCCCAAGGCTTCAGATAACTTCGCTCACAACGCTCCAAGCACTTTCGTTCAAGCGCTACGCTCCGACAAACTCCGACTTTGAGATTCCTGTGCCGACGACAACCCTTTGCTTTGAACTTCAACCCCCAAGGCGTCGGTAAATTTAATTTATGAAAAGTGTTGCAGTTTTAATTTTCAATTCTATATCTGTACTTCAAATTTCTAAAAGACTTTTCGGAATATAGAATTGCCCAACGTAAACGGTCAAGGACCGTGGGCCTTGGAGTGGGAGCCGACCGCGACTCCGAACCAAGTAAAACCTGTAGGACCGATGCACGTGAGAGGGGGGGTGAATCACGTGACTTTTAAAACTTACGTTTTAAAATCAGAGTCGATTGAAAATCATATGATTCTTTGAAAAACGTGCACAGCGGAAGAATTAAAATGAAACACGAAAGCGAAAAACAATAAAAAATAAGCGAGGAGTTTTACTTCGTTCGGAGCCTTCGGCGACTCCTACTCGAAGGCCCAGGCTCCTTGAACCTTTCCTGTGGGCAATCTACTAAAATCCTCTACCGGTATACTCCCGGTAGAGCGATTCGAATACAAGATTGGGCGGAAGTGTAACAACCCTACACTTCCCCCTTAAATAATTTCAGTGCAGACAGAACAATTAAAAATGCGTTACCCAACACTTAAGATTATCTGAAGCAGCTTGGGTGTTGGGATCGATCTTCCGACAGCGGTCGGACAGCGTCGAGTCAAAGCACAAATCGCAGTAGAGGAGCGTGGAAGTAGGAGAGCGCCAAAGCTTGAACCAGAGGAAAAAGCCTTGTATGGTTAGAGGGCTCGCGTGCCTCTTTTTATAATGACTTGAGCTGCCAATATTCAATCCAATGCATGATCTTCTTAGCCCAAATTTTATCCATCAGCAAGCTATTCTTTGGGATAATTCAAAGAAGATAATGTTTCTATCATTTGCTTCACTTAAAAAAATAATTTAAATAAAGTTTAAACTCTCGTACAGAATAACATTTTATCATTAGTAGGAGTACTTTTTTTCTTAAATAAAATAAGAAATACGAATAATTTAATTGAGAGTTTATCCTCCACCGAGACTTTAAATGAGGAATAATTTTGTAAAATTTACCTACAAATTCTAATTAGTTCACATATCAAATAAAACCTGTAAAATAGAGTTAATACAATAGACTAAAATAAGAATGCATTTAGAGTTAAATAGATCCCGTCCAAACCTGGATAAGGATCTAACCAGGACTCAACCGAGGTCACCAAAATGGGCCTAAGTTGGATCGCGCCTACAGTCCTAAAATAGGACCCGTCCTCACTAGTTCGTTCCTCTAGTGACTTACCTTACTTACCTCGTGCAACTCTACTCAACTTCTTAACCCACCAGGTCTTCTTGCCAGGGCTCAACCACCCTGGTCTTTTTGCCAAGTTTCAACCAACTTGGACTTCAGCCAATTGTCAGGCCCCGCAAACCCAACTAGACTTCCCACCAGAACTCAACCACCCTGGACTTCAGCCTGGTGTCAGGTCCTAAGTCTTTCAACCCTGCACACTTTGAAAAGAGGCCAAAACCAAAAGTAAGCCTAACTTTATCCTATTTGTCATTCATCAAAACTTAAGTTTAACTATTAGTGCAAATTGCACCAACAATCCCCCATTTTGATGAAATGACAACCTGGGTTAAAGTTAGAAAATACCAGATATGCAAATGACATGCTCTAAGATCAGAAATTTTTAATTTTCTATCCTAACCCTTAAACCCTCCCCCTTTGGCATTCATCAAAACAAAGAAATAATAAGTGCACAAGCATCAGAAATAAAACACGCAGTCAAGTAATATGCCAGCTAAGTAAAAAATACTTTAAGAATTTGGGGAAGAGAAAAATTCTTAGCACGCATTCAATTTCTGAAATAATAAGTGCACCACGTATTTTTTTTAATTTTTTATATTTTTTTTAAATTTATTTTATTTTTTAACTAACATATTCGAAAGAGCACAAAAAGCGAAAGATTTTAACTCTTGCTCCCCTTGAACCAAGTAAGAATTTTAGCCCTTTTTAGGTGTCTAACCTTAGTTACTAGCTAACTATCTAGATGATAGTAGTGTTCACTGGGTTAGTCAAGTCAAGTAATAATGTCTAGCTCAGATTTTAATTCACGACTACTTGACTTGATCACTGTAATGTGGGTATTTTACGCCCAGACTTACTGCGATGCACAGACTTAAGCATTCTGAAGTCCAGGCAAAGTCCTATGCATCTCACAATCGTTCTATGTTTTGCAAGCACAAACAAGTTAACCTTAATGTGTTTTGTGAGATGCGACTACCTAAATCTATAAGTTCATGCAGTTTTAGGGGTCAAACTTAGGCTAAATCCACCATTTTTTTTGTTTTTTTTTAAATGCAAGTTTGAAATACTAAAATTAAGCCAATTAAACCAAGAATCAAAGTAATTAAGCTAATGGTCAAACAGAATATGCGAGCTGATTATTCAAAAGAAGTAAGTGTGATCAGGTTAGTTCTAGTCTATAACACACATTCCTATTAACCTTCTTAAGTTACTAAATAGAGATTCAGGGAGTGGTTTAGTAAATATATCAGCTAGGTTAGCCTTAGATTCAACATGGTTAAGTTCAATTTCACCTTTATTAACATGATCTCTGACAAAATGATGTTTAATTTCTATATGTTTGGTCCTAGAGTGGTGGACTGGGTTTTTGGTTAGATTAATTGAACTTAGATTATCTATAAAGATTTTGACTTTCTTAAAATCTAAGTTAAAGTCTTTTAACGTATGCATCATCCAAAGTAATTGGGTTGCACACTCACTCATGGCTATGTACTTAGCTTCAGTGGTGGATAGGGCAACACAGTGCTATTTTCTATTGAACCAACTAACTAGTGAGGGCCCTAGAAGTTGACATCCACCACTGGTACTTTTCCTATCTAATTTACAGCCAGCATAATCTGAGTCAGAAAATCCAATAAGTTCAAATTGGGCTGTTCTAGGGTACCAAATTCCTAAATTTTCTGTCCCTTTAAGGTACCTAAATATTCTTTTAACTAGGGTTAGATGTGACTCTTTAGCACATGTTTGATACCTAGCACACATACTAACTACAAAGAGAATATCAGGTCGACTTGCAGTCAGGTAAAGTAAGCTACCTATAGCACTTCTATAATATTTAAGGTCAACCGTTTTGCCATTTGGGTCACTATCTACAGTTTGATTGGTAGCCATAGGTGTTTTAATTTCTTTTGCACTATCCATTCCAAATTTTCTAAGTAGTTCTTTAGTGTATTTTTGTTGATAGACAAAAGTACCCTCACTAGTCTGTTTTATTTGTAGCCCTAAAAAGAAAGTTAATTGGCCTACTAAACTCATTTCAAATTCATTTTCCATTACCGTTATAAAATCTTGCAAAAAATTTGAGTTAGTTGAGCCAAATATTATATTATCTACATATACTTGGGCTATAAAAATATCAGTTTTTAGGGTTTTAACAAATAGTGTTGGGTCAATTTTGCCTTGGTTAAAACCTTTAGATACTAAGTGATTAGACAGTCTTTCCATACCAGGCCCTAGGGGCTTGGTTAAGTCTATATAGGACCTTTTTAAGTTTAAAGACATAGTCAGGGTGTTCTAAGCTTTCAAAACTAGGGGTTATCCTACATAAACCTCTTCCTTAATTAGGCCATTTAGGAAGGCTGACTTAACATCCATTTGATACAATTTGAATCCTTTATGGGCTGCATAACTTAAAAGCATCCTAATAGACTCAAGTCTAGCTACAGGGGCATAGGTTTCATCATAATCAAGTCCTTCTACTTGGCTAAACCCTTTAGCTACTAACCTAGCCTTATTCCTGACTGTTTCACCTTGTTCGTTAAGTTTATTCCTAAAGACCCATTTGGTTTCAAAAAACTTTTTGTCTTTAGGTAAGGGTACTAAATCCCAGACTTGACTACGTTCAAATTGGGCTAACTCCTCTTGCATAGCTATGATCTAATCAGGGTCAAGTAAAGACTCTTCTACTGATTTTGGTTCAATTTTGGAAATTAAAGCAATGTGGCTAAGGTTTCTAAAGGCTGACCTAGTTTGAACCCTCAGTTCTGGATCACCTATGATTTGATCAATAGGGTGGGCTGAGCTAACTCGAATGGTTCTGGTTTGGTTAGGTGAAGGTTCAGTCAGATCATGGTCTTGGTCCTTAATTGGGCTTTCATCTGGGTCAGTACTGGACCTAACAAAATCAATTGGTTGGTAGGTGGTTTGATCAGAGTTATTTGGGTCAGATTTTTCATCAAATTTTACATTTGTAGTTTCTTCAATTTTTAGGGTAGTTTTGTTATAAACTCGATAGGCTCTACTGGTAAGGGAATAACCTACAAAGATACCTTCTTCAACCTTAGATGTAAACTTTCCTAAGTGTTCTCTCATATTTAATATATACACTTTACATTCAAATACTTTAAAATACTTAATATTAGGTTGTTTGTTATAATAGATTTCAAAAGATGTTTTTCCTAGATTTTTATTTATAGTTATTCTGTTTTTTACATAACAGGCTGTACTGACAGCCTCAGCCCAAAGGTATTTAGGTAAGTTGTATTCATTAAGCATTGTTCTGGTTGCTTCTTATAGTGTTCTATTTTTTCTTTCTACAATTCCATTTTGTTGAGGTGTTTTAGGGCAGAAGAATTCGTGGTGGTAGCCATTTTCTAAACAGAATTGATTAAATTTTTTATTTTTGAATTCCCCACCGTTATCGCTCCTAAGTCTTATAATTTTAACCCCTTTTTCATTTTCTGTTAATTTACAAAATTGAGTAAATATATCAAAAGTTTCATCTTTATTTTTTAAGAATTTTACCCAGGTGAATCTTGAATAGTCATCTATAATTACTAAACAGTATAGATTCCGTACGAGATTCTAGCTTATTTGTATCTCCCTTCAGCACATGTGCTGGACTACCCCAAATCCGAATATGTCCTAAACTAGGCTTGCGCCCAGTCCACAGTTCTGTGGGAGTAGAAGAGACTGACATAGATGGTACCAAGTTCGGAATGTATGCTGTCATTTCCAGAGCATATCCTCAGAATGAATAAGGTAAGTCAAAGTAGCTCATCATTGACCTAACCATTTCCATAAGAGTCCTATTCTTTCTTTCTGCCACACCGTTCTGTTGGGGCATACCAGGTGAAGTCAGCTAGGATTGAATCCCAGCCTCTGATAGGTAGGTCCTAAACTCTCCAAAGAGGTATTCGCCACCACGATCAGATCGTAGTGTCTTGATACTTTTACCTCGATATTTCTCCACATCAGCCTTGAATTCTTTGAACTTATCAAAGCATTCAGACTTGCGGTGCATCAGGTAAATGTATCCATGCCTTGAATAATCGTCAATAAAAGTGACGAAGTATTCAAAGTCACCTCTAGTCTGGATGGATATAGGACCACATAAATCAGAATGAACTAGTTCTAACACTTCTTTGGCCCTATACCCCTTAGCCTTGAAAGGTCTCTTGGTCATCTTACCTTCCAAGCAAGACTCACATGTCGGGAAATTTTCCACCACCAATGAACCCAAGGGCCCATCGGCTATCAACCTCTGAATCCTACTAAGGTTAATATGACCAAGCCTAAGGTGTCAAAGATATGTCTGGTTCATTTTAGAAGGCTCCTTTCTCTTACTTAGGTTAGATAATGAGCTATTGACCTCTGTTTGCATGGTAGGAGATTTTGGTTCTAGAGTATACAGATTGTCAACCATAGTACCCGAACAGATAATCTTTCTATTTCTCTTTATAACAACTCTATTATTAAAAGCAATAGAATATCCATCCTTTATTAATTTAGAAACCGAAATTAAGTTCTTTCTAAAAGAGGGTGCATATAAGCAATCTCTCAAAACCAACACTTTATTTCTCTCAAACGATAAATAAAAATCTCCCACTACAACTGCTGCCACCTCCGTAGCATTGCCTATGTAGACCACGATTTTCCCATTAGCTAGCCGTCGGGTTTCCTGGAACCCCTGTAGAGTATTGCAGACATGATCAGTGGCTCCCATATCTACACACCAGGTACTGGTAGATAGTACCGCTAAATATGTTTCAATGACTAAGCACGAAGAAATACCTTTGTCTTGACGACAGGGACAATTCGACTTCTATTGTCCAGTTTGCTTATAGGTGAAGCACTTGCCTTTCGGTTTCTTTACACCAGTCCGAGGTCCCTGCAATCCTGAGACCTTCTTAAACCCACCTTGTTTCTTCTTCTTCCTGTCTTTCGGCATAGAAGTAGAAACCCTCTGAGTCACTAAGGCCTGCGAACTCTGAAGAAACAACCCCTCCGCCACCTGGATTTCTCCCAGGAGTTCCCCCAACATATACTCATGCTTATTCATGTTATAGTTGAGCCAGAACTGTTCAAAATTCCTAGGCAGAGACTGGAGTATAATATCGACCTGGGTTTCCCCGTCGATCTGTGCTCTAAGTACCTCAATCTCATTGACGTGAGCCATCATTTTAAGGACATGATCCCTAACGGGTGTCCCTTCGACCATAGTAGTCGTCATCAGGTTCTTCATCGCGACCTGCCTAGCGGCACGATTCTGGTGCCCGAAGAGCTCCTTGAGGTTCAGCATCATCTCACAAGTGATGAGCATGGCCGGATGCTAATGTTGCAATACATTCGACATGGATGCCAGAATGTAACACCGTGCCATCTCATCAGCCTTGACCCATTTCTTGTAACGCTCTCTCTGCTCTTCACTAGATCTGTCGCTAGGCTTTTCAGGACAGTCTTCAGAGAGTACAAATTTATACTCTTCAGCTGTAAGGACAATGTCAAGGTTTCTTTTCTAGTCAATGTAATTGGGTCCAGTAAGTTTGTTCTCCCTAAGTATGGTTTCTATGGGATTAAAGGCCATTTTGAAAATCCTGAGAATCACAACATACACTACTTTAGAATTCAAAAATAAATTGATTCCTCAAAACAATAAATTTTTGAAATCAACCAACACCTCTACACACCAAGAAATTCGCATTCAACGATGGTGTGGACGTATAGGAATTTCTACATTCATAAGAGGAGGTTTTACCCATTAATCTTACTATCTTGTCAACCTAACCTTTTGACAAGTAAGATTAATAGTTGGGTCACTTCTTCCCTACAAATAATTGCAGTGACTCCGATGGGGAGGATACTATTATTCGCATCTAAGTGTTTACCATTACACGACACTAAGAAAATTATTTCCGATTATGTGCCTTCCGATGGGGAAGTCCACACACTCTTCAATAATTTCCTATAGTCTTTTCCGACCCAGTGATCCGCAGAACAAGCCCATCCGATGGGGAGGAAGGCACTCAGAGCCGACGCGCAGACTAGTTTGCATCACTTATCGGATTGTAATGGAGGTCATGGAACCCTTAGGGTCCCTCTCCCACTTAGTTATTGATTACGAGGAATTTTAACAAGCACACACACGACAAGCATATAACCAACATAATGAAAAAGAAAATCCTAGATTTTCCAACTTTTTATGGTCTTGGTCTCCAATGCACCTCTAGACGTGTCATTACCTCGTCCGCTCCTCCCTTCCTTATGCGCAAGCCACCTTGAGAGTGTTGGGACCGGGTGCATGTCGACAAGGATACGGGTTCGTAAAATTTTAAATTTTTACGTGCAGCGGAAGAATTAGCATAAAATAATTTCCTAAATTATTTTAACCACGTATCTAGCATGCAACCTTATGGTGTGTGGACATAATCATAAATTAAAACTTTGTGGAAAAGTAAACTAATTTACTAAGTACCTCGCGTAACTCGAAGTAAGGGACGAGATCCAACCGTAGCGTCCCTTGGAAGCTTCCCCTCTATTCGCGTCCACGCCGAGTTCTCTTCAGGATGACTTCGCAAAGTCACGAGTTTTGTGCCGACGAGAACTACTAGATTCTCTAAAGGCACAACTAGAAGAACAAGAGAAAAGAATGGAAACTCACCAACAAGAAACGGAATCTAAATTCCGGGAAGAGAGGAGTTGTGATCCGCGTCTTCTTCTTCTTGTCTTGGCTTCTCCTTCTCCTTGATAGCTCACGGCAACCAACCCTAAGGGAAGAAGTGCGCCGGCCCTAGGTGGATGAAGGGGCGCCGGCCCTAGTTGCCTCAAGGGGCGCCGGCCCTAGGGTTGAGAAGGGGAAAAGGGAGGAAGAGAATAAGAGAGAGAGAGGGAGAGGATTAACTATTAATCAACTTAATTGATTGAAATTGAAGGCTAGCCTTTGGTTCCTTTATATAGTAACCTCTCCCTTGCTAAGTCTCCTCTTTAACGGAATTAACGGAATTAATTTTCATAAGAAATTTATCTTATAAATTTTCTTATAAATAATTCCGTTATGCCTAGTTTTATTATAACTAACAAATTATTCTCTTCTTTAATTATGGAATAAATTTTATAAGAAATTTATAAATTTTTCTTTTAATGGAAAAATCAATTCATAATTGATTTTATAAAATTAAAATAAACCACTCCACGGATTATTTTAATTTCCCAAAAAGAAATAAATTTCTATAAATTTATTTATATAAATTTCTTTAAACAAATTTATTTATCCATAATTTATAAAACAAATCGCGCTAGATTTATTTTATTAATTAAACCAATTAAATTGGTTTATTCCCTTTTTAATGGCCGGCCAAACCAAGAGGGTGGACACCCTCTTTGGCCGGCCAAACCAAGCCGATTCCATCGCGAATTAAACTCATTTAATTCGCCCATTAAGCCTTCAAAAGACTTAGCCATTTTAAGTTTCCGTTGCGCCTCTGATTAACTCAGATTTGACTTATTTCTCTTGATCGGAAAATCCAATTTTCAACTCATTTTAAATACCTCGGATTACTCGTAGTGCGTGTGACTAAATAGGCTTTCGATTTATGTTGGCCGTCTATAATCAACTAATTATAGAACGATCATGAGTGGCACCTAGTAGTACATCATGACCCCCAATTAATCGAAAGATCAACGGTTTGACCTCAGAAGTAATTCTGAAACCCTTCAGCAGTTCTAATGAATCGTGCCTCATTCCCTTCACCACCTTATACCCACTTGGTTCAGGACATGGTCTGTTTGTGTCAGTCCCCACTAGACTGACTACGTCACACCTAGCCCAAGTAGTATCTTTCTCGTCCTTTGGATTTCTAATTACTCTCATGTATTTAAGAGACTCGCACTTTAAACATGATATACTCTGGCCAGAGGTTTTGAGTAACAATCCGATGATAGGCCTGGGTATACATCTCCTCGCAAGGAGTGGTGAATCCTTTGTAGGCTGTTCAAACATCTTCGGGCACTTCGGCTTATACCCAATCATCCTGGGTCCACACCTCCTTGGAGATGCTTGCTTAAGATGTTAAAGTATAAGTCTCCATGACCAAGATGACTTGAACACCGCAAGTCAAAGGAACATCGCCCTTAAGCTGCAGTAAGAACTTCATTGACATATCTACATGTAGATTCCAATATGAAGTCTTACAGCTAGTCACTCCAATGAACTAGTTCCCTTAACTAGCATCCATGTTTATCTCCGGACATCCCAATGTCACCAGCCAGTGAGAATCAGCTGATTAGAGAATAACCCATGCTAGTCTCAACAGAATTGATAGTGTCCATTTTTATCAATTCATCGACTAGTGATAATTTCAATACTTCACAATTGCACATTTAGAGATAATCACTAGTTGTGATCCCATCACAAATTCTCTTATGCTGTGAATTGTATTGCGGACATTCAGTAGATGAGTTTAAGATCTCAATCAAATACACAAACATGTATACTCAAATAGTGAATTATCATTTATTAGAATAAATGTTTACAATATAAGGCGATTGCCTTAGGACACTTCTCTCATATTACTAACAAACTCCCACTTGGCCTAATGCCAATCGCTACGGTATCCAATACCACAGGCTCCAACATGACCCTCAAACTTGCTTTGAGGCAAGGCCTTAGTTAAAGGATCCGTTATATTCCTTTCAGTGGGAACTCTCTCAATTTGTATGTCATTCCTACTTATAATCTCTCTGATCAGATGATAGTGTCGAAGCACGTGTTTGGATCGCTGATGAGACCTTGGTTCCTTCGCTTGTGCAATAGCTCCATTGTTGTCGCAGTAAACCGGCACTGCTTCATCAATGGTTGGAACCACACCAAGTTCTGAGACAAACTTCTTGATCCAAACTGCTTCCTTTGCTGCTTCCGAAGCTGCGATATATTCCGCTTCCATGGTAGAATCCGCTACGGTGTCTTGTTTGGAACTTTTCCAACTTACTGCGCCTCCATTCAAAGTAAATACGTATCCAGACTGCGATTTGGAGTCATCCTTATCTGTCTGGAAATTGGCATCTGTATACCCACGTATTACCATATCTTCTTCTCCATATATTAGGAACACATCCTTAGTTCTTCTTAAGTACTTAAGGATTGTCTTGACAGCCGCCCAATGATCCATCCCTGGATCAGACTGGTATCTGCTCGTGACACTCAGAGCATATGATACATCGGGCCTAGTACATAACATAGCATACATGATAGATCCTATTATGGATGCATAAGGTATCTTATTCATGCAAATCCTCTCGTCTTCTGTGCGCGGACACATAGACTTCGAAAGGTTGATCCCATGCCTGATGGGAAGGTAACCTTTCTTGGATTCCAACATGCTAAACCCTTTTAGCACTCAGTCTATATATGTAGACTGCGAAAGACCAAGCAACCATTTTGATCTATCTCTATAGATTCTAATCCCAAGGATATAGGTTGCTTCTCCCAGGTCTTTCATGGAGAAAGTTTTGGACAACCAAATTTTAACTGTCTGTAAGACTGATATATCGTTTCCTATAAGTAATATGTCATCGACATATAATACTAGGAATACGACTACACTCCCACTAACCTTCTTGTACACACAAGGTTCGTCAGGATTTTGTGAGAAATCAAACTTTTTGATTGTCTCATCAAAACGGATGTTCCAGCTCCTAGATGCTTGCTTCAGTCCATATATGGATCGTCGAAGCTTGCATACCTTGGTTTTATCAACCGATGTGAAACCTTCAGGTTGTATCATGTATACATCCTCAAGCAGGTTTCCATTAAGGAAAGCTGTTTTCACATCCATTTGTCATATCTCATAATCATAATGAGCTGCTATGGCTAGGAGCATCCGAATGGATTTAAGCATAGCTACTGGCGAATAGGTTTCGTCATAATCAATTCCTTGTTTTTGACGATATCCTTTTGCCACTAATCTAGCCTTAAAGGTAACTACATTACCTTCCATGTCGGTTTTCTTCTTGAAAACCCACTTGCACCCTATGGGCTTAATCCCTTTAGGTGGGTTAACCAAGTCCCATACTTGATTTTCGTACATGGAATCCATTTCCGACTTCATAGCCTCAAGCCATTTGTCCCTTTCTGAACTTTTCAGGACATCTTCATAACTGATAGGTTCATCATCGCTTATGAGTAACACGTCGTTCGATTCACTTACGAGAAATCCGTATCTCTCTGGAATATTGCGTGCCCTATCAGACCTACAAAGAGGTGGTGTTGTTTTAGGTTCAACTGATAGCTCATCATTATGAATTATCGGTTGTGGGCCTAGACTAGGTGTCTCTGTAATGTCTATTGGAGTTTCTTGAACTTTATCAAGTTCAATGTCACTCCCACTATTTTCTTATAAAAGAAATTCCTTTTCCAGAAATACAACATGCCTTGAAACAAACACCTTTTGCTCCAAGGGATGATAGAATTGGTAACCCTTCGTTTCCTTAGGGTACCCAATAAATAGACATTTATCAGACTTAGCATCCAATTTGTCTAATATAGTCCGCTTCACATAAGCAGGACAACCCCATATCTTAAGGTGAGTTAAGTGAGGTTTTTTACTATTCCATATCTCATATGGAGTAGTAGAGACTACCTTGGTCGGGACTCTGTTTAGCAAGTAAACAGCTGTCTTAATTGCATAGCCCCAAAAGGATTTTGGAAGAGTTGCATGGTTCATCATGGATCTAACCATGTCCATCAAGGTTCGGTTACGCCTCTCAGATACACCATTATGCTGTGGTGTATACGGCGGAGTCCATTGGGACAATATCCCATTGTCCCTAAGATAATCTTGAAACTCTTGACTTAAGTATTCACCACCCCGATCTGATCGAAATATTTTAATACTTTTGCCAAGTTGTTTCTCTATTTCATTTCTGAACTCTTTGAATTTCTCAAAAGCTTCAGATTTGTGTTTCATCAAGAACACATACCCGAATCGTGAGTGATCATCGATAAAGGTGATGAAGTAGCCATAGCCTCCTTGTGCTAGAGTTGACATTGGTCCACATACATCGGTATGTATTAGACCAAGCAATTCTCCCACTGGATTACCTTTTCCGGAAAAGGGTAATTTGGTCATCTTGCCTCTTAAGCATGATTCGCATGTATCAAATGAACCGGGTTCAAATGTTTCCAAAATTCCACATCGGTGTATTTCGGTCATGCGTTTCTTACTTATATGGCCAAGACGACAGTGCCACGTGTAGGAGTCTATTCGATTATCTATTCGAGCACGTTTGTTGCTAACTTCGATATTGAAAACGTCACTGGATAAATCTAACGTGTAGATGCCATTGCATAAAGTTCCATTCCCATAAAGAACGACATTTAAAGTTATGTAACAACAATTGTTACTAAAAGTTAAATGATAACCTTTTTCATTCAAACATGAAATAGATACAATGTTCTTTATTAACGAAGGAACAAAATAACAATTATCCAATTCTAAGACACGTCCAGTTGGGAGCTTTAGCAAATATGTTCCAATGGCAACAGCAGCAATCCTTGCTCCATTTCCAACCCGCAAATTCGCTTCTCCCTTGACGAGTCTTCTTCTATTCCTTAGCCCCTGTATGTCATTACATATATGTGAGCTACACCCAGTATCAAGTACCCAGGTATCTGAGGAAATAGAGTGGCATTCAATAACGAAGATACCTGAAGAGGATGGGGCATCGGATGCCTTCTTCTTCAAGGACTCAAGATAAACTTGCAGTTTCTTCGCCAGTGACCCTCCTTGCCACAATGATGACAGGTTCCTTTTGGTTTCTTTTCAGTCTTCTTGGCCTTTTCTTCTTCCCTTGTTCTGTTCTTTGGCCTTCCTCTTAGAACCTTTCTTCGAGGAACCAACTAACAGTACTGCCTTTTGATCCGGCTTTATTGAAGGCTCCACAGTCTTCAGCAGGTTGAGCAACTCAGGAATT
>JAGFNQ010006413.1:0-23973 GCA_024364735.1 Boesenbergia rotunda
TGCGAAAGACCAAGCAACCGTTTTGATCTATCTCTATAGATTCTAATCCCAAGGATATAGGTTGCTTCTCCCAGGTCTTTCATGGAGAAAGTTTTGGACAACCAAATTTTAACTGTCTGTAAGACTGATATATCATTTCCTATAAGTAATATGTCATCGACATATAATACTAGGAATACGACTGCACTCCCACTAACCTTCTTGTACACACAAGGTTCGTCAGGATTTTGTGAGAAATCAAACTCTTTGATTGTCTCATCAAAACGGATGTTCCAGCTCCTGGATGCTTGCTTCTGTCCATATATGGATCGTCGAAGCTTGCATACTTTGGTTTTATCAACCGATTTGAAACCTTCAGGTTGTATCATGTATACATCCTCAAGCAGGTTTCCATTAAGGAAAGCTGTTTTCACATCCATTTGCCATATCTCATAATCATAATGAGCTGCTATGGCTAGGAGCATCCGAATGGATTTAAGCATAGCTACTGGCGAATAGGTTTCGTCATAATCAATTCCTTGTTTCTGACGATATCCTTTGCCACTAATCTAGCCTTAAAGGTAACTACATTACCTTCCATGTCGGTTTTCTTCTTGAAAACCCACTTGCACCCTATGGGCTTAATCCCTTCAGGTGGGTTAACCAAGTCCCATACTTGGTTATCGTACAAGGAATCCATTTCCGACTTCATGGCCTCAAGCCATTTGTCCTTTTCTGAACTTTTCAGAACATCTTCATAACTGATAGGTTCGTCATCGCTTATGAGTAACACGTCGTTCGATTCACTTACGAGAAATCCGTATCTCTCTGGAATATTGCGTGTCCTATCAGATCTACGAAGAGGTGGTGTTGTTTTAGGTTCAACTGATAGCTCATCATTATGAGGTATTGGTTTTGGGTCTAGACTAGGTGTCTCTGAAATGTCTATTGGAGTTTCTTGAACTTCATCAAGTTCAATGCCACTCCCACTGTTTTCTTGTAAAAGAAATTCTTTTTCCAGAAATACAGCATGCCTTGAAACAAACACCTTTTGTTCCAAGGGATGATAGAATTGGTAACCCTTCGTTTCCTTAGGGTATCCAATAAATAGACATTTATCAGACTTAGCATCCAATTTGTCTGATACAATCCGCTTCACATAAGCAGGACAACCCCATATCTTAAGGTGAGTTAAGTGGGGTTTCTTACTATTCCATGTCTCATATGGAGTAGTAGAGACTACCTTGGTCGGGACTCTGTTTAGCAAGTAAACAGCTGTCTTAAGTGCATAGCCCCAAAAGGATTTTGGAAGAGTTGCATGATTCATCATCGACCTAACCATGTCCATCAAGGTTCGGTTGCGCCTCTCAGATACACCATTATGCTGTGGTGTATATGGCGGAGTCCATTGGGACAATATCCCATTGTCCCTAAGATAATCTTGAAACTCTTGACTCAAGTATTCACCACCCCGATCGGATCGAAGTATCTTAATACTTTTGCCAAGCTGTTTCTCTACTTCATTTCTGAACTCTTTGAATTTCTCAAAGGCTTCAGATTTGTGTTTCATCAAGAACACGTACCCGAATCGTGAGTGATCATCGATAAAGGTGATGAAGTAGCTATAGCCTCCTTGTGCAAGAGTTGACATTGGTCCACATACATCAGTATGTATTAGACCAAGCAATTCTCCCACTGGATTACCTTTTCCGGAAAAGGGTAATTTGGTCATCTTGCCTTTTAAGCATGATTCGCATGTATCAAATGAACCGGGTTCAAATGATTCCAAAATTCCACATCGGTGTAATTCGGTCATGCGTTTCTTACTTACATGGCCAAGACGACAATGCCAAGTGTAGGAGTCTATTCGATTATCTATTCGAGCACGTTTGTTGCTAACTTCGATATTGAAAACGTCACTGGATAAATCTAACGTGTAGATGCCATTGCACAAAATTCCATTCCCATAAAGAACGCCATTTAAAGTTATGTAACAACAATTGTTACTAAAAGTTAAATGATAACCCTTTTCATTCAAACATGAAATAGATACAATGTTCTTTATTAACGAAGGAACAAAATAACAATTATCCAATTCTAAGACACGTCCAGTCGGGAGCTTTAGCAAATATGTTCCGATGGCAACAGCAGCAATCTTTGCTCCATTTCCAACTCGCAAATCCGCTTCTCCCTTGACGAGTCTTCTTCTATTCCTTAGCCCCTGTATGTCATTACATATATGTGAGCTACACCCAGTATCAAGTACCCAGGTATTTGAGGAAATAGAGTGACATTCAATAACGAAGATACCTGAAGAGGATGGGGCATCGGATGCCTTATTCTTCAAGGACTCAAGATAAACCTTGCAGTTTCTTCGCCAGTGACCCTCCTTGCCACAATGATGGCAAGTTCCTTTTGGTTTCTTTTCAGTCTTTTTGGCCTTTTTCTTCTTTCCTTTATTCTGTTCTTTGGCCTTCCTCTTAGAACCTTTCTTCGAGGAACCAACTAACAGTACCGCCTTTTGATCCGGCTTTACAGAAGGCTCTACAGTCTTCAGCAGGTTGAGCAACTCAGGAATGGTAGTCTCTAGTTTGTTCATCCGATAGTTCATCACAAATTGTGAATAACTTTTGGGCAAACAACTCAGAATTAAGTCAATACTTAGTTCATGATCCATTGCAAAACCGAGTGTGTTCAGTCGCTCAATGTACCCCAACATCTTTAACACAAACTGCGAGGCAGAAGTGCCTTCCTGCATCTTAGTGGTGAAGAGGAGTCTGGAGACTTCGAACCTTTCGGATCTCGCCTGCTCTTCAAACAACTCATGAAGATGGAAGATGATGGTATAAGCATCCATATGCTCATGCTGCTTTTGCAGCTCAGGTATCATAGAGGCTAGCATGATGCAACTCGCAAGTTCAGAATCGGTCACATGTTTCTGATAGGCCATTAACTGGTCTGGAGTTGCACCCTCTGGAGGATGGTTAGGAAGTTGATCTTCAAGGACATAAGCAAGCTTCTCTGCCTTGAGGACAATCCTCAGGTTTCGAAGCCAGTCCATGAAGTTAGGCCCGGTCAGTTTATTGGTGTCCAAGATGGAACGCAAATTCAGAGAAGACATGATCGAGTGATTAACCTAGAAATACAAATTGAGCTTATGTGAGAAGAATGATTAAAGAATGTATCAACATACATAAATAAAATCCTATTTATTTTTCAAATTGAATAACCCTTTTTATCAATTCGGGAGATCGTAGGAACATCTCCAAATAGGTTGATATCCAACCATAGATAAGAACCACCATGGCTGTGGCCATCAAGTCATTCTTAGCTATGAAGGTAGGTAATTATACCGATTACACATCACATATATGTAACTATCACTTTATGCTATCAACTAATTGAATGTTTGCATAAATCATTGGGTTGTTAACTCATTAACAAGTATGCAACATTATACATAGCACCCAATTGCACCTCTCTTTACATCGACCTTGGCTGTGGCACAACAAATCGATGCTCCAAGCTTAAGGCTGACCCATTAATCAAGAAATAGTTTTAATATGGTTGGAGCTCATTCAACCGTTTAGTCAGGCTTGGATGTGTCCAACAACCAAAACTAAGGATTGACCTCTGACTCCTACTATATTATTCATAAACTAATTCCATGGTTTGAACATGTTGAGGTTCAAGCCGGGCATGGATGTGTCCATCAACCCAAACGAGAAACAAAACTCCGATTCTAACCATATTAATGGAAGGTGTTGGCCTTAATATTTTGTAAGGGGTTTTGGGTCTCATCCTTTCTTTTCTAAGCACATTCATGACATAGAATTATGTCATGACTAACGATTTCCTTAATAAAGTATGTATGTGACTTAATTTATCAAGTCTCATTATTTGAATTAGGAACCGGATTTCCTAATTCTAATTTCATACTTTATTTAAGGAATTGTTTTGGGAAACAATTTCCTAAATTGTCATAATCAATTTCGGAAATAATATGTTTAAGACTTTGATTTCTCTAAATCAAATCTTGTTAAATTAAGAGACAAATCCCTTAATTCAACTACATATTATTTTCATGAAAATCTCATTTAAGAAAACTCTATAGGAAACCATTTTCCTAATTAATTTTGGAGACAACAATATGTAAGAGCATCACCTCTTAAATCATATTTTATTCATGGATTTAATTAATTACAACAAATTGTTTTCTAAGGGTGGCTCCCCGAGGCTCAGATACCCAAAGAAAAGTAATTTGTCGTAAATCCAATTTGGTCCGCTTCGGAAGCGCAACCAAATTAAACATGACAATTTCATTTAAAATTGGGAAATTAAATTACAACAACTAACTTTAAATTGGACGGCTCCCCGAGGCTCAATCCAAAATAAAGAATTTTGTTGTCAATTTAAAACCAATTCAAATTTAATTGTCAATTAATTGTCCATAAATTTGTCTAGACTTTCTTGAAAGAAAGTGCCCAAAATTGCGAGATTTCATAATAGGTTTTCAGAATAATTGTAAGTTTCCGGTACAAAGAAAACTTACATATTTCCAAAATTGAAAATTTCTAAAATAGAAAAATTTCCAAAATTGGAAAGTTTCCAAAGATGGGAAGTTTTCACAATTATTATAAAATTTCAGAAACTAGAAAATTTCAAAAGTTTGCGAAATTTCATGAGGATTTCCAAACTTAGAAATTCCTAAATCTAAAATTTATTATAATTTGAAAGTTTCCATAATTGAAAATTTTTTCCAAAATTGAGATCATGACAAAGTTTTCCGCAAAACAATTATATGATTATGTCGAACACTAACCGGCTCTGATACCACTGTTGGGACCGGGTGCATGTTGACAAGGATACGGGTTCGTAAAATTTTAAATTTTTACGTGCAGCGGAAGAATTAGCATAAAATAATTTCTCAAATTATTCTAACCACGTATCTAGCATGCAACCTTATGGTGTGTGGACATGATCATAAAATAAAACTTTGCGGAAAAGTAAACTAATTTACTTTGTACCTCGCGTAACTCGAAGAAAAGGGACGAGATCCAACCGTAGCGTCCCTTGGAAGCTTCGCCTCTATTCACGTCCACGCCGAGTTCTCTTCGGGATGACTTCGCAAAGTCACTAGTTTTGTGCCGACGAGAACTACTAGATTCTCTAAAGGCACAACTAGAAGATCAAGAGAGAAAATAGGAAACTAACCACCAAGAGTCGGAATCTAAATTCCGGGAAGGGAAGGAAGGAGACGCGATCCGCTTCTTCTTCTTCTTCTTTGGCTTCTATTTGGTGGAGTCGACTCACGCCAACCCTAGGGTTGTGTGAGGTGCGCCGGCCCTAGCTCTCAAGAAGGGCGCCGACCCTAGTACTCAAGAAGGGCGCCGGCCCTAAAGGGAAGAGAGGGAGAAGAGAATAAGAGAGAGAGAGAGAGGAAGCTACTAATCTCTTGATTACTCAATTGGAATTAAGGGCTTGCCTTTGGTTCCTTTATATAGTAGCATCCCTTGCCAAGTCTCCCTCTTAACGGAATTTTCATAACAAATTTATCCTATAAATTCTCTTATGAATTATTCCGTTGAAACCAAGTTTTATTATAACTAATTTTATAATAAAACAAATATTTCTTCTCCTTTTATTATGGAATAAATTTTATAAGAAATTTATAAACTTTCTTATTAATCAATTCATAATTGATTAAAAAAACCATTTCATGGATCATTTTAATTTCCATAAAAGAATAACTTTCTATAAATTTATTTATATAAATTTCTTTACACAAATTTATTTATCCATAATTTATAAAACAAATCGCGCTTGATTTATTTTATTAATTAAACCAAATAAATTAGTTTTATCCCCTTTTAATGGCCGGCCAAACTAAAGGGGGTTAACACCCTCTTTGGCCGGCCAAACCGAGCCGAATCGATCGCGAATTAAACTCATTTAATTCGCCCAATAAGCCTTCAAAAGACTTAGCCATTTTAAGTTTCCGTTGCGCCTCTGATTAACTCAGATTCGACTTAGCCTTCAAAAGACTTAACTCGTTTTAAATCCCTCGGATTACTCGTAGTGCGTGTGACTAAATAGGCTTTCGATTTATGTTGGCCGTCTATAATTAACCAATTATAGAACGGTCATGAGTGGCACCTAGTAGTACATCATGACCCCCAATTAATCGAAAGATCAACGGTTTGACCTCAGAAGTAATTCCGAAACCATTCAGCAGCTCTAATGAATTGTGCCCCATTCCCTTCACCATCTTATACCCACTTGGTTCAGGACATGGTCTGTTTATGTCAGTCCCCACTAGACTGACTACGTCACACCTAGCCCGAGTAGTGACTTTCTCGTCCTTTGGATTTCTAATTACTCTCATGTATTTAAGAGACTCACACTCTAAACATGATATGCTCTGGCCAGAGGCTTTGAGTAACAATCCGACGATAGGCCTGGGTATACATCTCCTCGCAAGGAGTGGTGAATCCTTTGTAGGCTGTTCAAACATCTTCGGGCACTTCGGCTTATACCCAATCATCCTGGGTCCACACCTCCTTGGAGATGCTTGCTTAAGATGTTAAAGTATAAGTCTTCATGACCAAGATGACTTGAACACCGCAAGTCAAAGGAACATCACACTTAAGCTGCAGTAAGAACTTCATTGACATATCTGTATAGATAACCATATGAAGTTTTACAGCTAGTCACTCCAATGAACTAGTTCCCTTAACTAGCATCCATGTTTATCTCCGGACATCCCAATGTCACCAGCCAGTGAGAATCAGCTGATTAGAGAATAACCCATGCTAGTCTTAACAGAATTGATAGTGTCCGTTTTTATCAATTCATCGACTAGGGATACTTTCAATACTTCACAATTGCACATGTAGAGATAATCACTAGTTGTGATCCCATCACAAATTCTCTTATGCTGTGAATTATATTGTGGACATTCAGTAGATGAGTTTAAGATCCCAATCAAATACACAAATATGTATACTCAAATAGTGAATTATCATTTATTAAAATAAATGTTTACAATCATAAGGCGATTGCCTTAGGACACTTCTCTCATATCACTAACAGAGTATTGATGTAGCAGCGCAGCATTCTCAAACTTCATCAGATGCTCTTCTGGGTCTGTAGCCCCTCCATACTCGGGGATGGATAGGAGTCAGAAATGCTTGGGAACTGGTTCCTGTATGACTTGGCTAGAAAAGGGGAACCCGGTATGCTCGACCGGGGTCTGGCTGAGGGGAGCTTTCCCTTTGTTGGCTCTGGCTTGACTGGAAGAAGCTTCATGAGGATCAGACTATCCTGCCCCCTCTGTTGGGCCGAACAGTGCTCGGTGAAAATGAGGGTTGTCCCCCTGGCGAGCTCCTCCTTCAGTGCCAACGCGAGCTGTTGGCTCGGCAGGACCCTCTTGCACCTGACGGGCGATCGCCCTCTGTTCAGCTACTACCTTCTAGGCTTTGGCTACTACCAGCAAATCAAGGTCTTCTTGTGACAGAGTAATGATCACCCTGTTTGAGTCACTGATCTTCAACTTTCGATCAGGCAGATTCCCACAGACGGCGCCAAATTTGATCCTGTCGACAAGCGAAGACCGGCTCTCACTCGGATGACTCGGTCTGACCAAGACGACCAGGTCTGCTATAGCACGGGGGGTCGGGCTCGGACTTAACTAGGGATCAATCTCACTCACTCAAGTCGGACCAAACTGAGAGCGTAAAATGGGGCAGAGGTTCCAAATGGCAGCAACCCCTTTCTTGGAGTCCAAAGGGGGGTATATATAGGGGAGGGGAAGCTCTCTGCTCTGTCAGAGCTGTCATGTCTCATTTAAGGAATGGTCAGTTGGCAGACTGGGCTCGCAGCAGCTTTATTGGCCCTGTGAGACTGCCACAGCCGCCTGACACCCTGTCTAAACTGCCCCTTGTGATTCTCATTAACACCCGGCGGCTGTGTCAGACAACCCTGTCAGGTGATGATTATGTCAGAGGTTTACTACACTATTACTACAGAGGCGGTTCTATAGTTGTTCGATCGGCTTGCCCTAACCCGTAGTTTGAGTCAGTCGGATAAGTCTGGATCCGAGGCCTCCGCACGCGGGGTGAACTCAGGGCGCTCGGCTAGGGACACCCGACCCGAGTGACTGACCTGCTGACTGACCTGGGAGAGCCGATACCGAGTAGTTGAGCTCAGATGATAAGTTCCGAGTGGTTGACCTCGGGTGACTGACCCCAAGTGGCCGACCTTGGGTGACCGACCCCGAGTGACTGACCTCGGGTGACTGACCCCGAGCGGTCGACCTTGGGTAACCGACCCCGAGTGACCGTCCTCTGGTGACCAACCCTGAGTGACTGACCTCGGGTGACTGACCCCGAGTGGCTGACCTCGGGTGACCGACCCCGAGTGACTGACCTCGGGTGACTGACCCCGGGTGACCGACCCCGAGTGACTGACCTCAGGTGACTGACCCCGAGTGACCGACCTCGGGTGACCGACCCCGAGTGACCGACCTCGGGTGACCGACCCCGAGTGACTGACCTCGGGTGACTGACCCCGGGTGACCGACCCCGCGTGACCAACCCCGAGTGACTGACCTCGGATGACTGACCCCGAGTAACCGACCTCGGGTGACTGACCCCGAGTGACTGACCTCAAGTGACTGATCTTGAGTGACCGACCTCTGGTGACCGACCCCGAGTGACTGACCTCGGGTGACTGACCCCGAGTGACCAACCTCTGGTGACCGACCCCGAGTGACTGACCTCGGGTGACTGACTCCGAGTGGCCGACCTTGGATGACTGACCTCGAGTGACTGACCCCGAGTGACCGACCTCGGGTGACTGACCCCGAGTGACTGACCTCGGGTGACTGACCTCGAGTGACCGACCCCGAGTGACTGACCTCGGGTGACTGACCCCAAGTGACCGACCTCTGGTGACCGACCCCGAGTGACTGACCTCGGGTGACTGACCCTGAGTGGCCGACCTGGATGACCGAACCCCAACCAGGGCCTTATCTGCCTCGACCTCCCTTCCTCCTGCCAAGCCTCAGGCCTGGCCTATGAGACCGAGGATAACCCGGCTTATCCCTCCTTGAACCGGGTCACGCTCGATCGAACCCGACCGGGCCTCCACTTCCCTCCAAAAACCACTCGCCCGAATCACTAACCATATATTTTATTTTTACAGAAAAGATATATTTGGGAGGAGGGTCAAGAGGAGAAATTTAAAAAAACCTGGAACGCCTACTACTCCAAGTTGTATAGGGACATGATATACAAGTGGAGATAGAAGGCAAATAGACCTTCAGAGGTCCCTGAGACAGTTTGGGCAGCATGGTGAGCAGTCTGGGATGCCCAGCATTGAAAAGATAATGCTGTGATTACTCAAGCCAATCGTAATTCGGAGCTTGCTGGCCCCAGCACCGGATTCACGAAGCACATTGTTGGATCTCGTTCGATTGTCCAGCATGACACTAACTTGGTAAGTTTTTATTTAGTTTATAATAAACATTCATTATGTTTTTTTGAATATATTTAAACATTGTATTTTTTGTATACAAACTGCTGAGTTATAGAGACCTCCCACTAGTTGGGAGGTATTCAGCATGACCCATAAGAAAAAAGATGAGTCATTTGTCAATCGAAGCTCCTTAGCAATTCATGTAAATATATTAACTATAATATATTTGTTTTAACATTTTATAGAGATTAATTTAATTCTTATTTCACAGGAAGTAATGACCACTAGAGTTGTAGAGGCGTCTTAGCCTGCTGCATAGGGGAGGAATCACAACCTCTTTCCACCGACCAGGTGAATAACATTTATTATGATGTCGTCGGTGAAAGGAGGAAGACTGCCCTATACGGCTTGGGCTCTCAGGCAAAAAACATATATGATCAGATGAGAACTCCATGGGTTAGAGGACGTCCAGGTTCCTCCTCCTCCTCCTCCTCCTCCTCCTCCTCCAGTGAGGTTCATCAATTGCGGGAGGAGAATGATGCTCTGCGAACTTGACTCACGATAATGGAGACGACGTGAGCCGAGAAGGACGCAGCAAGAGATACAGAGTTGAGGGATTTGCTGGCCCGCTAGGCACACACTGAGGCGTTAGTGCGTCACATGCAAGCTTTTGCAGCGACCCTATCGCCTATGACACAGTTGCCCGCCCATCCTCATTTTGAGTCTCAGGAGATGTAGGATCTTGAGGATACCCCAGATGAGAAGAGACATTTTTGTGGTATATTATATTTTTTTTCTCTGCATTTACAAAATCAAATTATTATATTATCTGGTTTGTTATTATATGCATCACTAATTGTTTCTTATTTGTTCATTTTCGTTTACAAATTCTATATTATCAAAGTTGAATTCAGACATTGGTTGGCTTGAAAGATGTGTATATTGGATATTTTACATATCATTCAATTTATTTACATTTTCTATATCAGTTACAATAACTAATTATGTTTTCACTAATATTGTTTTATCTTTATATTTTACTTTTATTTATATCGTTTCTCTTTTATTATGCAGGAATGTTGTTCCTTTTGATCCAGTTTTGATGTGTTCATGTATATATTGTTCCTCTACTACACTATCATTTTTCATGTATATATTGACTCTGTGTTCATTTGGATATGTGTTTTGTATGTATATATTTGATACATATGTTTGGATATGTGTTTTGTATGTATATATTGTAAGTGTTTGGATATGAATAATATTGTTTTGTATATATTTTATTTGGATATCTGTTGTGGTGTGATTTGAATATTTTGTATATATTGAATGTAAATATGGGAAGGGGAAAAGCAAAGCAAAGTTGTTGGAAAATTCCAGGAATTAGCAACGGATATTTATGATATCCGTCGCAAATAACGATGGATATTTGACTTTTCGTCGCTAATTACGATAAAATAGCGACGGATATTTGACTTTCCGTCGCTAAATGATCCCGTACATGTCACCACCTGGATCTGGTATATTGCGACGGGGGTTATGTATCCGTCGCTATTAGCGACGGATTATTTATTTAAAATCCGTCACTAATAGTGATGGAGTTTGTGTATCCGTCGCTACCCTGACTTGCGACGGCGCGAGAATCGACGATGCTCTTTCTGTCACTATTAGCGTTTAGCGATGGAATCAATCCATCGCTATTCAAAATTTTTTGTTGTGTAAGTCTATTGTTTAACTTTTTACATGTTCATTTGTAATCTTATAGTTGCCCGGTCCAACAACATACAAGTGAGATTGTTAAGAACAATTCACTAGGCATGTCTTCATGAGAATCCATGTGGTAAATTTCATATAATGCAGGGTCGTTGGAGAACAACCCATTGACAACGATTCACCATGAGAACTCATTTGACACCTAGTATCAATGAGTGTCTCATGCATATAAGTGCAACTAGCTAGTTCATAAACAAGATTAGTAGCTAGTATCAACTCATAAGAGGATCAACATACTTTGATGTTTGTGAATTAGACCATTAAAATGGCGAGTGAATAATCGACAAAACATGTATCATTCATGGTAAAAGGGGGCATATATCACATGATAAATTTTATTAGTGATCACTTAGATTAAAATTAATGTAAAGTGAAAACTAATTGAATTATGGTAGAATGAACACCTAGACATGTTCTAATAGAATTAACACTAAGCAAATTCCTAAAGCACCACAATATAAGATAATAAGGGAACAAGGTAGTCATGATACCCTAAAAAATGGTCTTCATTAAGGGTGCAAATGAATCAAATCTGTTTACGATCTTTTCAAGCTAATTCAAAAAATATTTGATTCGTATTTGAAATTATCAAATTCAAGGTAAGCTCAAATATGTTCGATAATTTTTTTGAACAGAATTCTAACCAATAATATTTCATTCGATTGTTTACAGGTCATTCACAAGTTGAACGTGAATTGAACTCTCATTATATTTATATATTTTTAATTTAAAACTCAAACTAAGATTCAAATAATTCGAATTTGGCTCGAATTTAAATCATTTTGAACTATAGTTCGATTATGATTTGCTCAAAGTTTGAACAATTTGAATTGAACTAGAACTCGAAATTTATTTTGAGCCGAGCTCAAATCAAAATTATTTATATTTTCGAGCTTGGAATCGAATTCAAATATCAAATATATTTAACAAGATCAAATTCAAAAATTACTATTTTCATTCTATTTAACTCAGTCTTCATGCATAATCAAAAAATTAAACAAATTACTATTATATTTGGGAGGCTGTATAAATAGAGTAGCTCAATGCGCAAAGCTTCTGTCAATACAAGGTTCCAGAAAAAGGATCAAAATCATAGTCTATCTTGCATTGTAAGAGGTTGTTTCTGTTGGTGCAATCGACCTTTGGTTAAGATTGACCAAGTTGACCAAATTGACCAAGCTTGAGTTGACTTGAATATGCAGTATAAGTCCTAGTTGTTGGTGACCTGATTAGTTTTGATCTGATTAACTAAGTTAAGTTAGGTCCTGCTAGTTTTGATCCCTCAGTCTAAGTGTGCAGGAACTTAGGAGCGGAGGAAGTCGAGCGTAAGATGCAGTGGACGAGAAAGATTGCATGGGGAAGTGAGCCGACAGACTCGGTGCATTCGAGGGATGGGGAAGCTGCAGAAGAGTACACCAGTAGAGCGAGAAGGACGTGCGGAACGTCCAAGGGACAAGAAGCCGGAAGGAATGACGGTCGAGGGGCGAAAGGCCGAAGTCGAGTTCGGGTGAACCTAACTCCGGTTGGCCAGAAATCATCCAAAGAAGTCCCGCTGAAATTTGGTCAGCAAGCTGCTAACCAAAGGCTTCTCGGGCGCCCATATGGATATAGGCACCCGAGATCTCGGGCGCCTGAGCACTCGGGCACCCCTGTGCATACTGGTGCCCGATAGTCCATACTTATCAGCCAATCTACAGTTTACGACTGTTGCATAACGGATAACATCAAGGCCACGTGTCAGGCGTCCTGGAGCACTCGGGCACCCCAGTACTACCACGTCAGCAAACGGATAAGTTTATCCAGGACTATAAATAGGCCCCTAGAGCTCAGTTTCAATTCATCCATCAACTACATATATTTCATTTCTTAGTTTTCTTCTATCATGTGCTTCAAAGACTGTAAAAGGCTTCTCCGTCAAAAGGAGATTTTGATAGTGAGATTCAGTCGTCTTGAATTAGTAACCACCTAGGTTGCAACCAAGTAAATTTTTGTGTCTTAGCCTTTTACTAGTTTAATTTGTTTATGTTTGTTTTAACTAATTATTATAACTAATCTGAATTCTTTGTGAGACCGCACAAAATATTTAGTTTTATTTTACAGTGATAATTCACCCTCCTCTTGTCGGTCCACCTCGACCCAACACTAGTGAGACTAGGCAGTAAAAGTCCTAATGGAACTAGGTAAAGGGAACTCCTAGTTGGGAATTAGGCAATGGAAGTTCTAGCGAGGCTAGGCGGTGGAAGACCTAATTGAGAACTAGGTCATGAAAGTCCTAGTTGAGAACTAGATAATGAAAGTCCTGATTGAGAACTAGGTAATGGAAGCGAGGCTTGGTAGTTGAAGACCTAGTTAGGAACTAGGTAATGGAGGTCGTAGCAGGCCTAGTTGGTGAGAGACCTAGTTGGAAACTAGGCAAACCTAATTGGGAATTAGGTTAAGTCTAAAGTTGGTCAATTGGGAGCTGAACATTTAGCATGTGATGAAAATTCGAAGTGGCTCAAGATTGACCGGATACTTGGAGGTCGAAACTGTAACGACCCGGAAAATTTTCCTAATATGTCTTTAAAATATTGAGCATGTTTAGATAATTTTCTAAGGGACCTAGAAATATTAACATGAATTTTAATCTAGAAATCCATGTTTTTCCATTTAAATTGAGGAAATAGGCACTAATGGGCCTTAGATGGGCTTTCTAGTACCATGATTATTGGTGAATTTTAGGTAAAATTTATAGAAATATAAAGGGATTTTAGTGGAAATATTAACATAATTATGGGGGAATTTTTAAGGGATTTTTGAAATATTAGGGAAATAAAATAAAAATAAATGGAAAACTATTAGTGCATGCACCAAGGATTGAACCTTGGATCTCTTATACAACCATGCATGCTCTAACCAATTCACCTAGCAAGGGAGTGCTATGAGGAAATGAAGTAGATTATGGTTAAGGCTTGAGGGAAAATGAAGAGACACCATGACTCTTCACTTACCCTCCTTGATGAGCTATAAAGAGAAGCATGGGGGGTTACTTCTCTTCTTCCATCAATTCACCTTTCTTCCTCCCTCCCTCCTCATTCTAGCCGAAACCCAAGGAGAGGGTTCTCCTTGGAAAAAGTCCACCTAAGGCTTCATCTCCAAGATCCAAGGCTTTTATAAGGATACAAAGGCTAGGGGTGGTCAAGGAGCAACAAGATCTTCCTCCATCCTTCAAATCTAAGGTCTATAATCAAGATCAACCAATGTAAGACTCCCTCACCTGTGGTATAATGGCTTTTCTTGAAGTTTTACATGATATGGAAGTCTTGTATGCGATGTTATGTTGGAAAAAAGGGGAAAACCCATGAACCTAACCTTATAGGTTTCGGCCACCAAGGGATTTGGGTCAAAGGGAATGTTAAAAATCCCTCTCATGTTTTCTAATATGTTATCATGATGAATATGGAATAAATATAATTTTTGGGAAATTTTTGGAGTACCCTAAAGACCCCTTAGGGTTTGGGACTCTCACCATGATTCTTTGGTTAGGAAAGGGCTTAACCTTTCAAGTATGTACTTTGGGTAACCCCATGATCCAAAAGGAGGTTTAAAGTGAATTGTGTGAATTTTCACAAGGTCTTGTGACCCTTGTAAGTTTCGGCCAAGAAGGTTCTAGGGCAAGAAGTTATGGCTTACCTCAAGTAAGGGCCCTAATGACTACTATGGTAGGGTATGTTGGTGTTTAATGTTTGATTGGGGATTTTATGGAATTTTTCCATGCACCCATGGCCTTGTAGGGTTTCGGCCAGCCCTAAGAAGGAGGGCTAAAGGTTAGGGATAACCCTAATCATGAGCCCTAATGGCTTCCTATGGTCTTATAGGTAATGTATGGTTGTTTCTTTACCTTATGTTATCTTACATGTTAATTGAATGATGGAACCCTTCCTTATAGGTTTCGGCTAAGCAAGGTAAATAGGATGTGGGAAGAGTTAGGGTTTGATGAATGATGGTTTATACATATTTATGAAGTATATATAAAGGTTCAAGCATGTCGTAGAAATTAAGTTACCTATACCCCTAACCCTAAGCACCATGTTTTATGTTCTAGGTTTATGATTGGATGCCATGCTTAATAGGGTTTATTTATGAATGTCTTGTATTCTATGCCATGCACTTGAATGTTAGGTAGTATGTTTATGGAAGTCCTACTTATGTATGCTTAGGATGAATACCATGCTTATGTGTGAAATGCAATGTTACCTTATATATGTCATGATCATGCAAACCCTATGGAGTAGGATAATTGTCTATGCAAACATGCCATGTTCAATGAATATAATGCAATGCTTACCTTATATGCCATGATCATGCAAGCACTAGAAATAAGAATGATGTTTATGTAAGTTGGCCATGTTCTATGAATGAAGATGTATGTTATGTTTATAAGTGAAGATGCATGTTATGTTTATGAATGAAAGTACATGCTATGTTTTATAAATAAGATGCATGTTATGTTTACGAATGGAAGTACATGCTATGTTTTATGAATAAAGATGCATGCCATGTTTATGAATAACGGCACGATCGATGGTCGACGGTACGACGGTACGACGGTCATGAGGACCGGTAAATGGGCCGGTAGACGGGCCGGGTCGTTACATATGTTATGTTTATGAATGAAGATGCATGCCATGTTTTATGAATAAAGATGCATGCCATGATGTATGAATGATGAAGCATATGAAGTATTTTACTTTATGAATGGGTTTGTACCGGACCGAAGTATGGGTCCAAGGGATGGGCACCTTAAGAACACCCCGGTTCTGGACTACCGACTATGTTGTCCATGGTTCTGGCACTACCGAAGCTGTGCAACAGGGATGGGCACCTTAAGAACGCCCCGGTTCTGGGACTACCGACTATGCTGTCCTTACCCTAGTAGGTCGGGGCTCACTACCTCGTATTTACATAGGGATGCGCGCTATGATGTATGTATGTGGTACAAGCCGGGGACCCCCAATGATGTTATGATTATGTTTAAGTATTTAAAAGTATGATTTTAAAAGTTAAGCATCCTTATGTATATGCATTTGACTCTTGCATCCATTCATGATATGCACTTATGCTTAGGTTATGATAAGAATCATGCTATGCTTATGCTATGTGAAGAACCATACTATGCTTATGTTAAGTTAAGAACCATGTTATGCTTATGTTATGTTAAGAACCATGCTATGCTTATGTTATGATAAGAACCATGATATGCTTATGCTATGATAAGAACCATGCTATGCTTATGTTAAGATAAGAACCATGCTATGCTTATGCTATGTTAAGAACCATGTTATGCTTATGTTATGTTAAGAACCATGCTATGCTTATGCTATGTTAAGAACCATGCTATGCCTATGCTATGTTAAGAACCACGCTATGCTTATGTTATGATAAGAACCATGCTATGATTATGCTATGTTAAGAATCATGTTATGCTTATGTTATGTTAAGAACCATGCTATGCTTATGTTATGATAAGAACCATGCTATGCTTATGCTATGTTAAGAACCATGCTATGCTAGTTATTAGACCATGCTATGCTATGTATGTTAAGACCATGTATGCCATGTTATTAGAATGTTATGCTTTATGTTTATGTTATGCCAAGTATTATGTCATGCTAAGAATGTTTATTATGTTATGTTTATGTCTATTGAAGTATTATGTCATGCTATGAATGTTTATTATGTTATGTCTATGCCAAGTATTATGCCATGCTATGAATGTTTACTATGTTTATGTCTATGCCAAGTATTATGCATGCATGAATGTTTATTATGTTTATGTTTATGCCATGCTACGAATGTTGATTATGATTATGTTCATGCCATGTCAAATATATGCTAAGTGATCATAAAGGCTTATGTTCTAAGTAAAGCACTAAGTATGTTAATGTTTTATGTGCTCATGATTAAGTGATGAATGGTTTTAGTGAGTAGGAAAGAGTCTTATTAAGCCTGTGTGCTTATAGTCTTATTTCCTTATACCGCAGATCACGCAAGGGGATAGTAAGGAGCAGCAGGAGGGCAATAAAGCATGTGTGTGATAGTAGTGACTTGGCCAAGAAACAATATGTTTGCTCGTCTTATGATAGAACTTACCTTTACTATTTATGTGCTTGAATGGTGACTTATGTGACTCTATGACATGATGCTAAGTATGACATGATATGATGCTAAGTATGAAGTTAATATGCCAAGTTCCCATGGCATGATGTTAGGAATGGTAGTAGGTGCATGTAGGTGTAAGTTTAAAGTTTTCCGCTGCATTATGATGTCCACCTGCCCTACTCATGTTAACGCAACGCCGCTTTATGGGAAAAAAAAGCAGGCGTTACAGGTTGGTATCAGAGCAGTAACCATCTCACTACACACACATCAAGCCCTCTTCCTGCAGCTTCCAAGTAAGTACCTCTATGCATACCTTATGTTCTCTAATGATTCTAGAATACGCAAGTATGGATGATACCTATGATTCTAGACTATGGAAGTATGAACAATGTTTTATGATGAAAAGTACTTTAGGATATGTAACTATGAACGATACTTTATCTTATATTTTATTATGAAACCAAACACTTTAGGATTTAATATGCGGGTAGGAATAACCAAGACTTATATTAGTCGTACTTGTCCTTTATGAAGAGAAGCCTGGCTAGAAGACAGAGTAATAGAATTAATGAGACTGCTTCATGCCCGACCTGATACTCAATATACCTTATATCATAACCTATCTTAAGTCACATTATAAGACAATCATGTATAAGTATTCTGCCTTATACATTCGGTCTAAGTTAGTCATAATACAATTAGTCAGAAGTGTGACTCAACCTTATGTTCATAAACATAGTATTAATTGAGCACCATCATAATATTAGTAATTAAGGTGAACCTAGTATTAACATAATGTTATATAACCTGTACATTATAGGAGTTACCAATCATATAATATAATTATATTATATTATATAAAGCAAATGATAATAATATGAGAGCGTGTACTAATATAAGATTATTATAAATATAACTATACTAATTCCTTATCATATAACTATTGTCATAATTCACCTATCATATAGGTTCTTAATATGAGCCTACCTACAGGTTGACATGTATCATCTCAACCTATAAGTTATCACCTATACATATTATTCCATAAGCAAATTATAGGTATTATACCTATAATTTATATGATAAATAACTATAATTTATGATATTATGTATAACCTATAGTATAGTCTCATGTAGGGAATTATATGATAGCCTACATACATAAGATTATAACACTCTCACCTATGTTAGCGTATAGTATTAGTTCCATTATACTAATGCTAATATAATCAATGGTAAAGTCATTGCCTACGCCTCTAGGCAACTTAAGGAACATGAACAGAATTACCCCACCCACGATCTGGAATTAGCCACGGTGGTCTTCGCTCTTAAGATATGGAGGCATTATCTATGGAGCGCAGTGTAAGATTTATACAGACCACCAGAGTCTGCGATATTTCTTCACTCAGAAAGACCTGAATATGAGACAACGCCGATGGCTTGAGTTGGTGAAGGACTATGACTGTGAGATCCTCTACCATCCAGGGAAGGCAAACCAAGTGGCCGATGCACTCAGCCGGAAGTCAAGTGCCACCTTGATGTCCATAGCTATTACCCCGACCACTCGAAGAGAAATTATGAATTTTGGGGTCGAAGTCATCTCTGGACGACTTTCCACCATGACAATATCACCCACGCTATTTGAGGACATATTGGAAAAACAAAATGGTGATCTGAGTCTTCAGAAAATAAAACAGGAGATCCTAGAAGGAAAGGGCGATGGTTTTCATATCGCAAAAGGGGGAGTACTCTACCTTAGGGATCGTCTATGTATTCCTAATGATCCGGAGCTTCGAAGGGAAATACTGGCAGAAGCTCACGGAACCCCTTATTCGATGCATCCAGGATCCACCAAGATGTATCAGGATCTGAAGGAGAAGTTTTGGTGGTCCGGTATGAAGAGGGATGTGGCTCAGCATGTTAGTACTTGTATGACTTGCCAGCAAGTAAAAGCAGAACACCAGCGACCCGGAGGAGTTCTGCAGCCACTCGCAATTCCGGAGTGGAAATGGGAAGACATCTCTATGGATTTTATTTCAGGACTTCCCAGGACTACGAATGGATATGATGCAATTTGGGTAATTGTGGACAGGCTGACGAAGTCTGCTCACTTCCTGGCAATCAAGATGACTGATTCAATGGAGCAACTGGCTCAATTATATGTTAAGGAGATAATCAGACTTCATGGAGTTCCCAAGACCATCATCTCAGATAGGGATGGTCGCTTTACTTCGCATTTCTGGGAGTGTGTTCAGAAGTCTCTCGGCACTAAATTGCGATTTAGCACCGCCTTTCACCCTCAGACTGATGGGCAAACTGAACGGGTGAATCAAGTACTAGAAGACATGTTGCGAGCTTGTGCCTTGGATTTTAAAGGGAGCTGGTGTCGATATCTATGCTTAGCGGAATTCGCTTACAATAATAGCTACCAAGCTACTATTGGAATGGCGCCTTATGAAGCATTGTACGGGAGGAGATGTAGGTCTCCGATCTGTTGGTATGAGGGTGGTGAAAAGAAGGAAATGGGGCTCACAACGGATGTCATCGACAGCACCACCCGAGCTATACAGAATATTCGACAACGGATAGAAGCTGCTCAGAGCCGGCAGAAGAGTTATGCCGATGTCCGGCGTAGACCACTGGAATTTAATGTTGAAGATTTGGTGTTCCTCAAAGTGGCTCCTATGAAAGGGGTGACAAGATTCGGGAGGAAAGGAAAACTAAGTCCGCGTTATGTGGGGCCGTACCTGATTCTGAAAAGAGTTGGTAAGGTGGCATATGAGCTGGAGCTGCCTCCAGAGATGTCGGCTATTCATAATGTGTTCCATGTGTCAACGCTTAAAAAGTGTATCCCAAATATGGACCAAGTGATCGAACCACAGACAATACAAGTGCAGGACCTGAGCTATGAAAGCAGACCTATCCAGATCTTGGATCGGGAAATCAAGAAGCTAAGGAGTAAAGAAGTACCATTAGTCAAGGTTCTATGGTAAAGTCAACGGTTCGAAGAAGCTACCTGGGAACGCGAGGACGAGATGAGGCGCAAGTACCCGGAGTTATTCTAAGTTCGAGGACGAACTTTCACGAGGTATGGGGGATTGTAACGACCCGGAAAATTTTCCTAATATGTCTTTAAAATATTGAGCATGTTTAGATAATTTTCTAAGAGACCTGGAAATATTAACATGAATTTTAATCTAGAAATCCATGTTTTTCCATTTAAATTGAGGAAATAGGCACTAATGGGCCTTAGATGGGCTTTCTAGTACCATGATTATTGGTTAATTTTAGGTAAAATTTATAGAAATATAAAGGGATTTTAGTGGAAAATATTAACATAATTATGAGGGAATGTTTAAGGGATTTTCGAAATATTAGGAAAATAAAATAAAAATAAATGGAAAAAAATTAGTGCATGCATCAAGGATTAAACCTTGGACCTCTTGTTCAACCATGCATGCTCTAACCAATTCACCTAGCAAGGGAGTGCTATGAGGAAATGAAGTGGATTATAGTTAAGGCTTGAGGGAAAATGAAGAGACACCATGACTCTTCACTTACCCTCCTTGATGAGCTATAAAGAGAAGCATGGGGGGTTACTTCTCTTCTTCCATCAATTCACCTTTCTTCCTCCCTCCCTCCTCATTCTAGCCGAAACCCAAGGAGAGGGTTCTCCTTGGAAAAAGTCCACCTAAGGCTTCATCTCCAAGATCCAAGGCTTTTACAAGGATACAAAGGCTAGGGGTGGTCAAGGAGCAACAAGATCTTCCTCCATCCTTCTAATCTAAGGTCTATAACCAAGATCAACCAATGTAAGACTCCCTCACCTGTGGTATAATGGCTTTTCTTGAAGTTTAACATGATATGGAAGTCTTGTATGCGATGTTATGTTGGAAAAAAAAGGAAAACCCATGACCTAACCTTATAGGTTTCGGCCACCAAGGGATTTGGATCTAAGGAATGATAAAAATCCCTCTCATGTTTTCTAATGTGTTATCATGATGAATATGGAATAAATATAATTTTTGGGAAATTTTTGGAGTACCCTAAAGACCCCTTAGGGTTTGGGACTCTCACCATGATTCTTGGTTAGGAAAGGGCTTAACCTTTCAAGTATGTACTTTGGGTAACCCCATGATCCAAAAGGAGGTTTAAAGTGAATTGTGTGAATTTTTACAAGGTCTTGTGACCCTTGTAAGTTTCGGCCAAGAAGGTTCTAGGGCAAGAAGTTATGGCTTACCTCAAGTAAGGGCCCTAATGACTACTATGGTAGGGTATGTTGGTGTTTAATATTTGATTGGGGATTTTATGGAATTTTTCCATGCACCCATGGCCTTGTAGGGTTTCGGCCAGCCCTAAGAAGGAGGGCTAAAGGTTAGGGATAACCCTAATCATGAGCCTAATGGCTTCCTATGGTCTTATAGGTAATGTATGGTTGTTTCTTTACCTTATGTATCTTACATGTTAATTGAATGATGGAACCCTTCCTTATAGGTTTCGGCAAGCAAGGTAAATAGGATGTGGGAGAGTTAGGGTTTGAATGAATGATGGTTTATACTTATTATTATGAAGTATATATAAAGGTTCAAGCATGTGGTAGAAATTAAGTTACCTATACCCCTAACCCTAAGCACCATGTTTTATGTTTAGGTTTATGATTGGATGTCATGCTTAATAGGGTTTATTTATGAATGTCTTGTGTTCTATGCCATGCACTTGAATGGTAGGTAGTATGTTTATGGAAGTCCTACTTATGTATGCTTAGGATGAATACCATGCTTATGTGTGAAATACAATGTTACCTTATATATGTCATGATCATGCAAACCCTAGGAGTAGGATAATTGTCTATGCAAACATGTCATGTTCAATGAATATAATGCAATGCTTACCTTATATGCCATGATCATGCAAGCACTAGAAATAAGAATGATGTTTATGTAAGTGGTCCATGTTCTATGAATGAAGATGCATGTTATGTTTATAAGTGAAGATGCATGTTATGTTTATGAATGAAAGTACATGCTATGTTTATGAATAAGATGCATGTTATGTTATGAATGAAGTACATGCTATGTTTTATGAATAAGATGCATGCCATGTTTATGAATAACGGCACGGTCGATGGTCGACGGTACGACGGTCATGAGGAGGCCGGTAAATGGGTCGGTAGACGGGCCGGGTCGTTACATATGTTATGTTTATGAATGAAGATGCATGCCATGTTTTATGAATAAAGATGCATGCCATGATGTATGAATGATGAAGCATATGAAGTATTTTACTTTATGCATGGGCTTGTACCGGACCGAAGTATGGGTCCAAGGGATGGGCACCTTAAGAACGCCCCGGTTCTGGACTACGACTATGCTGTCCACGGTTCTGCACTACCGAAGTTGTGCAACAGGGATGGGCACCTTAAGAAGCCCGGTTCTGGGACTACCGACTATGCTGTCCTTATCCTAGTAGGTCGGGGCTCGCTACCTCGTATTTACTTAGGGATGCGCACTATGATGTATGTATGTGGTACAAGCCGGGACCTCCAATGATGTTATGATTATGTTTAAGTATTTAAAAGTATGATTTTAAAAGTTAAGCATCCTTATGTATATGCATTTGACTCATGCATCCATTCATGATATGCACTTATGCTTAGGTTATGATAAGAATCATGCTATGCTTATGCTATGTGAAGAACCATGCTATGCTTATGTTAAGTTAAGAACCATGCTATGCTTATGTTATGTTAAGAACCATGCCTATATTATGTTATGATAAGAACCATGCTATGCTTATGCTTATGTTAAGAACCATGCTATGCTTATGTTTAGTTAAGAACCATGCTATGCTTATGCTATGTTAAGAACCATGTTATGTTAGTATGTAAGAACATTTATGCTTATGCTATGTTAAGAACCATGCTATGCTTATGTTATGTTAAGAATCATGCTATGCTTATGTATGTTAAGAACCATGCTATGCTTATGTTATGTTAAGAACCATGCTATGCTTATGTTATGATAAGAACCATGTTATGCTTATGTTATGATAAGAACCATGCTATGCTTATGCATGTTAAGAACATGCTATGCTTATGTTTTATGTTATGCTTATGTTATGTTAAGGACCATGCTATGCCGTGTTATGTTAGAACTATGTTATATGCTTTATGTTTATGTTATGCCAAGTATTATGTCATGCTAAGAATGTTTATTATGTTATGTTTATTATGTTTATGTCTATGCCAAGTATTATGCCATGCTATGAATTTATTATGTTTATGTCTATGCCAAGTATTATGTCATGCTATGAATGTTTACTATGTTTATGTCTATGCAAGTATTATGTCATGCCATGAATGTTTATTATGTTTATGTTTATGTCATGCTACGAATGTTGATTATGTTTATGTTCATGCCATGTCAAATATATGCTAAGTGATCATAAAGGCTTATGCTCTAAGTAAAGCACTAAGTATGTTAATGTTTTATGTGCTCATGATTAAGTGATGAATGGTTTTAGTGAGTAGGAAAGAGTCTTACTAAGCCTGTGTGCTTATAGTCTTATTTCCTTATACGCAGATCACGCAAGGGGATAGTAAGG
>JAGFNQ010006413.1:24631-40649 GCA_024364735.1 Boesenbergia rotunda
ACAAGTCTGCTCACTTCCTGGCAATCAAGATGACTGATTCAATGGAGCAACTGGCTCAATTGTATGTTAAGGAGATAATCAGACTTCATGGAGTTCCCAAGACCATTATCTCGGATAGGGATGGTCGCTTTACTTCGCATTTCTGGGAGTGTGTTCAGAAGTCTCTCGGCACTAAATTGCGATTTAGCACCGCCTTTCACCCTCAGACTGATGGGCAAACTGAACGGGTGAATTAAGTACTAGAAGACATGTTGCGAGCTTGTGCCTTGGATTTTAAAGGGAGCTGGTGTCGATATCTATGCTTAGCGGAATTCGCTTACAATAATAGCTACCAAGCTACTATTGGAATGGCGCCTTATGAAGCGTTGTACGGAAGGAGATGTAGGTCTCCGATCTGTTGGTACGAGGGTGGTGAAAAGAGGGAAATGGGGCTCACAACGGATGTCATCGACAGCACCACCCGAGCTATACAGAATATTCGACAACGGATAGAAGCTGCTCAGAGCCGGCAGAAGAGTTATGCCGATGTCCGGCGTAGACCACTGGAATTTAATGTTGGAGATTTGGTGTTCCTCAAAGTGGCTCCTATGAAAGGGGTGACAAGATTCGGGAGGAAAGGAAAACTAAGTCCGCGTTATGTGGGGTCGTACCTGATTCTGAAAAGAGTTGGTAAGGTGACATATGAGCTGGAGCTGCCTCCAGAGATGTCAGCTATTCATAATGTGTTCCATGTGTCAACGCTTAAAAAGTGTATCCCAAATATGGACCAAGTGATCGAACCACAAATAGTACAAGTGCAGGAGGACCTGAGCAATGAAAGCAGACCTATCCAGATCTTGGATCGGGAAATCAAGAAGCTAAGGAGTAAGGAAGTACCCTTAGTCAAGGTTCTATGGCAAAGTCAACGGTTCGAAGAAGCTACCTGGGAACGCGAGGACGAGATGAGGCGCAAGTACCCGGAGTTATTCTAAGTTCGAGGACGAACTTTCACGAGGTATGGGGGATTGTAACGACCCGGAAAATTTTCCTAATATGTCTTTAAAATATTGAGCATGTTTAGATAATTTTCTAAGGGACCTAGAAATATTAACATGAATTTTAATCTAGAAATCCATGTTTTCCATTTAAATTGAGGAAATAGGCACTAATGGGCCTTAGATGGGCTTTCTAGTACCATGATTATTGGTGAATTTTAGGTAAAATTTATAGAAATATAAAGGGATTTTAGTGGGAAATATTAACATAATTATTGGGGAATTTTTAAGGGATTTTCGAAATATTAGGGAAATAAAATAAAAATAAATGGAAAAAAATTAGTGCATGCATCAAGGATTGAACCTTGGACCTCTTGTACAACCATGCATGCTCTAACCAATTCACCTAGCAAGGGAGTGCTATGAGGAAATGAAGTGGATTATGGTTAAGGCTTGAGGGAAAATGAAGAGACACCATGACTCTTCACTTACCCTCCTTGATGAGCTATAAAGAGAAGCATGGGGGGTTACTTCTCTTCTTCCATCAATTCACCTTTCTTCCTCCCTCCCTCCTCATTCTAGCCGAAACCCAAGGAGAGGGTTCTCCTTGGAAAAAGTCCACCTAAGGCTTCATCTCCAAGATCCAAGGCTTTTACAAGGATACAAAGGCTAGGGGTGGTCAAGGAGCAACAAGATCTTCCTCCATCCTTCTAATCTAAGGTCTATAACCAAGATCAACCAATGTAAGACTCCCTCACCTGTGGTATAATGGCTTTTCTTGAAGTTTTACATGATATGGAAGTCTTGTATGCGATGTTATGTTGGAAAAAAAAGGGAAAACCCATGAACCTAACCTTATAGGTTTCGGCCACCAAGGGATTTGGATCTAAGGGAATGATAAAAATCCCTCTCATGTTTTCTAATGTGTTATCATGATGAATATGGAATAAATATAATTTTTGGGAAATTTTTGGAGTACCCTAAAGACCCCTTAGGGTTTGGGACTCTCACCATGATTCTTTGGTTAGGAAAGGGCTTAACCTTTCAAGTATGTACTTTGGGTAACCCCATGATCCAAAAGGAGGTTTAAAGTGAATTGTGTGAATTTTTACAAGGTCTTGTGACCCTTGTAAGTTTCGGCCAAGAAGGTTCTAGGGCAAGAAGTTATGGCTTACCTCAAGTAAGGGCCCTAATGACTACTATGGTAGGGTATGTTGGTGTTTAATATTTGATTGGGGATTTTATGGAATTTTTCCATGCACCCATGGCCTTGTAGGGTTTCGGCCAGCCCTAAGAAGGAGGGCTAAAGGTTAGGGATAACCCTAATCATGAGCCCTAATGGCTTCCTATGGTCTTATAGGTAATGTATGGTTGTTTCTTTACCTTATGTTATCTTACATGTTAATTGAATGATGGAACCCTTCCTTATAGGTTTCGGCCAAGCAAGGTAAATAGGATGTGGGAAGAGTTAGGGTTTGATGAATGATGGTTTATACTTATTTATGAAGTATATATAAAGGTTCAAGCATGTGGTAGAAATTAAGTTACCTATACCCCTAACCCTAAGCACCATGTTTTATGTTCTAGGTTTATGATTGGATGTCATGCTTAATAGGGTTTATTTATGAATGTCTTGTGTTCTATGCCATGCACTTGAATGGTAGGTAGTATGTTTATGGAAGTCCTACTTATGTATGCTTAGGATGAATACCATGCTTATGTGTGAAATACAATGTTACCTTATATATGTCATGATCATGCAAACCCTATGGAGTAGGATAATTGTCTATGCAAACATGTCATGTTCAATGAATATAATGCAATGCTTACCTTATATGCCATGATCATGCAAGCACTAGAAATAAGAATGATGTTTATGTAAGTTGGTCATGTTCTATGAATGAAGATGCATGTTATGTTTATAAGTGAAGATGCATGTTATGTTTATGAATGAAAGTACATGCTATGTTTTATGAATAAGATGCATGTTATGTTTATGAATGGAAGTACATGCTATGTTTTATGAATAAAGATGCATGCCATGTTTATGAATAACGGCACGGTCGATGGTCGACGGTACGACGGTCATGAGGACCGGTAAATGGGTCGGTAGACGGGCCGGGTCGTTACATATGTTATGTTTATGAATGAAGATGCATGCCATGTTTTATGAATAAAGATGCATGCCATGATGTATGAATGATGAAGCATATGAAGTATTTTACTTTATGCATGGGCTTGTACCGGACCGAAGTATGGGTCCAAGGGATGGGCACCTTAAGAACGCCCCGGTTCTGGACTACCGACTATGCTGTCCACGGTTCTGGCACTACCGAAGTTGTGCAACAGGGATGGGCACCTTAAGAACGCCCCGGTTCTGGGACTACCGACTATGCTGTCCTTATCCTAGTAGGTCGGGGCTCGCTACCTCGTATTTACTTAGGGATGCGCACTATGATGTATGTATGTGGTACAAGCCGGGGACCTCCAATGATGTTATGATTATGTTTAAGTATTTAAAAGTATGATTTTAAAAGTTAAGCATCCTTATGTATATGCATTTGACTCATGCATCCATTCATGATATGCACTTATGCTTAGGTTATGATAAGAATCATGCTATGCTTATGCTATGTGAAGAACCATGCTATGCTTATGTTAAGTTAAGAACCATGCTATGCTTATGTTATGTTAAGAACCATGCTATACTTATGTTATGATAAGAACCATGCTATGCTTATGCTATGTTAAGAACCATGCTATACTTATGTTAAGTTAAGAACCATGCTATGCTTATGCTATGTTAAGAACCATGTTATGGTTATGTTATGTTAAGAATCATTTTATGCTTATGCTATGTTAAGAACCATGCTATGCTTATGTTATGTTAAGAATCATGCTATGCTTATGCTATGTTAAGAACCATGCTATGCTTATGTTATGTTAAGAACCATGCTATGCTTATGTTATGATAAGAACCATGTTATGCTTATGTTATGATAAGAACCATGCTATGCTTATGCTATGTTAAGAACCATGCTATGCTTATGTTATGATAAGAACCATGTTATGCTTATGTTATGTTAAGGACCATGCTATGCTCGTGTTATGTTAAGAACTATGTTATATGCTTTATGTTTATGTTATGCCAAGTATTATGTCATGCTAAGAATGTTTATTATGTTATGTTTATTATGTTTATGTCTATGCCAAGTATTATGCCATGCTATGAATGTTTATTATGTTTATGTCTATGCCAAGTATTATGTCATGCTATGAATGTTTACTATGTTTATGTCTATGCCAAGTATTATGTCATGCCATGAATGTTTATTATGTTTATGTTTATGTCATGCTACGAATGTTGATTATGTTTATGTTCATGCCATGTCAAATATATGCTAAGTGATCATAAAGGCTTATGCTCTAAGTAAAGCACTAAGTATGTTAATGTTTTATGTGCTCATGATTAAGTGATGAATGGTTTTAGTGAGTAGGAAAGAGTCTTACTAAGCCTGTGTGCTTATAGTCTTATTTCCTTATACCGCAGATCACGCAAGGGGATAGTAAGGAAGCAGCAGGAGGGCAATAAAGCATGTGTGTGATAGTGACTTGGCCAGGAAACAATATGTTTGCTCGTCTTATGATAGAACTTACCTTTACTATTTATGTGCTTGAATGGTGACTTATGTGACTCTATGACATGATGCTAAGTATGACATGATGCTAAGTATGACATGATATGATGCTAAGTATGAAGTTAATATGCCAAGTTCCCATGGCATGATGTTAGGATTGGTAGTAGGTGCATGTAGGTGTAAGTATAAAGTTTTCTGCTGCATTATGATGTCCACCTGCCCTACTCATGTTAACGTAACGCCACTTTATGGAAAGAAAAAAAAAGCGGGCGTTAGAGAAAGTCTAATAGGGAGTTGGCATGAAACGAGAATATCCCGATAGAGCAAAGTTCCAAAGGCCATAGCTTTTGACTTAGATATCAAAATAAGATGATTTTCATTACGAAATGAAGCTCGTTTAGAGATCTATATTTGTAAAACTCAAGTATTAGTTGACTGATGGGTTTGATGAGTCAACTGATACTTTAGAAATCGAATAAAAGCAAGTTAATTCATTTATTAAACTCAGCTGATGGAATCAGTCAACTGATGAGTACTATCAGTCGACTAATGATGATCAGAACCAAATAGAAGCAAGTTAAATTTGCTTGATTCAATTCGACTGATGGAAGCAATCGACTGGTGGTACTTATTCGTTGACTGATGCTGATCAGAATTGAATAGAAATGAGTTAGATTTACTTGTTTGATTCAACTAATTAGATTAGTCTATTGATAGTTTACATCAGTCAATTGATGTTCGAATAATCAGCAAAATCAGATAGATTTTAGAAAGTCTAGAGGTTGTTCAACTATCGGAGACCATATCAATTGACTGATGGGTAAGATTAG
This sequence comes from Boesenbergia rotunda, assembly GCA_024364735.1. Classification (NCBI taxonomy): domain Eukaryota; kingdom Viridiplantae; phylum Streptophyta; class Magnoliopsida; order Zingiberales; family Zingiberaceae; genus Boesenbergia; species Boesenbergia rotunda. Next base: position 30,074 of record JAGFNQ010006413.1, read on the forward strand.
TTTGTTAGAACTTAGATGGCTAGAGAGGGGGGGTGAATATAGCCAGACACTTATAACTTAGCTCTTGTAAAATTTTCTCTGCACTTAAGTTAGCAACAGCGGAAACAAAACATATGCAGAGAAACAAACGTAACAGAAATGCAGAAATAGAGAATACAAATCAAAGATCGATAACAAGGATCGTTTACAAGGTTCGGGGATAACATGCCCCTACTCCTTGGCGTGCCCGTAAGGTGGGTGATCCCTTGATCGTCGGCAGATCAAGCCCTGGAAAATTAGGATAGAATGCAACCTCCTTCTCGGTGGAGTAACCTCTCCACAATATTTCAATCAGTGTATATGAAATTAAGCACAATGAAACAATAAGGATATTACAGAGCACTTAGGACAGAAAGGGCACAAGAGAGCTCCTCACTGAGCTCCACTCAACACAGATCTCACGCAAAAACTCCCTGCTCTTCGTGTCTTCTTGCTGATGGACTCGCCAAGCTCTCTGCCTTCTTCCAAGCGCTCACGTTTGTAGTATCTTCTAGAATGATGCTCAAGTGTTGCTCAAGTGATTCACAGTGATTGCTCTAAGAGATGGATCAAGTGTTGCTGCAACAGAGAACCTCTACTTCTCTTCATCGCCAGCCAACACTTAACCCAACTGCCCGACGCCAGGTCACAGACGCTCCTCTGCAGCTCCCAGCTGCTACTCTACAACTGCCCAGCTACCCTGACCTCTCCTGGGCTCCCTGAGCTCTCCTCAGCCGAGCCCCAGTCAGCCCCAGGTCAGCTTCCAGTCGTTGCCAGCGCCTGTTGTAACCTGCGATGGAAAACTGCCAAACCTGCTCAAAGGAAAGCCTCTCATTGACTCTCCTCCAATGTTTGAACCATCCCTGTAAAGCCTGCACACTTCAACAGAAGCTTAGCAAAACATATCAAATGAAATCAGCAATGTATCAGAGAATCGGCAGAGAAAACAGACGCGATTAGAACGTCTGACAGCGTATTTGAATTAAAGTTCAGCTTCTGATCGGTCCCCAGACCGATCAGAGAGGACCCTGATCGATCATCGGACCGATCAGGGTAAGCCCAGACCGATCAGGCTCCATCCTGATCGGTCCACAGTGAGAAAACTGGAATCGCGACTACTGCTGGATCAGTCACCAGATTGGTCACCAGACCGGTCCAGCATTATTCTTGGCACAACCCGCAGGAACCACACCCTCCTGATCGGTCACCAGACCGATCAGGATGTGGCCTGATCGGTCTAGGGACAGATCAGGACACTTCCTGACCGATCAGGCTCCAGCTTGATCGGTTATAGTGAGAAGCCTGCGACGTTTGATCGTTCACCAGAACGATCTGAATAGTAGCCGAGCAGTAAGGTTCCCAAAGTCACTGTATGCTCCCTGATCGGTCTCTAGACCGATCAGACATAGCTGGATCGGTCACCAAACCGATCCATGAGGGAACTCCATGCAAACTTCCCTGATCCTTCACCAGACCGATCCAGGCAAGGCCAAACCCACTCTATGTAACGCCCGCCCTTCCCTCCCTACGATGTAGGCGGGAGGCGGCGCTACGCGAACATACATATACGCATATGGATATCTTAATGCAGCGAAATAATTTAAAACTTCATACATATGTGTTTAAACCATGCAACTCATATTGACATATCTTAGCTATCATTCATAAACATGGTTACTTGGTAAACTTAGCATTGTCATAACATAAAAGAAATAAGACATAACATGTAAGACATAACATTCTTGAACATGTTTGCATTAAACATATCTTATCCTACCATCAAGCTTAAAGCCAACATATTGTTCTAAACGAACACATCATGGAAATCACATAAGTTGTTCTTTAGGAAAAACCATCATAAAGTATAGCATGAAACTAGAGTTGACAATGCAAAACATAGGAAGTTGTTCTATAGGAAACCATCATAAAGTATAGCATGAAACTAAAGATGGCCATGCAAAACATAAGACATGTGATCATTATGAGTAATAGGATCTTTTTCTTTTTCTTTTGCCAAGTCACTGCCACACACACACTTGCCCCTCCTGCTGCTTCCTTTAGTTTAGTATCCTCTTGCTTGATCTGCGGTATAAGAAAGTAAAACTTATAAGCACATAGGCTTAGTAAGACTCTTTCCTACTCACTAAAACCATACGTCACATATAGTCAATAGAAAGGCATAACATAGAGAGTGTAACATAAAACAAAAGCATATCATAAGAATATATTCATAAAGCATTTGACATGAGGAGGCATATGGATATACATGAAAACACATAATCATATAGAAGCGCTTAACATGAAATAAAGGTGCATAGAGCTCATGGCATAAGAAGTACTTGACATAAAATATAAGCATATGACATACTTGACATGACATAATTCTTGACATAAACATAAGCATAAGACATACTTGACATGACATAGTTCTTGACATAAACATAAACATAGGACATACTTGACATGACATAGATGCATAAAATGAATGAATGCATGAGTTAAATGCACATAACATAAGGATGCTTATTTGAAAATCATAATTATAAATACTTGAACGTAAATCATAACATCATGGGGGGCCCCGGCTTGTACCACATACATACATTTATCATTTGCGCGCATCCTAAGTAGATGCGAGGTAGCTAGTCTCGACCTACTAGGGTACTAGGTTACTTTCAACCTAGGGATAGTTGCGGTAGTCCATCACCGAGGCTTTCATGAGGAGCCCATCCCTGTTGGACAGCTGCGGTAGTCCCAGAACTGGGGACATCTGCGGTAGTCTCACACCGAGGCTTTCATGAGGAGCCCATCCCTTAGACCTTACTTGGGTCCGGTACAAGCCCATCCATAAAGTAAAATAGTTTCACATGCTTCTTTTTACATCATTCATAAAACTTACATAGCATATTTAAAGACATAAACATGATCTTGGTACATGAAGCATGGTATAAAGCATACTTAGCATTTCATCATTCATAGTTAATGCATAACATCATTATGCCTTAAAGGCATGAACATCATCTTCATTCATAAGGTATGTCATGCACACATCATTATGCCTTAGAGGCATGAACATCATCTTCATTCATAAGGCATGATATACATACATAATTATGCATTAGCGCATAAACATCATTTTAGTTCATTAAGCTTGCATGATCATGGTACATAAGGTAAGCATGCATTACATACATGGTACATATCACATAACCTACATGATCATGGTATCTATCATAAAACATGCATGGGTAGGATCCATATAAACATGATACATACTACATAGGTTCATGACATTCAACATAAAACATGCATATGTCTACATAACCATAATATACATATGTTCAAGGCATTTAACCTAATGTATGCACAATTCTACATAAACATGATACATACTTCACAACACATGTGTTCATGGTATATGGTTTAAACCATCCATAAATAAAACCTACTAAAATATTACACATAATATAAGCATACAAGGTCATGATGCATAGCACATAAAGTTAGGGTTTTAGGTATCATAAAATTCATACAACATGCATGAACATATACATACATCATAATAAGTCATAAACAAATATACTTGAACCCTTAGACTAACCCAAACCCTAGACTTGGAGATTTGGCCGAAAGTTATAGATAGAGGCCCCATTATTCAAGTAACATGTGAGGTACCATAAGTAAAGTAAAGCCCCTACAATACATGCAATGTCATAGGAAGCCATTAGAACCCATGATTGGGACTAACTCTAAGTCCTAGCCCTAAATCATGTCTTGGCCGAAACCCTAGAAGGGTATTAAGTCCATGGAAAATTTATATAATTCACAATTAACATCCAATACAATACATACAATACCATAGGAAGCCATTAGAACACATGATTGGGCTAACCCTAGTTCCTAACCCTAAAACTTGGTCTTGGCCGAAACTTATAGGGGTCTTAAGTCCATGGAAAAATTCATATAATTTCAATTAATATCCATTGTAACATAGGGAATCATAATAAGCATGCTTGGAGAGTTAGATTTAATCCTAACTATGAAAAGGAAGAGGTGGCGCCCGAAACTTGTAGGGTCTTAGGGCGCTACAAAAATTCCACAACTCATAATTCATTCTTATTTTATCATGAGAAAGCATTAGGAAACATAAGTGAGGTCGTAACATCATCCCAACCCCCAAAAACTTGCTTGGCTGAAAACCCTAGAAGCCCTAATCCATAGTTTTCTCAACATAGATCCCAAACAAAACTTAAATCATGATAGACAACATAGAAAACTATTATACCATAGGTGAGGGAGTGTTACCTCTTGTTGTCTTGGTTATAAACCTTAAATAGAGAAAAAGTGAAGACCTTCTTGATCTTAGAACACCCCCTTGCCCTTGTAGCCTTGTAGGAAACCTTGGATCTTCAAGAGGGAGTCCTCTTGTGAAGCTTTCTAGGGGAGAGACCCTAGATGAGATTTTTGGAAATGGGAGAGGGAGAGAGAGATTTCGGTGGGGATGGAAGAAGAAGGAAGAAGAGAATTTATAATGTCTTTTGTCTCTTCACAAGTGCCTCTTCACCTTCTTCACCTAGTGCCTCTTCACATTCCCTACCCTTAACTATAATTTTCCTCTCCTCTCTAAAAGCACACCCTTGCTGGGGCTACTAGTTATCCCATGCATTATAAGGTTTTGCTACCACCTAAGGTCTAAGGTTCAAACCTTGGAAATTACTATTTTTTTGTTCTTTCCCCTTTTTTTATTTATTTATTTTCTAAAAACCCACATAAAGCCCATTAAGAATTATACTAGAATTCCACCTAAAATTCATTATGAATTATACTAATATTCATATTAGTGTTCATGTAAAAATTGAGAGGATTTTACGGGCGTTACACTCTAAGTCAAGAGAACTGACTCCCAGCCTCCCCTGACTCGTGTTCAGTCCCTCGGACCAAGACTCCGTGCCCAGCTTCACTCACCGGGACTTCATTCAACCTAGCTTCCCAAGCTAGGACCTGGTTTCACTCACCAGGATTTCCATCATCTAACCCTCCGAGTTAGGAATTTTCACACCTAGCCCTCCAAGCTAGGACTTTTCCACACCTAACCTTCCAAGTTAGGAATTTTCACACCTAGCCCTCCAAGCTAGGACTTTTTCCACCTAGCCCTCCAAGCTAGGACTTTTTCACACTTAACCCTCCAAGTTAAGAATTTTCACACCTAGCCCTCCAAGCTAAGACTTTTCCCACCTAGCCCTCCAAGCTAGGACTTTTTCACACCTAACCCTCCAAGTTAGGACTTTTCACACATAGCCCTCCAAGCTAGGACTTTTTCACACCTAACCCTCCAAGTTAGGACTTTTCACACCTAGCCCTCCAAGCTAGGACTTTTTCACACCTAACCCTCCAAGTTAGGACTTTTCACACCTAGCCTTCCAAGCTAGGACTTTTTCCATGCCAGCGTGCGATCTCCCGATCCACCTGGACTTAATCCGAATTCAACCAAACTTGAATCAAACTTAAATCGGTGTCAAACACCAAAACAACAATCAAGGTCAGACTGCATCAACATTCTCCCCCTTTTTGTTGTTTGACAACCCGATTTAAGTTTAGGCATTAAATGATCAATTGGAGGAAGTTCAATTATCGTAAGAGAATCAAAGTCCTTCCCCAACAATAACCCTAAACTTAATCAACCATTCTCTCCCCCTTTGTCAAACATCGAAAAGGGCATGATTATTAAGTTTAAACATACCTCCCCCTCAAACACGAGTCTCTCCCCAACCCCAAAATAATCAAAGTATAGTTTTTGAATTGCATATGAGAGGCATATACCATAAATGTATCCTGACAACAATGTATATGCATCATACGACAATAAGTGTGAATTGCACATGAAAACATATCCAGAAATATATCATGGTCAAACATGTATATGTCTCATATGATAAGTAAGGAATGCAGCTGTATCCGACACATAATCCTGATTGGTCTCCGTGACCGATCAGGGTCGTTGATTACTTGATACAGAAGAATTTTTGATTAGTCTAGGGACTGATCAGATTTGAGAAAAATTCCTAAAACTCTGATACGTTCTTGACCAGACTGCATTAACAATTTGCATTCCACAATAGGGGTGTAGACTCTATTGATATTCGACGTTTCAGAAAAATTTCTGAAACACGACATTAAGAACCGAAGTCATGACTCAACAAACCCTTTCTTATGAATTTGAACATTCCAACATAGGTTTGTATCAAATCAATATTAAGTTTTGTTCCAAGTATGATTGGCCAAACCTCATTTTAAAACTTGATGTTTCGAAAAAAATTTTGAGAATCAAGGGTCTTAAAAATTCCTACCCATATTTTATTACTCGAACAAATTTGTACAAGCTTGTACTCCCTTAGTACCAGGTTTGTACCAATGGGTGATCAAGTATGTTTTAATTGTAATCGGATTGTATCATGCTTGTTTGTAGTATGATCATTCAACTGATACAATTAGATGAGAGGAGATCGGACTGAGGAGTTTTGACCCAATCAGGGAATTTGCTGATCAGAATTGGTCTGATCGGTCATCAGATCGATCAGGGTGAGTCCTGATCGGTCACCAGATCGATCAGGGAGAGTCCTGATCGGTCGGTGGACCGATCAGGTCTGATATAGAGTGTTTGTTTCTGAAACTTGTTTGTTCCGATCAGATTACAGAAATGAAAGTTCAGAAATCTGATTTGGTTCAGAAACTTGTTTCACCTCTTAACCATTCCTAATCCCTAATCCAATTAGATTTAAACCCATTGATCCTAAAGAGGTTCCCTTAACTAGAAGCTATCCCTCAAATTAGTATCACAATATGATCAAATTTTCAATACATGCTTATATCAACATATTATCAACACATGATCAGATTTCTAAATTTTGATCAGTTTGCATGTCTATAATATGTTTGTTCCAACTAATTGAAATCAAATTTGTATTAAAAACCTATTCCCCAAGTTGTCCATAAATACATGGTTTAAATCATGATTCAAAGAAAACACTATGTCAGTGAGCTTTGAGACTCATGCTATTTGTTTAGTGATGTCTTGTGAAATTCTTATTATGATCATCATAAAGCATGTGTTCATCTTGTTCTTAAACAAACTCGGCATGTCATAGATTAATGTTAATAATCCAAACAATAAGATCATGGCATACAAGAAAATTTTGGTTTGCTTGAATCAAATTAGCATCAATATATGAGTAAATTCTACAACATGCTCGTATCAAGTGAGTATCAACATATGATCAAATTTCTAAATTTTGATCAGTTTAATGTATGTCTATAACATGTTTGCTTCAACTACTCAACTCCATACTTGTTCTTTAACATGCATCCATGTTCTATGACACACATAGGAAGATTTTTGCTTACTAGATTATGTTCATATTTGTTCCAAACAATTTAGATAATCTAATCTACACTTAAGTACTGATACATTCATGTTGTAAAACACATACAAGAAAGTGAACTCCTTAGGCTTGAGATAAGACATATCATAAATCATAAATTGCAGTAAAACATAAATTGCAACATTAAAACCAATTGTCCTAAGCAATCCATGACAAGGGAAAGTTATGTGCTTCTCTAAACCATCCATGTAATATCATTTTCCATGTTGATTTATTTTGAAACTAGTTTAATCTTGTACATGGATATATTATCAAATGTCGCATGAAAAATTTTCTTACTGCTGACAAATAGAAACAAATATATCTACATTGCGTAGGAAATTCAAGTTTTCCATTGATTTAAATCTAATCATCTAAATTGTCAAAGAAAAATCTTTCTCATGAGTAGTACATGGTCATTCATTAATTTAAGAAAATGGTGAGCACATTCCTAACTAGGAATGGCTATATGTTTGGAGCACCAAATATCAACCACCCATGTTGATAGATGCTCCCCCTCAATCAATGCTTATACAATTTTAAATATAGAGGTTTTAGGTACCCAAATTTTGGGACCTAAAGCATTTACAATGCAAGACTTTGGCACTCATGCCTTAGTCATTTTCTTCCTAACCTTTTGAACCCTAGAATCATTTTGTGCTCTAAATTGGGTTCTTGACATTAATGATACAAAGGTTGGTTCTTTAGGTCGGTAACCTATACCTGCCTTGTTGTAAACCGCCTTTTGTGAGTTTAAGATCATATCTAGGGTTTTGGAGCTTGTTGAAAATTTCTCAAGAATATTCTTGAGATTCTCAATTTCACCCTTCAAGTCCTTATTTTCATTCTCAAGGGTCTTAGCATGCAAATCATTAATTACCTCATCCTTAGAGGTTTTCAATTTTTCCACCTCTAATCTTAATGGTTTAACCTTGACCTTAGATTTCTTAAGCATGTTTGTCAAGCAAGCTATTGTTCTCTAGCACTTATCTAGCTCGGGAGAAATTACCTCTTCATCATCCGAAGATGATGAAGGCGCGATTGAGGAGCTCCTTGATTCGTTATCACTTCCTTCATTTGAGTCCTCTCTTGCCATGAAGGCCATGTGGCAGTAACTTTCCTCCTTTTCCTTCTCCTTCTCCTTCTTCTTGCTTAGGTCACCTGCCACAAAAGCAATCCCCTTCTCGTTGGGGCTTTGGTTAGAGATCTCATGTAGTTCCATTTCATAAAATAGATCTTCTAACTTAATAATTGAAATATCCTTAGATACCTTGTAGGCATCCACCATGGATGACCACAAAGCATTCCTCGGAAAAGCTTTTAGTACATACCTCACAAGGTCTCGATTTTCTACCTTTTCGTCAATGGAATGGAGACCGTTGAGAACTTCTTTGAAGCGACCATGGAGTTCACTTACCTTTTCATTCTCTTCCATAGATAGATTTTGGAGTTGGTTGTGAAGGAGGTCCTTCTTGGCTATCCGGGTTTCATGAGTGCCTTCATGGAGCTCAATGACTTTGTTCCAAAGGTCTTTAGCACTGGTGAAAGACCCCACCTTGATCAACTCCTCCTTGGTCATCCCATATTGCAAGGTGACCACGGCTTTAGCATCGGCTTCTCCCTTCCAGACTTGCTCAGCCGACCACCTTGAGAACTCGACCTCTTTTCCTTCATTATCCTTTGGAGGGGAAAACCCTCCTTGACAGCGAACCACATGGAGATGTTTGTCTTGAGGTAATACTCCATCTTTGACCTCCAATATGAAAAATCAGTGTCGTCGAGGAATGGAGGTCAGCTGGTGCTAAACCCTTCTCTTCCCATGGCCATCTTTGTTAGCTTAAGCCGCTTGTATAGAGCCCCAAGCTCTGATACCACTTGTTGGAACTTGGATGGCTAGAGAGGGGGGGTGAATATAGCCAGACACTTATAACTTAGCTCTTGTAAAATTTTCTCTGCACTTAAGTTAGCAACAGTGGAAACAAAACATATGCAGAGAAACAAACGTAAGAGAAATACAGAAACGGAGAATACAAACCAAAGATCGCTAACAAGGATCGTTTACAAGATTCGGGGATAACATGCCCCTACTCCTTGGCGTGCCCGTAAGGTGGACGATCCCTTAATCGTCGACAGATCAAGCCCCGAAAAATTCGGATAGAATGCAACCTCCTTCTCGGTGGAGTAATCTCTCCACAGCGTTTCAATCAGTGTATATGAAATTAAGCACAATGAAACAATAAGGAGCTTACAGAGCACTTAGGACAGAAAGGGCACAAGAGAGCTCCTCACCGAGCTCCACTCAGCACAGATCTCACGCAAGAACTCCCTGCTCTTCCTGTCTTCTTGCTGATGGACTCACCAAGCTCTCTGCCTTCTTCCAAGCGCTCACGTTTGCAGTATCTTCAAGAATGATGCTCAAGTGTTGCTCAAGTGATTCACAGTTATTGCTCCAAGAGATGGATCAAGTGTTGCTGCAACAGAGAACCTCTACTTCTCTTCATCGCCAGCCAACACTTAACCCAGCTGCCCGACGCCAGGTCACAGACGCTCCTCTGCAGCTCCCAGCTGCTACTCTGCAACTGCCCAGCTACCCTGACCTCTCCTGGGCTCCCTGAGCTCTCCTCAACCGAGCACCAGTCAGCCCCAGGTCAGCTTCCAGCTGTTGCCAGCGCCCGTTGTAACCTGCGATGGAAAACTGCCAAACCTGCTCAAAGGAAAGCCTCTCATTGATTCTCCTCCAATGTTTGAACCATCCCTGTAAAGCCTGCACACTTCAACAGAAGCTTAGCAAAACATATCAAATGAAATCAGCAATGTATCAGAGAATCGGCAGAGAAAACAGACGCGATCAAAACATCTAACAGCGTATTTGAATTAAAGTTCAGCTTCTGATCGGTCCCCAGACCGATCAGAGAGGACCCTGATCGGTCACCGGACCGATCAGAGAGGACCCTGATCGGTCACCGGACCGATCAGGGTAAGCCCAGACCGATCAGGCTCCATCCTGATCGATCCACAGTTAGAAAACTGGAATCGCGACTACTGCTGGATCGGTCACCAGACCAGTCCAGCAGTCTGCTTGCCACAACCCGCAGGAACCACACCCTCCTGATCGGTCACCAGACCGATCAGGATGTGGC